>CM050170.1:64794409-64826909 GCA_027410445.1 Discoglossus pictus
AACAGACATGAGTCAAAAACAATACTTACATAAAATTTAACTTCACGTTGACTGCACTGAGAGGGCTTAATGGGATGGTGGTGATGTAGAGAGGACCTTTCCTGTTTTATGCTACCACACATGCACAGCACTGGAAGCCTCCTGTTGCCGGGTGTGCTCGCGTCCCAATGTACTCCCTAAGCCCCTAATCCCCTTCACCACTTCCCGGGCCTAACCCTAAACCTAACCCCCTACACCCCTTGGCTGCCCAAATCCTACCCCCTACACCACTTCCTGACCCTAGCCCTGTAAACCTAACCCGAAAACCCCTAACATCTTACCGGCCACAAGGAGACCGCTTCATCGGCGCAGTGCAGCGTGCGTGCACAGATGCACGTGTACGAGTGGTAGCATAAAACAGGAAAGCACCTGTAAAAGAGGAGAAGAGAGATTATTTTTGAAACTTTGGTTCTTATAGGCACAGGCTGCACTTTGATTCTTGCATGCACAGGCTGCTCTTGTAGGCCCTAACTCCACTACTCCACAATCCAGAACTATATTTCACTTTCTGAGAGACGAGGTCGAGAACCAAAGGCCCAACTGTATATAAATATACTAAATGAATTGCTCAATATTTTTACCTCATCTACAAAAATTGAATAGTTGGTTATTTATCACTTAATTAATGAATTAGATGTTTTTAAGTCTATTGGTGTGAATGTAATATTAATAATAATAACATAATTTTGGTACATTTTCAATTGTTAATTGGCAATCTCAAATTGAATATTACGTGAAATATAAAATGTTTGTGGTTGTTAAATTAAGTATGTGCTTGTTGATAAATATTTAATTAACCTTGTTATAATTGGTCAGTTACCGATAAATATATGAAACTAGCGAATTGCCCGTCAAAAAATGACGGCAATGAAATTGTAAGGTAGCTAAATTAGTAAATGAATATAGTGTACCTATTTTGAATCATTGTGATGAAGAGCTGGCAATCTGTGTTGATGTTGCTGCAGCATTAGTGGTGTGGAGCTGCTGTATAAGCATGCTGAATGTGTGCAGTGTAACACTGTGCGTGCGCGAGACCAAACCATTAGCGTAGTCGTGTACTTCCGCATTGGTGTAAAATGGCGAGTAATGTGTGGTATAGGTCTGTATCGGAATATCCGTAGGTGTTTTGTGGTGTTTTGCGAGTTTAGAGTGCTGTAGCCTCGTTTTCGTTTTGTTCGGCGGCCATTTTTTCTCTCGCTTAGATTTTTTTTTAGTCTCTAAACTGTTTTATTTCTAGTAAAATCGAGGTGTAAGTTGCATTTTTGAGGTCCTGGGTGCTCCCTCTTGGTGTAGGTAAGTTTTTGATGTATGTGCTGTGTGTATGTATTGTGTTTTAAATGTTTGTATGTCGGCGTGTTGCGTCCGATGTTTGCGAGGTCGTAATGTGTGGTAACGTCTTTCGTACGTTGTTTGCGTTCCTCGTAAAATTTAGCGAGTGTCGTAATTTGTGTGTCGTGTTTTTTGAGTAGCGACGTGAATTTTGCGAGGGTTTGAGGCCCTTGCCCAGTGACCTCGCCAGCAACTGAGTCCCTCGCTTCGCGAGGGGCCTCAGTTGCTGGCATGGAGCGCCTTCGGCGCTCCATGCCAGCAACTGAGGCCCGTGCCCAGTGACCTCGCCAGCAACTGAGGCCCTCGCTTCGCGAGGGGCCTCAGTTGCTGGCATGGAGCGCCTTCGGCGCTCCATGCCAGCAACTGAGGCCCTTGCCCAGTGACCTCGCTGCGCGAGCCGCGGCTCGCTACGCGAGGGCCGCGGGCTCGCTATGCGAGCCCGCAAGCGTGAGCAACGACTCGTACGCTCACAACTATATATGTGATTAATGTGGTGTGATAGCAATTTCAGATTTGTAATGTAAAATTTTGCTTTGTGTAAAATAAAAAATGGTTTAAATCATGGTGAGGCCCCTTTAAGGCCAATTATGAGGCTCTTCAAGTGAAATAGGTTTCCCATCATGCTTTAGAGCACTTCATTGTGTGATTGACAACCGGCTGTGTAACTCCATAGTGCATCTTGTGATGCAAATGCAGCATTGGAAGCAGCCTCCTATTGGACTACTTGCAAATGTGTTTTAGTGCAAAACATGGGCTAATGGAAGGTGCAGGCCAAGGGATGTTTGCATTACAAGATGCATTATGGTATTCACCATGAATTGCTTGCCCACCTCATACAATAGTGATGGGCCTGGTCAGTACTTGGAAGGAATACCACCTAGGAATACCAGGAGCTGTATGTTGTGGCCCACTGGAGAAGGAACTGGCAACCCACTCCAGTATCTCTGCCATGAAAACCAATGGATCTGCATGGTGTGTTTCAGTCCATGAGGTCACAAATTGGGTGAACGTGCGTGCTGATGAGATTATAATCTTGAACAGTGCTTCTCGATGTTCAAGGCTAAGGGCCAGCTAGGAACCTGAGGAAGAGTATTCGTACACAATGCGTAGATTGAAATTGCTGCTGATGTTCATGGTGTTCAAACCTCCAGTGGTCCTTTTATGTAGTGTAGAGCGTCTCTCCCAGGGCCACATTGTTTTTACACATTACAGGTGTTTTCATAATGTGGCCCAACGTTAGATCACTTGGGTACCAGTAAATCTCATAGACCATGTTCAGCCTAAGTATTATGGGATTGTGAAGGACAGTTGATGCCAGGTTTACAGGGTAGGAGACCACATTAGATTGGGAACAAAGAAAATAGATCTGAATAGTTATTTCATTTGTTTTTTTAAGCAAGCCATTGAAAAGGTGTTTTCCTTTTTGAAAATGCTGTTGATGCCATTGTTGGATACATTTTGGCTATGGGTTCCTCAGTATTCAAATCCCTCATTGGAATTGCTGTATGTGCAGCATGGCAGCACCAGAATAGTTTTACTTGAAGGACCTCGTATGCGGATCCTTATTGCCACACAGTACTTTAAAAGGACATTGCCACCCTAATAGGATGTTGTTTTAATCTTAAAGAGTTTGTCTAGCTATGTATTGTACTAACCTTTTGTCTCTATAGTAAATTACTCCTGAGTGATACAGCATTGTTTTTGTGGATAACATGCAGCTAGTTTGCATACATATGCAGCACAAATAATAGTGAAATTCTGAGCAATTATCCACTTAACAAAACTCAATGGAAAGCCATTTTATCATGCTTGATTTTGGCTGACCGAGTTCATTTAAATCTTTATATTTTTATTTTTCTAAAAGCAAAATGGTAAAATCAGTGAAGGAAAGGAATGAATTGGAAATGGAGGTGTAGATAAGGAGGAAGAGGAAAGCTTTAGCAAGTCTGGACAAGCTATTAAAAAGTTAAGATATTACACTATCAACAAAGGTCTGCATAGTTAGAACTATTGTATTCCCTATAGTAACATACAGATGTGAGAGCTTAAATAAATCTGAGCGCCATAGAATTGACACCTTTGAATTGTGGTGTTGGTAAAGACTGCTTAGAGTCCCTTGAACTGCAAGAATATCCAATAAATCAATACTTCAGGAAATCAACACAAACTGTTTACTAGAAGGTATGATTATGAGGCTGAAGCTCAAATATTTTGGCCATATGATGAGAATACATGATTCCCTAGAAAGGACTCTGTGTGCCTTCCATCTTTCCCAGCATCAAAGAAGGGGACGGCAGAGGTGGAGATGGAGGCCCTGAAGTAATGAACATGAACTTGATGGAGCTCAGAGGGGCGGTGGCTCACTGATGCGCCCGGTGTGCTGCCTAAAATCATACCAATAGTAGCTGCAGCTCATGAGGAGACAGATTCTGAAGTGCAGTGTTTCAGCTTAGCTCTCAGAGATGGTCACTGATTTGCCACTATGGACACTGCACAACCAGTACAACTGTACTGTGTCTTCATGAGCTACAGACTGCAGGTTCTATTTGTATGATTTTAGGCAGTAAACTCTAACTATAGATAACTACATTATCAATTGAATGTTTTTGACATTGAAGTTTTCAATATTTAGCTGTCAGTAAGCCTGTTTGATCCACCTGCAAACAAAGATTCTAATGTTTGAGACACCTTTGCCTTATTACCCTTCTGAGGCATTGTGTCCATTGTCTTTCCTGCAGACACCTTGTTTTGAGCAAGTCTTTCTCTGTGCAGCCGACTGCACAAAGGCAATGCCTCTGGCTGATCAAATATTTAAAGGTAGAAAGTAGTTAAATAAACTTGATGGGGTCTATTAGAAAAATATATTTTTATACTTTACTATTATTATTATTATTATTATTATTAATAATAAAAGCCTGTTCCTTTTTATCTGCTTGTTGGATATGAATTAAATAATGTATCATTACTGATTCTTCCCTTATTTTAGCATTATATACAACTAATGATAATATTTATACCTCCCTCTCACCTTTTTTTAAAGCTCCATAGTTGTAATAAATTAAATATGAGGCCACCTTAAAGCCTCTGTGTAGAGAGAGCACCTTGATGCATGTTGCGTGCTACTTACTGCCAGTGTGTGTGTGTCTGTATGTATATATATACATATATATATATAATCACCTATAATAGTTATCAGTTGTGAGTAAAGCCTGAGAAATGCGTTTAAGGAGAATCGGAAAAAGGGGGTGGGAGGCTGAGAGAGAGAAGGGGGAAGGGAATCGTGGGGGGGGGGAATCGGGGGGAGGGGAAGGGAACAGAGAGGGGGGAAGGGAATCGGGGGAGAGGGGGGGAATCGGGGAGAGAGGGGGGAAAGGAATCGGGGAGAGAGGGGGGAAGGGGAGAGAGGGGGGAAAGGAATCGGGGAGAGAGGGGGGAAAGGAATCGGGGAGAGAGAGGGGGAAGGCAATCAGGGAAAGAGGGGGGAAGGGAATCGGGGAGAGAGAGGGGGGAAGGGAATCGGGGAGAGAGAGGGGGAAGGGAATCGGGGAGAGAGAGGGGGAAGGGAATCGGGGAGAGAGAGGGGGGAAGGGAATCGGGGAGAGAGAGGGGGGAAGGGAATCGGGGAGAGAGAGGGGGAAAGGGAATCAGGGAGAGAGAGGGGGAAAGGGAATCGCGGAGAGAGAGGGGGGAGGGAATCTGAGAGAGAGGGGGGAAGGGAATCGGGGAGAGAGAGGGGAAGGGAGGCAGAGAGTTAGGGAGGGGAGAGAGGCGGGGTGCAGACAGAGAGAGGGAACCATGAATGCCAACATGTACTGTTACATACTAATGCATAGCATGATCCCCTCCCTTCGGATACTGACCCGCAGGGCAGTATTCCAACATTACGACCCCAGACACACCTACAAGATGACCACTGCCTTGCTAAAAAAGCTTAAGGTAAAGGTGATGGACTGGCCAAGCATGTCACCAGACCTAAACCCTATTGAGCATCTGTGGGGCATCCTCAAATGGAAGGTGGGGGAGTACAAGGTCTCTAACATCCGGCAGCTCCGTGATGTCATCATGGAGGAGTAGAAGAGGACTCTAGTGGCAACCTGTGAAGCTCTGGTGAACTACATGACCATGAGGGTTAAGGCAGTGCTTGAAACTAATTTGGACATTTCCACTTAGGGGTATACTCACTTTTGTTGCCAACGGTTTAGACATTAATGGCTGTGTGTGGAGTCATTTTGAGGGGACAGCAAATTTGTGTTGTCACATGAAAAGATATAATAAAATATTTACAAAAATGTGAGGGATGTACTCACTTTTGTGAGATACTGTGTGTGTGTGTGTGTGTGTGTGTATATATTTTATTTCCTTGTCAAACTTTTTTATTTCCTTGTCAAAATCTATGCCATTATGTGATCCATGAGTCCTTTTTTTTGCTCATGCAAAAAGTAGTATGATAAAGGGCATCCTTGCCTTGCTCCTTTTTACTATGTATAATCTCCCACACCACAGAAGAATTTTTACATACATTCATAAAATATTGTAGAAATGCCTGTACCACTCAGGTCTGAGGATGAAGTCAAACTAAGTCCTGTTCGGGGTGGAAATTCTCATACTTGAGATCTGAGAAGACAGCATTTCTCTCACTCAAGCAGGGTCTGCTCTGCTGTTGGACACCAGCTAACGGAAGGAGCACTGTACTGTTGCAACAAATTGATTTCTCTTTGTTCGCTATGCATATAAGGAAGACAGTTACATGACATTTCCAAAATTGTTCCAAACCTCCAGCCAAGCTGCAGTCTCCTCTCCCTTACTAGGCCATCAAGTTAGTTGGAGCCATTCTGACTGGGAGGCAGGTCTAAAGAATTAGGCCAGATTATATCTAGACAGTGCTGCCTCCCAGTCAAAGCTAATAATAGAGAAACCACTTTAACACCGTGGACATCCAGTACCTGTATACAATACGTAGGAGCCAGCAAGGTTAGTGAAGAGCCAGACAATATATTTTTATAGGAGTCAGTGAAGGTATCTTATAGATATTTCTATACATAGTAACTAAAAATTTATGAGCCCTTCGATCAATCTTCCCTTTGCATTGTTCTTTACTCTTTTCCATTTGCCTTCCTGTTACTCTTCACTCCTTTTCACACACCAACCCTTACTTACCATGTGTCCCTCCTGTATTCTATTTGTATTTATTTTTTCTTACCCATTGTGTCTCTTCTATCCACAGTCCGTACTAAATGAGCTTCCCCCGCGATGTCAGAGCGGCCGGGGCAGACTGCAAAAGGGAAGGATGGCAAGAAGTACTCATCTCTCAACCTATTTGATACTTACAAGGGCAAGTCCTTAGAGGTGCAGAAACCGGCAGGTGAGAATCTGGCACAAGGCCTGTGTGAGCTATGTTTAGATACTACAGAGTGGTGGTAATGGTTGTAGTAGTGGCGGTTTACTGACCTCTGCATATCAACTTTTCAGTCGCCCCCCGCCATGGCCTACAGAGTCTTGGTAAAGTTGCCATTGCCCGGCGCATGCCCCCCCCAGCCAACCTGCCGAGCCTGAAAGCAGAAAATAAAGGAAATGACCCCAACGTTACACTAGTCCCCAAAGACGGATCAGGATGGGCAAGCAAGCAGGACACGCCAGAGCCAAAGAGGTAAGCAGGGAATATGCAAAAAATTCTACTGTCTTAAGACAGAATAGGAAACTTGTAGGAAAAGGAACAGGAGGGTTTTAGTTTCATTAACAAGTTCAAAATTATAGAAAGAGAATGTTTAATAAATGTGTCTTTTTTTTTTTTTTTCCCTTCTCTATTTCATCCTCCCCTTTTTTCTATTTCGTTTGGTCATTTTTTGTCACTTATAATAACTTCCCCTCCTCTTTCTATTGCTTTTACAGTACCGATGTCTCTCCAGTAGCGCAGCCGGAGTCGCAGCCACCGCCGGCTACACAGACGCCTGCATCAAACCAGCCGAAACGTCCCCCAGCTCCACAAGAGGTGAAATTGGCATTGCCCTTTACTGTCGCATTATCGGTTTGTTTGTTTGCTCGTACAGAGAACTAACCAATTAACCTTCTGAATTTGATAGTAATTGCTGCACCTATTCCTAGCAACATACTAATCAAGCCTCTGTGTTGCATGTTGTAAAAAAAACATTGAATAGCTAAATTTTCTGCCTTGCTTTTAAAATAAAACATTAAAGGATCATTGTAATATCCTAATAAGATGTTTTAATTAGACACTAATTATAAAAAAAATGCATACAATATTTAAAAAAAAAGAAACGTTCAATATTAAAACCCGGCAACTGTTAAGTCTCCGCTCACTATGAGGTCATTAAGGGAGGCAGCTTTGTATAGCGGTCAGTGCTAAAAATTCAGGCACAAGTTAGTTTCATTATTCGCTGGAGACTTGTTATGAAGAACATTGCATGCTTTTAAATACATTCTAGAAAAATGAAGCATTTAATTGCAGTTATATGTTTTTGTTCACTTGTAATAATGCTCCCCTTGCTGTTTTCTAATTGCAGCCTTCCCCTCCAGTCGTCGTCGCGGTAAAGACCTGGGCACAGGCCAGCGTCACACATGGAGCGCAAGGAGATGGTGAGTTGGCTTTGATTATATACTTTTGGGGAGTACTTGCTGGGCAGTGTCCGGGTTACTCTTTGGTATAGTGGACCTTCCTGCTTTGGAGCAGTAGGTTTAGGCCTGGATGGTGAACTCATACTGTACCATGCAAAAATTCTCTCTCTCTTTTTTTTTTTTTTTGCTTTAAGGTGGAAAGGCATCAAGCCGACTGTCGCCATTCTCTCGAGAGGAATTTCCAACCCTGCAGGCGGCTGGGGACCAGGACAAGAGTGGGCACGACCCGGGCACCTCCGCTGTGTCGTATGGGCCAGGACCAAGCCTCCGCCCTCAGAGTGAGTTTTTGGGTATACGTGTTGTGTGCAAATGTGACGTGCACTGCATGTGTTGTGTTTAGATATAATGTATAGAGGAAGAGCATATGTATGCTAAGGTGTAGTGTTTACGAAGTGAATCTTGTCCATTCTTACTGTTCTTTCTTCTCACAGATGCCACAAGTTGGAGGGATGGGGGCGGGAGGGGAGGTTTAGCTCCGGGCTCCCTGGATGGTGAAGGCCGTGAGCCCACTTCGGACACGGCACACCCCTCCGGCTGTGAGCAGGGTCCACGCCCAGGGCTACCTCCCCCCGCTCCCCAGCAGTTCCCTCCATACCGGGGGATGTTGGCACCATTTGTGAGTATTGTTATAAAGCCTCTCTTCTTCATATTTTCTCCTTTTTTATATTCTTCTCCTTTTTCTTCTCTATTTTTGCTCTCTCTTGATACCCATTACATTAAGTTAGTGTTGTTTTCTCCGTCATGTATTTGTCTCTTGCTTAATTGAATCCCTTCCATCTATCTTCCTCTCCACTGCTCCCCCCTTTCCATTCGTTTTTTTATTTTTTCCAACCCACCATGTCTCTATTTCTCTTATTTCAGATGTACCCCCCATACTTGCCGTTCCCTCCTCCATATGGACCACAGGGGGCTTTCCGCTTTCATGGACCAGATGCCCCCAGGTAATGATATAATTTGTAACCATGAATTCAGTGGCATTCTAATTAGTTATATTTATACATCTCCTCCCTATTATACTGCTATCCTATGAATATAGCTCTCTGGTGGGATCTTTAGTAATGCATTTTGTTTTATACAGTTATTTTCAATTACACTGATACTTAATGCAGCCAGCTCTGGGGTGGGATCCTCAGTACTTTTATAGCTACTTTCTGTTATATTGGGTGGGGTTCTGAGCTGATATCTTTATATTGAAGGTTCCCACGACTGGCAGCTCCGCGTGCTCCCCATTCCGCTCCCAGGATGCCTGATCCTGTGAGCCGTCCATCTATTTTAAAACAGGATGACCTGAAAGAGTTTGATGAACTGGATCAGGAGGTGGATGATGGCTGGGCAGGTAAGTTTGCCCCCTGAGTGCGATCGATGGACTCCATTCTCTCTGTGTCACACTTGCAGAAGGACAGATTCATATAGTAATTCTCGTTTGTTTTGTTTTTTTGCAGGGGCACACGAGGAGGTGGATTATACGGAGAAGCTGAAATTCAGCGATGATGAGGATGGTAAAGAAACAGATGATGAAGAAAAAAGGTTTTGTTCTTTTTTTATTCCCATCTCACATCCCTCTTATGTTCTCGGTTTTACTTCATCGTCTTTCTCTCACCTCAGGGAGAATATAGCTCCCAGCACTGACCTGCTGCCTGCCCCCCAGCCACAAAGGGCGACTGAACCCTCCGAGGCCAGGAAGGGGACACCTACTGAGGAAAAAGCTCCTCCAGTGAAGGCAGCTTGGACAGAGGGGCCCCAGCCCCCAGAACCCATGCAAGCTCCAGCAGCCACTCTCCCATCTACTCAGAGGGGCCAGCCTACTCATCGTGCACCGCAGCCAGAGCACAAGGTGAGGCAATGTATGCTGTCTCAGTGTTCACATTTAAGGTATACTTAGTAAAAGGCAAGGTTAGAAAAGAAATAGTGAGTAAAGGTGGAGTTAAATGGATAGAGAATTTGGGGAGAGGGATAAGATAGGGAAAGGGACTCGCACACATATATACTACATATTATGTTGGGCTGGTGCTTACTTGATGAGAGCAATGGTCATGTGTTGCTAAATACCACCATTCTGCTTCTCTCGTCAGGAGAAACCAGCCGCTCCCCCTGCGGTGGCACCAATGGAAGATGAGGACGAAGCATGGCGACAGCGCAGGAAGCAATCCTCCTCCGAGATCTCGCAGGCAGTGGAGCGAGCACGGAGAAGAAGAGAGGAGGAAGAGAGACGGATGGAGGAAGAAAGGAGAGCGGCATGCGCCGAGAAGCTCAAACGCCTGGATATGAAGCGCAGGACTGTCCCTGAGGAGGCAGATCCAACCAGTAGCGACAAGAGCGTGTCCAGCGACGGGGCAGAGTCCAGAACCGAGACCCCTCCCGGTATGTGTGCGTAAATAATTTAAAGGAGACTTGAATATTCAATCAGTTTATTAAGAGTTCCAAGTCACTTTATTAAATTAATTCTGTCACACACACACCCTCCCCCCAAGAGGAAGTTGATTTAATTCTGATGAGCATAAAAATTGGCTATACGTTGTATCGGTAGTATTTCTCTTAAGTAAATAATTTCTGAAATACTTAGCGCCTTATCCAATTGCAAGCCCACAGATTATGGTATACAGGCTGTATGTCTGCACGCTTGAAATTTGCTACAATTACAGATCGATTCAATTGAACAAGCCTTCAAGTTACGGGCGTAAGCCTAAACCGTAATCCATATCAATTAAGCAAGGCGTAACTACGGGTTTAGAAACAGCCAATAGAAACTGGCTGTTATATATCAGTAAAACAGGGTGGTTACATGTCAATCAATTAGCGTTTAGAGGTCCGATATGCAATCAGTTTGGCAATCCGGCAATGAACAAAATATTAACGAAGAATGTCGATAATGTTCTAGTCCATGTGGGTGGCCCGATATGTATTAACTCCTTGATTCCCGAGGTTGATATAACACGGAAATGAAACATAAAAAATAATTTTTGATGACGATTTGCGAGTTTGAGACTGTTGTGCAATTAATTCTAATGTCTTTCGTCGCTTTCCCCATCTTTAAAAGTGCAGTATTGATTTTTTTATTTGCGTTTACAGTGCTACGATCTGGTGTTTAACCCCCTTGCCAGTTCTATCTGGTGCCCGTGGGATTTTCTTCTACATTTGTCATTTACGGATGTGAAAACATTTGCGTGCTTTAGGAATTGTAGCAATTGAATATCGGGCTTGAAAGTTCAAAAGCTTAAATGGGGTGTAAGTTACGATTTTGACAACTGCAGGGATTTTCAGCCTGTGACCCGTAGATCGTTTGTGGCTAGCTAAAAGACGGCAATTGAATAGCAAATTAGTTCACGAGCTCCCGTAAACAACAATCGCTCAATTGAATAGGGGCCTTAGCGTCAATTTTGTGACCTTGTTATGCTAATGGCCATTACAGTATTCTAACAGCCGCTCCAGTATGCTAATGGGCGACTCAGAGTTTTAGACGTTCAAATGTGAACACAAATGTACTATTTATTTGAGATATATATCTGTATGTGTATGTAAATGGGTGTATAATCCGGTCGCACAAACTGTGGTCTTCACATTTTAGCATTTTTTTCTCTCTCTCTCTCTCTCTCTCTCTCTCTCTCTCTCTCTCTCTCTCTCTCTCTCTCTCTCTCTCTCTCTCTCTCTCTCTCTCTTTCTAGCTGTGGAAGATCCCCCACCTCCAGCAGCTACTCCTCAACCCACTTTGGCCCCTACTCCTCCTCCTGAAGCTCCCCAAGTGTTGAAGCGGGAGCCAACTCCACCTCCCCGTACTGAGCCTAAACAGGAGCCGGCGGCACCTGTGAGCCGCCCTCCTCCCTCTGGTCCCTCTCAGGGTGGCTATAGCAAGTTTCAGAAGAGCCTGCCACCTCGCTTCCAGCGCCAGCAACAGGTAAAGCTTTGTGGGGAAGTGATGACTACAGAGAAAAACTATGGTGGGATGTGTAACTGGAATAATCATATCTTCCTCTCTTGTCAGTATGTACAGTGCCATATGGTCAACTGCAGTTGTTGACTGAGCACTACATATATATACATGATGACTATTACAGTTGTCAGTGTTGGGAATGCTTATGATGTTGGTCACACTTTGCAGCCCATAGGGCTGCAACTTCAAGCCTCGCGAAGTCAGAGATAGGGGGGGGGGGGGGGGGGACAAGGAAAAGGGAGGGGGAAAAGCATACAAAGTAAAGGGAGGTGTTAAGCAGGCGAGGGAGAGGAGGGGAAATGGAGACACAAGGCAGGGGGAGGAGGAGACACGGGGGGGGGGGGGGTGAGAGCAATAGTGGTAAAGAGACCGGGGGGAAAGGAACAGCAGAGGGGGAAATGAGACACAGGTAAGGGAGATGGGGAAAAGGAGACACAGGGGAGGGAGATGGGGGGGGGGGGAGACACAGGGGAGGGAGATGGGGGGAAAAGGAGACACAGGGGAGGGAGATGGGGGGGAAAAGGAGACATAGGGGAGGGAGATAGGGAAAAGGAGACACAGGGGAAGGAGATGGGAGGAAAAGGAGACACAGGGGAAGGAGATGGGAGGAAAAGGAGACACGGGAGGGAGATGGGAGGAATAGGAGACACAGGGGAGGGAGATGGGGGGAAAAGGAGACACAGGGGAGGGAGATGAGGGGAAAAGGAGACACAGGGGAGGGAGATGGGGGGGGGAAAGGAGACACGGGAGGGAGATGGGGGGGAAAAGGAGACACAGGGGAGGGAGATGGGGGGGGGAAAGGAGACACGGGAGGGAGATGGGGGGGAAAAGGAGACACAGGGGAGGGAGATGGGGGAAAAAGAGACACAGGGGAGGGAGATGGGGGGAAAAGGAGACACGGGATGGAGATGGGGGAAAAGGGAGACACGGGAGGGAGATGGGGGGAAAGGCGACAGGGGATGGAGATGGGGGAAAAGGGAGACACAGGGGAGGGAGATGGGGGAAAAGGGAGACACAGGGGAGGGAGATGGGGGGAAAGGCGACACAGGGGATGGAGATGGGGGGAAAGGCGACACAGGGGATGGAGATGGGGGAAAAGGGAGACACAGGGGATGGAGATGGGGGAAAAGGGAGACACAGGGGAGGGAGATGGGGGGAAAGGCGACACAGGGGAGGGAGATGGGGGGGAAAGGAGACACAGGGGAGGGAGATGGGGGGAAAGGATACACAGGGGAGGGAGATGGGGGGAAAAGGAGACACAGGGGAGGGAGATGGGGGGGGAAAGGAGAGACAGGGGAGGGAGATGGGGGGAAAAGGAGACACAGGGGAGGGAGATGGGGGGGAAAGGAGACACAGGGGAGGGAGATGGGAGGTAAAAGATACAGGGGAGGGAGATGGAGGGGAAAAGGAGACACAGGGGAGGGAGATGGGAGGAAAAGGAGATACAGGGGAGGGAGATGGAGGGGAAAAGGAGACACCGGAGGGAGATGGGGGAAGGAGACACTGGAGGGAGATGGGGGGGGAGGAGACACAGGGGAGGAAGATGGGAGGGAAAGGAGACACAGCGGAGGGAGATGGGGGAAAGGAGACACAGAGGAGGGAGATGGGGGGGAAAGGAGACACAGCGGAGATAGATGGGGGGGAAAGGAGACACAGGGGAGGGAGATGGGCGGAAAGGAGACACCGGAGGGGAGCTGGGGGGGAGGAGACGCAGGGGAGGCAATGAACCTTATGAATGTCGGAACTGTAACATATTGTGCTTTTGTTCCCAATGATTTAAATGTAAATTAGTCAAGACATCTCAATTTACAGGGCGAGTAATGAGTAATTTGGTAAGATAAGGCAGATCAAACACATTTGTTTTTTTTTACTATCCCCTTGTCTGTTGTCCTTTTTAAATGAATGTGCTTACTCCTGTCAAAATGAGTCAGTTTTAGCTGCCACATTCCCCTTGTGTAGTTAGACGCGTTTTATATATTTTCAAAGTCCCCTCCCACCTGAATTTGATATGTAGAAATCAGAAGGTGAGGCCAAAAAAGAGTATAGTTAAAATATGACTGTATTGTTTTTTTTTTTTTATAATCATGTTTACAACCCTATATTTTGTGTAGGAGCAGCTGATGAAGCAGTGGCAACAAAGCAGAGACCCTGCCCCTTCGGCAGCAACTGGCCCACCGACTCAATCCCAGCAGCCCACGGCACCACAGCCTTCTCAAAAAACGCTCTACACTGGGGCTCCACTGGGACGAACAACTCCAGGTCCTCAGCCACCTCCACCTTCCGCTCTCCCTCCTCCTCCTCATGTGAGCTATGACCCTCGCTGGGTGATGGTACCCAACTTCATAGATCCTCGCATAATGCAGGGGAGACCCCCCATGGACTACTACCCACCTAATGCTGGAGTTCACCCTGCAGGTGAGTTCTATTGAGAAAGTTGTATTGGGAATATTATTTATTGGGTAGTGGTGAAGAGATTGAAAGCTGAAGGCTTAAGATGTAAAGTATGAAGAGGGCGAGTAATCCAAAAACTACAAATTACAAGCTCTCTGTATATATGCTCTCTTCACTGCAGTAATACATTTTATCTGTTTTCCTTGGGGTCCGCTTGTTAAAACCAAAGGGTTTTTTGTTATTGGAGTGTATTGGCAATTGAAGAGACCTTGCGATTTTTGCTCTGAATATATATACATAGGGAAAGGCAAGGTTAGAACAGCAATACATAGATCTATAGATAGATAGATACATATTGTTGTGCTTCAATGCCTCAAATGCTTGCCTCGCTTTGCGAGACTCGCAGGGTAATAAGCGGCTCCTCAGAGCTCGGAAGACTTCTATGCCTCAATGGCTCGCCTCGCTTTGCGAGGCTCGCAAGCGTGACGACAAATCGCAGTTTAACAACTTTTCTATGATAGTTATTTCGCTCATTTTTAAATCGTAATGATAACAGAAATCACCCAAATGGCCCTGATCAAAAGTTTACATACCCTTGAATGTTTGGCCTTTACAAACATACAAGGTGACACACACAGGTTAATATGGCAATTAAAGGTTAATTTTGCACACCTGTGGCTTTTTAAATTGCAATTAGTGTCTGTGGATAAATAGGCTGTGAGTTTGTTAGCTCTCACATAGATGCACTGCGCAGGCTAGATACTGAGCCATGGGTAGCAGAAAAGAACTGTCAGAAGACCTGCGTAACAAGGTAATGGAACTTCATAAAGATGGAAAAGGACATAAAAAGATATCCATAGCCTTGAAAATGCCAGTCACTACTGTTCAATCACTTATTAAGAAGTGGAAATTTCGGGGATCTCTTGATAGCAAGCCAATGTCAGGTAGATCAAGAAAGATTTCACTGTGTCAATGCCACAAAGAAGCCCAGTTACAATATGCCTGACAACACCTTGACACGCCTCACAGCTTCTTGCACACTGTAATTTGGAGTGACGGGACCAAAATAGTGCTTTATGGTCACAACCATAAGGGCTATGTTTGGAGAGGGGTCAACAGGGCCTATAGGGAAAAGAATACAATCCCCACTGTGAAGCATGGTGTTGGCACACTGAGGGGGGGGGGGGGGGGGGGGGGGCTCTAAAAGCACAGAGATTGCAAGATGAATGCAGCATGTTATCAGAAAATACTGTCAGACAATTTGCATTCTTCTGCACGAAGGCTGCACATGGGACGCTCTTGGACTTTCCAGCATGACTAAGCACAAGGCCAAGTTGGTTCAGCAGAAATAGATAAAGGTTGTGGAGTGTCCATCACAGTCTCCTGACCTTAATATCATCTAGCCACTCTGGGGAGATCTCAAATGTGCGGTTCATGCAAGACGACCAAAGACTTTGCATGATCTGGAGGCATTTTGCCTAGACGAATGTGCAGCTATACCACCTGCAAGAATTAGGGGCCTTATGGATAACTATTCCAAACGACTGCACGCTGTCATTGATGCTAAAGGGGACAATACACAATTAAAAACTACGGGCATGTAAACTTTTGATCAGGGTCATTTCATTTTTTGTCTTTGTTGCCATGTTTTTATAGAATATATATACATATAGATCTAGATATATATAGATAGATATTTTGATGATTTGAAGAAGTGTGGTTAAATTTATTGTCTCTAAATTAAAGAGTTTTGAAAGAGAATGGTGTATGCAGGGGAGGAAGATTATTTGATTTTGTAGCGGATCTGAAACATGTTACACAAGGTGAATTATTTTATACATGTGCAAGAATACTGGTGTGCACGCAACTTATGTAACTCTTCCCTCGCACATCTATAGGATTAATGCCGCGAGAACGCTCAAACTCTGGAGGCTCAGGTTCAGATGGATACGATCGTCATCCGTCATTGATACGAGAGCGGGGAACCCCACCGACCGATCCCAAAATTGTGTGGGGAGGCGAGATGTACAACACGCATGAGGCAAGGCCTCTCACATCCCCTCTGAGGCAGAATCCAGAGGAGGATGAGCGGGATATCAGGTGAACAGGAAGCGAAAACTATAGAGGACAAGTTGTGTCTGTTTTTGGGACATTGTAACATTTGTCTTTATTTGCTCTCTCCTTTACAGAAGTGACACTCCGCCTGTTCGCTCACATGCCCCACAACAGCCCCAGCCTGCACAGTACCTTGGCAACTTCACTACTTACCCTGAAAATACAGTAGCAGCCCCGCAACAGCCACATGGGGGGCATAGATATCCTACTGATGAGCAGCGCTCCTGGCACCAGCAGCATAACCACGCTGCATCTCAACCTCCACCTTCCCAGCCGAGCGAACAGAGACGTCCTGAGCAGGCCTCATCTCAGCCACCACCTCCTGCCACCACTACTCAGTCTCGCAGGGGAGAAGATGAGCCAGTAATACTTCGTAGGGAGGCTCCTCCTCCTTCCAACCAGCCAGAAGCTCACTCCAAGGGGGAGGTCTCCAGTGGAAGGCACAAGGAAGAGAGGAAAGAACCTGTAAAGGAGGAATCGAAGCCTGAGAGAGCAGCACATTCAAACAGGCAGGATTACCACAGGGCTCCCCCTCGCCGGGAGTCCAAGACTGAAACTCGTTGGGGTCCTAGGCCTGGGGGCGGTGGAAGCCGAAAGCAGGAGGTAAACCTCTCTGTTGCAAATTCATTTCCAGCTCCAAGTCAGCGCCGGATGGGTCCTATTAAGAGGACAGTGAGGAGAGATGAGCCTGCCGCCAGAGAAAATCAAGAGCTGAAGGCTAGCAGTGCACCACCTGTAGCATCCGAGGTACAGAAGCCTAGACAGTCTAGCCAACCCAACAGAGAGGCTGAGCCAACATCTGCTTCTCCATCACGGAGGAAGAAAGAGATGGCACCATCAGCAGTCCCAAATAAGGGTACTGCGTCAATACCTGCAGCAGCCCGGGGCAGAGGAAGAGGGGAATATTTTGCCAGAGGTAGAGGATTCCGTGGAGCATATGGAGGACGAGGCCGCGGAGGAAGAGGAAGGAGCCGTGAGTTTCGAGGTGGATACAGGAGGGATAGCCCTTTCTACAGAGAGGAGGGAGAGATGGAGAGTAAAATGGTTGGCACAGCAGGAGGCAGGGAGCGCAATACAAGTGAGACTCGCAGCGAGGGCTCAGAGTATGAGGAGGTGCCCAAGAGGCGGAGGCAGCGTGGGTCGGAGACTGGAAGTGAGACTGAACCAGCTGCTTATGAGAAAGAGGCTGGGAAAGGAGGACTGCCACATCAGCACGGAGAGATAGTAACCCAGCGCCATCCAGAAAAAGGAAGGGACTCTGGAAGAGGACGCACATTTACCCCGAGGGGGGTACCCTCTAGAAGGGGAAGAGGTGGGGGCCCTGTTCCTGCTGTTGCATGGAGTCCACAACCGAAGAACCAGCCTTCACAACCTCAACTTCCACCTTCTCAACCTCCAGCTCAGATGCAAAAACCAGAGAGGAAGGGCGAGAAGACCATTATGGCAATGGGTCACCCAGCAACTGGTGATGAACGTCCTCCGCCACCTCCTAGGAGGAGGCGTCACCATGGGAGATCCCAGCAGCAGGACAAGCCTCCTCGTTTCCGAAGACTGAAGCAAGAGCGAGAAAATGCTAATCGTACAGGAAACATAGGACCACAACATCTACCGCCCCATCAGCAGCAATCCATAATAGCACAAGAACAGCACCCAAGGCCAGTACAGGGAGAGGAAGAGCGAGCCGCTCCCCGCAGAGGCCACAAGTCTCCAGAGCCATGCAATGCCAGCTCTGACCAGGCCAACGAAGAGTGGGAGACTGCCTCTGAGAGCAGCGATTTTACAGAGAAGAAGGAAAGGGGGGAACTGCCAGTTCAAAATGGAGGGGATGTTACTGGTCCTGCACCAACAGGGACTGGAGGAAGAGAACAGAGGAAGGATTTGTCTAAAAGAAGCTTCTCTAGCCAGAGACCGGCCATGGAGAGGCAAAACCGCAGACCAACTCACCCTGCTGGGCAGCGTTCTGGAAGAGGTGGTGGAGGCGGCGGTGGTAGGAGTGGAGAGAAAAGGAGCTGGCCCTCCCCCAGGAACAGAGGGTGGGTCATTATAGTTTTCTAATTACCCGCTATGGGTGTTCAATTCTTTGCCCTTTTTTGCTGATTGTGCAATTGTAGTTAATTAGAGATTAGTGTATGTATTGGATATAAATTAGGTAATGTGAGGAATTTTATGGTTCCCCAGGGTGTTTTCCACCCCAAATACAATATGGCACAGTGAAGGGGATATAATGTGATTGAAAATTTTATTATTACTTATATCAAACAGCGACGAGTAAAATGAATAAAAACAGGGGAGGTGAAGGGAAAATTTTAAAAAAGGGCAAATGCAAGTACAGTAATCCTGGTTCTATACAGAGACTCTGTATTATAAATTTTCTCCAATTGGAGGGATACTGATACTACAACTAGCAGTCACAGCTATTACAATTCTAATGGAAAATCCAAATATAAGGATGTGCTTGCCTATATAGAGTATCCTATGTGGTTCAGTCGTTGGCGATTTGACAATAAACTGACCATAGGCTTATAAGAGTGTGGCTTGCTATACAATAAACAGTCCCAAAATTACAATCAAGGGAGTATCTCTACTTGACTTTTAGTAGTTGGCAATACCTATACAGCACAATATGAAGGAATTGTGCAGTTGCTTGTAAGTAAACAGTCCACAGTGTGGCAATCGTGTAATGGTATATATATGAACCCAAGGGTAAATCCGTTGGTCTCCCAAGGGCAAGTACCAGATGTCAATAGGACTGTCTGTGAGTATATCAGAAATATAAAGTGATATAGGGCCTACTGCAGGATTATGAGGGACATTAAGCTAGGCCAGGACTCTTAGCATTTGCAGGCCGCACACAGCGTGACTTCCTAGTTGGTAACGCGCATGCGCACGTCTAGCGTGATGACGTGCGCTGCGTGGTTACTGAGGCCTGACGCGTTTCGACGTAGACACGTCTTTTTCAAAGGTAGAATGACACGAGGCTGTTACAAGAGAGCTATTTAAAGGATAAGGTTGTCTAGGTAACACCATAGAGGCTTGCTTGTAATGTAATTTGCAGCTATGGCTCCATCTGCTGGAGGGAGTTGGTATATGCCTCAGACTTAAACCTGAGACAGTAGAAGTGATGTGGATAAGATGGACTTGGGCACAAATGAAAAAAATAATAAAAAAAATTAAATAACAGATGTGTGTAAAATGTATGTGTGGGAAGTAGCTCCTAATATAGGAGCTATGAGAATAAATTATGTCCCCCAGAGAACAAAGGCAACATTTATATATTTGAAATAAATATATATAAAAATATATATAAAAAATGTGATATCCCACCAATAACTAGAAATAAGATAATCTAATGAAAGAGGGAGGTATATTAGATGGTATAAGGTAATATCCTCCTATATATGACAATGTGAACCCAAAATATGTGAAACTACAAAGAGGCTAATAAAGGTGTTGACCTGCAAATGCTAAGAGTCCTGGCCTAGCTTAATGTCCCTCATAATCCTGCAGTAGGCCCTATATCACTTTATATTTCTGATATACTCACAGACAGTCCTATTGACATCTGGTACTTGCCCTTGGGAGACCAACGGATTTACCCTTGGGTTCATATATATACCATTACACGATTGCCACACTGTGGACTGTTTACTTACAAGCAACTGCACAATTCCTTCATATTGTGCTGTATAGGTATTGCCAACTACTAAAAGTCAAGTAGAGATACTCCCTTGATTGTAATTTTGGGACTGTTTATTGTATAGCAAGCCACACTCTTATAAGCCTATGGTCAGTTTATTGTCAAATCGCCAACGACTGAACCACATAGGATACTCTATATAGGCAAGCACATCCTTATATTTGGATTTTCCATTAGAATTGTAATAGCTGTGACTGCTAGTTGTAGTATCAGTATCCCTCCAATTGGAGAAAATTTATAATACAGAGTCTCTGTATAGAACCAGGATTACTGTACTTGCATTTGCCCTTTTTTAAAATTTTCCCTTCACCTCCCCTGTTTTTATTCATTTTACTCGTCGCTGTTTGATATAAGTAATAATAAAATTTTCAATCACATTATATCCCCTTCACTATGTATTGGATATGACTGAGAACAGTCGTTCCCTTAATGAATCTGTAAATAATGAAGGATTGATAATCATAGTTTCTGTACTGTGCCATAATGGCACAGCAACATTATAGGAAACCATTGTTACAGACTTTTTAGCACTGAATAGCACTCTCTTTTTGGCCCAAGGTAATCAGTCGTAATTAATTATTCAATTTACACTGTCCTAGTAGATAACTATATATTGCTGTAGTACATAAAATTGTTTATGTAAAACGATTTGCAAATCTGTTTTTGTTTATGATTCTGAGTATACTATTTAATTTACACTCCTCCAGAGGCAAAACGAATGAAGATCGCCCTGCTCCCCCTGTGGCACTATCACACCCGTCACCCAGCACCAGTGCGGTGTACCGAGTAGACCGGGTGATTCACAGTGATCCTGTGGGCATTCAGCAGGCACTCAATGAGCTTGGGCAGAGACATGGGAAACAAGGCTCTGCCAATCACAACATGGACGCCTCAGCCAGGCGCCAATCAAGAACTGGTAAGAGGAAACTGATGTTACAGGTCAAGCATTGTGTTAACCTGATCTGTTCAGGGATTTTTGATAGAGGGTGTCCTTGACTTTCTTGACTTAAAGGTCCAGTGTAAGCATTTTTCATATTAAACGTATTTTTTTGCTAAGCCAGAAATATCATTTAAAAACACAGTTTGCCTTAATGGCTGCTGATGTACCCGTCTGTACTTCTATTATTGTCCTAAGCACTGCTGAAAGGAAGTTGAAAGATTTAATCTCAGAATGCATTGTTAAACCTTTACCAAGACAACTTAAACAACCTTATCTGATTTGAAATTGTTCAACTTCCTTTCAGCAGAGTTTCAGGATAATGAGAGGGGTGGGGATGGTTACATCAGCGGCCACTAGCGAGGTATCCTGGGTTCTTAAATTATATTGTCTAGCTAAAACTCTAGTTTTCTGCAGTTTGCACATGCATTTTAATGCTGAACAAAAAAAATAGGTTGAACAAGAAAAGTTCTTATACGGGCCTTTTAAGTTAAAGACAATAAAGAAGTAGACATGGTAGATTGCTCTTACAAGAGAGTATTTCTCAAAGTAAGATGGTTGGTATGGGGAAAGTTCTTTGCAAAGAGTTTAGCATGCATGTATACTGTATTATTATTATCAGTGGCATCCCTTATAATCATTTTTTTTGTAGATTCTGTCATGGCTACTCGAGGTGAATCGATTAATAACACATTTGCTGTCCCATTATCCAAACGGAACACACGCCCTAGAAAGGGCCGCGATGTTATACTGGAGGTGAGATATCTTATCTTTATAATACAGTATAACATGACTAAGGTGTGATTAGACTAGTAAAAGAGGATTACAATCTTATCACTTCTCCACAGGATGTACCTCCTGCAGAAGGGCAGGGTCCTGCCACAGCATGGACGGAGCAGAACGCCCGTGGCCATGAACCTGAAACCATTACTACTCAAGTCTGGAACAGAGAGCCGAGCAGTAAGTCCGCCAGGGCTCTTAAGGGACTGTAAGGTGGGTAGGAGGGGCCTGTGTATGGAAACCCTCCCCCCAAACACCTGGAACAAAGCGCTGGAACGTAAACGGACAAATCAGGGAGCCCCAGGACTTGGCTGACCTAAACTTAAACACCTCCCACCATTCATACCATTTCCATGGGGAGCTTGGAAGCAGCCAATGACATGGCTGCCTCCTCAAAGAACCAATTATCAGTGCAATTGCACTGGTGTTGGTGGGACTTGAACTTATTGATATAGAGTTGACTCTATATCCATGCCCTGGTTATCTAGAGAGAAGCCATTGTAGCTAAGATCTGGTTGTTCTTGACTTTTGACTCTATATATTCCACATCTTGGGATGGTGGTCAGACCAATTTACCTGCTTGATCAAACCCTCTGAGGGGCGGCTTTACTCCGTTCCCACCATGATCTCATTGAGTTAAACACTTGCTCGGAAGTATCTCACTACTACTTCTCCCAGACCAGGTTAAGCGATTCCCAAAATCTGTGATTAGGGAGGCGGGAGAAATAGGTTTGACTTCTACAACCTGGGTCGCATTGTACCTCTCACATATCATCATTCTTTGGTTAGCTTTCAACACCATTTCTAGTATTCCCTGAGCACCACCATGAAAATGAAATTATAATTATTAGCTTGCCCTCCATTGCCATTTTTAGAGACATAAAATTGATTTTTTTTAAAAATGTTTTAAACATTAAAGGACCGATTTAAAGTTCCAACTGTATGCTGTTTGGAAGACCTAGATGATAGGAAGGAAACTATTTTAGTAAGCAAATAGAAAAAAAAGTGTTTTAATTTATTAACTTGTGTGAAAGTATGTGTAGACTAGATGGCCAGTACTTATTTGTTAAAGGGACACTCTAGGCAAATATTTTTTGTTTTATATAATGTTTTAACTAAGATTAAATAAAGGATGTTCTCCTCCTCAATGTAATTTTCATATAAAATTTGTGAAGATACTTGAGCGAATACAATTCAACCTTAAGCATGTGTTTTATTCGTTATAGGCAAACATAGCAATTTCAGACATTCATGTGTGAATGAAAAATCTATATCGGGTGGGCAAGTCCGGTCCTGGAGAGCCCAGGGCTGTATTTGAGGGTATCCTTTCTGTTCAGAAGGTGAGTCAATCAGGATTACTGAAGAAGTAATTCACTCACCTGTAGGCAGCAGGGATATCCTCAAATCCTGGCCTGAGTGGCACTCTCCAGGACCGAACTTGCCCACTCCTGGTCTATATGATTCTACAATTTTATATACACTACTATGGAATGTGATGACCACACTTATGGAATGTGATGACCACACTACAATGGAATGTGATGACCACAGTCTCATTCAACCTAAACATTCATTCATCTAAATTTTCAACCTTTCAGTCTGCTGTTATCCTTATTTTTCTTCTATCTCTAGTCAACTTTTATATGAAAATTATAATAAGGAGGATCAAATTATTTAAGTACATCTAGTTAAAACAAAATGTTTTGCCTGCAGAGTCCCTTTAAGCTCTAGGCTTGACATCTGGGAGGTATCGCGCAAGAACAGGGGACAGAGATAATATGTAGTCCCACCTAATTTTCTATTATAACAGTTTTATAACAAATTATGCTTTTATAAAAATCCTCTAACTCTACACCAAATATTTATTTTATGGCCTGAAATACTATCCCATTCACTGTTTTTTTTTTATGCAAATAAGGAAATACATTTATTAGAATTGCATTTTTCTACAGTAAACATTCATTGCATTGACGTTTGCAATTGTTACCTGTTAAGCTTTTTGGGCAAACCAACAAACATTGGCTGTTGTCTTTTTTTTGTGGATGACGATTGACAATAATTGCACACTATCCTGCACGTATGGCTATATTGTTTTCAGTAATTGGGCTAATTACTCTCTAGTTACCCTAAATACTGTCAATTCCACAATACAGTCAGACTCCTGGGGTGCAATTGACAATCATAATAATCACCCATAAGAAAGAGATAACCGACTGTCTGATGGCTGGATCAGAGTATCCTTAATAGCCATGTTTTATCTATACATTATACAAAGATATTCATACACAATACTAATTGGGGAATTATACTATCAGTTGTTCTATACAGATCATAGTTTTTTATTTAGTATGAAAAGTGTTTTCAGAATCGCCATTAACAATTTTAGACTATTTAAGATCCGGTATCGTGGGCGTGAGCAATCACTAGACTGCGAGCAAAGAAAGAAATAAAATATTAGTACAGATTTAGACATTTATATAAAAGATGCAAGGATCACTGCTTGTAAAATCCTACAGTCTAGCATCAAATGTATTAAAATTTGTGGAAAAAAAATAAATACATTTTTTTAAAAAGGAAGACACGTGCACATTTCTTTTTCATTAATCCTAACCAACACTTTTTATTTTGGAAGATATGAATGCTCTGAACACAGCTGCTGCAAATATTTCACATCCTGTCTGGCTTCGGTCCGTCCTACTAGCTAGAAGCTTGATGGGTGTGCTTATTTTAAAAGTGGAGTTAGGGGTGGGGGTAGAGGGGAGGGGTTTGTTCGATCATTGTTACTTTTAGTACTTAATGAAAACGTCTACCTATAATATTGTTATATCCCAATGGGTATTCTTTTCATGTATCAATTATGAATAATTGTAGACCTACAGACAGTAAGTGTGAGAAACTTTCAACAAAAACAAGTCTAATATATACTTTTAGTACTTTATACAAGGTGATCGTTGCCAGATAAACTATACGTAAGTAAAAAAAAAACATTGTAAAAAGGCTGAAACAATGACACACATTTAGGGCCACTGTTTTGCATTTACAAGTAAAGTTCATATGTTTCTTTGCTGGACATAGGCTATTAAAAACAGCATGTAGTTTAAAATAAATGTATTTGCTTTTAAACTATCAGTTTTCTCCTCAAGCAGAGCCGTCTATCGCCTCATTTCTGTGTCAGGGGTGTGGTCAGCTCTGCCTGTTTGCTGAACTGCCATGAAGCTTGGAAACAGGCTAGGCTGATGTTACTGGCCCTGTCCCATGAAATCATAAATTCCACCCCACTCCACGCATAGAGGAAACAGCTCTATTGTAGCATGCTGTCCTAGTGCCAGTGCATGAGCCATCACAGCCTCACCCCCATTTAATGAGCATACTCAGTGTTAAGCATAACCTACACTGGTGAGACTTTATTCCAAATTCCAGCAAACAAACAGAGCTGGCCTTCCCCCTGATTGACAGAGGTAGGAGGAGATACCCACTCTGCTTGAGAAAAAACAGACAGTTTAAAGTATTTATCTTTTTTTTTTTTTTTTACTGCATACTATTTTAATAGCCCATACACGGCAAACCGACATATGAGCTTTAAATGTAAACGCACTATAATAGTCCTTTCAATATAATATGGAGTATATTTGGCTCACTTCCAAATGTAATATGTGAGGTGCCAACTTAACCGAGGAAAAAGATGAATATACTCTCCAACAGAAAGCTGATAGAGGCTTTTCAGAGTCATTTTCAGCTTCAATAACTTAGATAAAATATACTCGCTTAATAGTAATGTAAATAGGGAGTAAAATGAATTTGCTGAAATTAATGAAGATGGCAAGCTCTTCTGATGCTTGTACTTGTAAGAGACCCACAGAGTAACCCTTTCTTCCTGCAAGCTGCCATCTTGCAAAACCTATGGATATTGAATCTTGCCACAGCTTTCAGAACTACTAATAAAATAAAATAAAAAAACAGATAGGTTATAGAACCTCCCCATTCTCCCTGTATTCCCTCCTTCAAGCTGCCATCTTGTACATTGTGATCTGCTGTGGTTAACGACACTTCCAGTGCCATGTTATTAGACCGCAAGCAGAAATTGACATGCTGTGTGTTAGGAGCTTCAAACACACTGAGCTTACTGGACTTCCACATCTGGTGTCATGCTCACTGCTTGCCATTTTTTGTGATTTTTTCCTAAAATAAATCCTTGCCATGTGTAGTTCCTACACCATACTCAAGGAGCTCTAAAAGGCTAGAGATGAAGTTTGTGTTGCACGGCAGGCTATAGCTTACTTAATTTACATTCACTGTGTGTCCTAGAGCAAGTGTATGGGTGTGTGTGCTAGAAGACCTGCAGTGGATTCTGGGACTTGTAGTTTACTGCACTTCCTGGTTATTCCATTTCCTGTTTGCCTCAAAAAGAGGCTGCCCAGCCATGTTTAAACCAGAACCGTCCATTGGTTGGCTTTGTTGTTCTCAGCAAAGCATTCCTGTTAATCGGAGTGTAATATGGGTAATTCCTGGCTTTGTTGTTTGATTTCCGGTTGCCATCTTGACTAAACTTTGGGTTGTTTATCAATTATGGACCAGAACCTCACCTGCCTTTTGACCTCAGTTGCATTGATAAACTTGGTATTGCTTCTACATTTTGGATTCATCTCCTGAAAGTATTGAATGTGATAACTAGGTTATGTATAAATTCTGGTATTATGAAGGCCATCCCTTGATCCCACTTGTTTACTTCTTTATCTGATACTAGAGTACTGGTACCAAAAGATAGATTGGGGTCTATCTGGTAACTAGATCTTTGCACTTTTTGGCAGCACAGAGATGAGGAGAGCAACGCCCCCATTGACTGCGGTGGATGAGTTTGGAGTTCCAAGTGTAATAAAGGAGAGGAAGCCAGTTAACCCTGTACTCGGTATAGTAGTAGACTATATAATGATAAATAAGGAAAAAATAAATCCCATGTCACAAGTTTGATGAACTCGAGGAGCCACGTGCTAATACTCTTAATGGGCAGCAGATTTTCCTTTTATAAGCATCTATGCTGTAAGACTTTTCTTGATCAGGTATTTCGCATCTGTCATGCTTTTCCCCCAAGGAATGTACAAAGAATAAACAAAAAAATGAAACATATAAAAGTTAAATATGTTCATGAAACTTTAAGCTCGACCACAAGGTAGCCATGTTCTAAGCTTCTTCCTCCCACCTGCCAGCTCTCATTTATAGTGAGATCCTCTTCTTGGCCAATCACACGTCATATCCCGGGATGTTTTTGTTCCTTTAACTTCACAATATAAACTGGAGTATTAATTTAATCAATGGTTCAGCTGGACTTGGGTCCTAGCCATGTTTTTATTCCCCAAGTATTAAAATGAGTGGAGTGAGAAACTGCTATGCAAATTGAATGTAAAATTTTAATTGATGTACTTAAATAAATATTGTAAGGCACCTGACTACATACTGTTCCATAATATTGAAGAACCCCACTGTAGACCAAAACGTTATATTATTTTTTTTTTCCATTAAAAATGAATTAAACGGACTGAAAAAATGAACACTATATAGGTAGTTTGTATTTTCTTAACTCATTTGCATTTAAACCATTTGGATCAAAGTAAAATATGGTGCATTATGGACGTCCATAAGGCTCACTACTTTGTTTCCTGTAACATGTGGTTTTAAGTTCTTGAACACTTGGTTGTATCCCTTAATCAGATTTCAAATTATCTCAAGGAACCTTTTTTTGTGCTGCAGATGTATTATTGGAACCTTAGATAGGCTTCCAAAAGACCCAGAAAACCCTTGGCCAGAATGCCACTTCCAGACCTTGAGGCCCACAAATGTTTTCCCAGGGCCAAGTACTTTTTCTTAAGATGTCACAACCTCGGCATATATATTCCAACAATGGACAAAAGACCTTGTCATGGAACCTCTAATCACATTTAAATGGAACCCCAGTATGGGAACATTGCTAAAAACTATAGGAAAACAATTGAAACAGACTAGTTGGAGACTTGTATGTTGACATTTCAAAAGACAACCTTTTTTGTTGTCATTTTTCTACTAACAATATTTACCAGATGAGTACTATTTTTAATTCTCCAAAATCTAATGTTATCTGCTTCCCATTGAAGGAAATTATACGCTTTGTTTTAACACAGGTTTCAATGGCTGGAGTACAGGTGGCTATCGTGAGATATGATGCCACTATCCACATTAAATAAGTTGTCTGCTTGTGTTTGCATTCTGTTGAGAGATGGTTGCATTTCCTGAAGCAAGGAGTCTACTGCTGGGCCAATGAAGGGAAAGGGTTGAATTACTGCCCTTTTGAATTATGCCGGGCCAACCCTATTATAATGAGCACAAAGACGAACGCATTGCTTCTTTTGGGATCAACTTGATGCTAATCTCGCCTAACCAACCTCTTTCTGTTTCAAGTTGTTTTGTGCCATAATCCATTGGCATTGTAAAAATAGACAATATTATATTACTTGAAGGAATTTTAAATATTTTTCATCAAATCTACTGATATGATTAGTACTTAATTCTTAAAGAACCACTGCAGTTCAAGAAACAAAGAAATTTGTTCGTCAAGCATGTACTAAACTAACAATACTGTTTAAAGACTTTAAGTAGAGGAATCCATTTTGTGATTGTTACATCACTTAGAGCTGGATTGTGCAGTTGTATGTTTTTGGCTATCAATTGAGAAAGGGGAAAGAAGGGGGAAAAAGATCTTTTGTGATCATAATTGGATAAGATGACCCTTTCCCTTCACTGGCCCAGAAGTAGACTCCTTGATTAAAGAAATGCAACCATATCTTGCCAGAAATATAAACACCCATCTCACACACAAATTCCATCTATATATTATGGATACATCCAGGGCCCAGCAGAGGCATCAAAATTTATATATATATATATATATATATATATATATATATATATATATATATATATATATAATCCCCATTGGATGAAGAAATGCCTAGTTTAATGTATTCTAGAAATCAGGAAATATACATTTTAGTCACTAACTAAGCTACTGTAGAACATTATTATTGTCCACCAACTTTAATAGGCACTTTCAGCAACATTGTTTCTTCATTTTGTTGTTGTTGTTTTAGTCTTTCATTTGTTTCTGAGTCTCCGGCATGCTGCAATTCAAAGGGTCACAGACACATCTGTCAGCCACTGCCCCTCTTCAATGACCTTATCTATCCATCTCCACCATTGCCATCCCCTTCTTCATGTGCCTTCAATCTTTTCCTGCATCAGAGTCTTCTCTAGGGAATCCTGTCTTCTATTGATATGGCCAAAATATTTGAGCTTCAGCTTCATGATCAAACCTTCCAGTGAACAATTCGGTTTTAATTTCCTGTGGTACTGACTCTTCTTGCAGTCCAAGGCACTCTAAGCAGTTTTCTCCAACACCACAATTCAAAGCCGTCAATTCTACAGCGTTCCGACTTCTTTATGGTCCAGCTCTCACATCCGTATGTTATTACTGGGAATACCATAGTTCTTACTAAGGTGGATCATTCCTGAGAAGTATTATTTTGCTGATTTTTTTTTTTCTCAAACAAATGTCTCTAATTAGCTGCTTTGTTGTGTTAATTAGAATTCTAGTCTGCTTATCTATCCATGTGTTGGCCAAACCATTGACGATAATGTTGACATTGAGTTAAAACCCCTCCAACGCTCTTATCGACTACTCTAAGCCACTAAAAACAATGCTGCCTTTCTCAAGAATGATTTACTTTAGATAAAAAAAGGCTAGTGCAATGTATTGTCAGTTTTTCATGCACTTTAAGATAAAACCCACCTCCTGTTAGGATGATCGTTTCACCTTTTATATTTTTCTCTCACAAACATCTTTAACCTGATTTTCCTCCCAAAAAAAGGCAGCCTCTTGATTGCCATATTTTCCTTCTATCTTATAATTCAAGTAGGCATACTCAAGTTCTTTGAGGGTTGGGTTTGGAAAGCACTGGGATAAGCTATACCCACTCAAAAGGCAACTGACTTACTACCAATGTTATGATATCCACTATATAGCTGTTAAAACCCACATACATAGGGATACTCTCTGTCCCATCTCGCTTCCTACTATAAATCGATTCAGACATGACGTCATTATAATATCTTCATCACTTGTTTATTATCTTGTTTGTTTCTGTAATGGCGTAATCTTCTGTGCATATTCTTCTTTACTGATCCATATTTTAATTAATTTTCTATTCCCTCTCATTCTTTCATTCCCTTCTCTATATCCTGCCTCTTTGCCTTTCTTATTTCATGTTCTGGTAGATGACAGAGCCAAGCTATGCCCCTCTTACCCCATGGAGCCATGGATGAACCCTCTAAGCAATTATGAAGACCCAATCAACACAGAGGTATGAACACTTTATGGGACTTTGGCACTGTGCAGGGTGATGCACTATATTTTATGGTGGGGGAAGACTTGTATTTGTGTTTTTGAAAGGATAACCCTAACTGTGTGGAGGTGAAAGTGACTAGCATTGCACGTGGGAAAGGTGATGGCACTGCCTTGTTTTTGCCAAGCTTTCCTTCTCTCTTAAAGATGAGTCAGTCAGACAGCGGGGTGGATTTGAGCAGCGACTCACAGCTCTCCTCCAGTAGTTGTAGCCAGCGCAGCTCCCCTGATGGGGGACTGAAACCTGAGGGGGGCAAGAGAGCAGGGCGGACGGCAGGGCAACAGCAGCACGGGCGCTCACCGGTAACACATCTTTTTTCTGCACTCACTCTATTGGTGTTTTCTCCATTTCTGTTGTCCGTTTCTTTCTTTGTAAAATCTCTTTTGTTTGCTTTTCAAGCTGATGGTTCCGACCCCTGGACCAATTGGAACAGAGAGATCCCAAAAACCACTGCCAGAGGGTTCCCGCGGCTCCAGCGCTCCATCCTGCCTTCCTTCTGCTCCACAGTCTCCTAGTCCAAAGGTAAGTGATACTGAAGTTTGGATCAAGGTCTCCACAATACATCTCTATGACTGCACCTAACTTAGCATCTCTGTGATTATGCTTAACCTAATTTATCTGACTATGCCAAGTTAAGCGACTCTCTATGCCTAGCTTAGCACGTCTCTCTGACCCCATCCAGCTTAGCAAGTCTCTCTGTCCCCACCCAGCTTAGTAACTCTCTCTCGCTGACTTCCTCCGGTTAAGCGCATCTCTCGCTGACTTCGTCCGGTTAAGCGCATCTCTCGCTGACTTCGTCCGGTTAAGCGCATCTCTCTCTGACTTCGTCCGGTTGAGCGCATCTCTCTCTGACTTCGTCCTGTTAAGCGCATCTCTCTCTGACTTCGTCCGGTTAAGCGCCTCTCTCTCTGACTTCGTCCTGTTAAGCACATCTCTCTCTGACTTCGTCCGGTTAAGCGCATCTCTCTCTGACTTCGTCCGGTTAAGCGCATCTCTCTCTAACTTCGTCCGGTTAAGCGCATCTCTCTCTGACTTCGTCCTGTTAAGCGCATCTCTCTCTGACTTCGTCCTGTTAAGCGCATCTCTCTCTGACTTCGTCCGAGTTAAGCGCCTCTCTCTCTGACTTGGCCTGGCAAAGCGCCTCTCTCTCTGATTTGGCATGGCTAAGCTTCTCTCCCTCTTACTTGGCCCGGCTAAGCGCCTCTCTATCTAACTTTGGGCCCGGCTAAGCGCCTCTCTATCTAACTTTGGGCCCGACTAAGCGCCTCTCTATCTCTCTGACTTTGGGCCCGGCTAAGTGCCTCTCTCTCTGACTTTGCCCCCCGGCTAAGCGTCTCTCTCTTGCCCGGCTAAAGTCTGATTCTGCACTGTCTTAATGTCTGTGTCTGATATCCCAATTGTCTTTAACTCCTTTGACTGCACCCGGTATATCACCTCTGTCTGACTGCCTTGGCTTAGTGTCTATCTCTGATTACACCTTTATTAACCTTAATAATTACCAGTTAGCAACTTTGTCTGCGTCATCCTCTGCCTTTCTTGTATTATTTCAATTCTTAAGTCACTGAACCTTAAGATGTCCTTTAATTTCATCTTCACATTTCTCCTATTGAATTTATTTTACTCACTACTTTTCTCTCTACAGAACTCTTGTCACTCTATGGAGGGAAACAAACTTGGCAGAGACACACAAAGCACTTGTAGCTTACAATCCTGCATTGTGAGTATCTGCCTTCCTTACCCCCTCCCCCTTATGTTGCATCTTTCCTCCCTTTCTTTCTTGCTTATGAACCATCCATGATCCATTCTATTTTGGAAGTTAAGTATTTGAGAGGATCAATTACATTTCTCCAGAGCAGGGATTGAATCTATTTATGCAACCAGCCTGCTTCTGGGCCAATGAGGGACAAGGGGCTGGTGTCAATTTTTGTCAGATCCAAGTATACAACAAGTTCTCCCTTTGTACGTCTTCTACTTTTGTTTTTTAAAAATACTGATTTTACTAATCTGTTACTATAAATAAATTGAATCTTTATTGTTTGACCACTACGGTCGTCATTTAATCCCAACCACATGCTTTTCTTTTCTGCTATAATTGGGACCTTTTCTGTGTCACTAGATTAACAAACGTTTCTTTTCAGACAAGCTCTTCTCCACGGACCTGGGATCTTTCTCCACAATCAACTTCATCAGAACCTGGAATTGAACACAGACAACTGGCCCTC
>CM050170.1:64831909-64944409 GCA_027410445.1 Discoglossus pictus
TATGGGCCCTCTGAGCACTTTCTAAGTCCTTGGGGCTAGTTTTACGTTTTTCGGCCTCGTTTTCGTCGTGGTGCGTTTTTTCGGCAGCCGTTTTTTTTCTTGCAAAAACCCCCCCAAATATGGTTCAAAGTAACTTGCAACCTCACTCGCAGGCTCCCTGGCTCTCCCACTGTGCTGTGTGTAAGTTAATTTGAGGCATATTTGTTGTTGTTTTTTCAGGGGTTTCCAGTTCTGTGGTTCGGCCGTTAAAGTCGTAATTTTGCGATGCGCACAGTGCGTGTACAGGTTTCGGTCCTAAGTCGTACGGGTCGTAAGTCCCACATGCCTCAACTACTCGCCTCAATTCGCAGTTGCGGCTAAGTCCCACAGGCCTCGCAATGAGCCTTCGGCGCTCATTGCAGCCTAGGTCCCGCGTGTCTGAACTACTCGCCTTGCTCGTTACAAAGCCGCAAACTTGACCAACTCTTAAAGTGATGGCATATATGTGCCTCTAAATGTATATTGTGTTTTGTTTTTTTCTCAGGTCAGACAGGATTTGACAACGCCACCAGATTACTACACACCATCTCTCCATCACACTGGACAGAGCGCGTATCTTCAGCAAGCACCCACACAGCAGGTACCATCCAGGATACATACATGTGTATGCTTGTCATTTTGTATCAGTGCGTGAGGGGGAGGCTGGCACAGCCCCTGTCATAGTGTATCAGTATGAGGGGGGGTGGCCGGCTCTTCCCATGTCTTTGCTGTGTATACATGTCATGTTGTATCAGTGTCATGTTGTATCTGTGTGTGACTGGGAGGATGGTGCTGCTGTTTGTAATATGTCATTTGTGAAAGTGAGGCTGACACTGCCTGTCTGACACTTCTGATTCTTCTTCCGAATTCAGGTTCTTCTTTCCATGGTTGACTCCCAGATTCCAGTGATGGGATTTGGATCTCTCGCCTCTACACCACAACAGCCCCCTCTCGTCACAATGGGGCAAACCATGCAGCCAATGCACCCTGTTTCTGCCATAGGCCGGACACACTCGGTAAACATCAGAAATGAGGTGGGTATTTACAACAGAGAGAATCCTAGTTCTATATGTAAATTTCAGTCACTTGTAAGAAGCCCCATAATAACAGATTTCAGCTAATTGATCCCTCTTATTTCTTCATGTTCCTTTTCATGAGAGGTGCCATCTTGCACAGCAGTGACTTAGACACGTCCGCATTACTGTGTGTCTGAGCAGCATGGGTCCGTAATGATTATTGTGTCTTTAAGACATTGCTGTGTCAGAAGGCACCTCTCATGAGGGAGTACAGGAACATAGAGGAGATTCCGGAAGCTGTAAATCTGCTACTCCTGGGGACTTCTTAAAAGAAAGTGAAGAGTAAGTAGTAGAGGTTTTCTAAAAGAAGAGGATGTGAGCTATCTCTAGTTTTAACAGTTGAGTTAGTAGTTTTGGGTCCCACAAGACACATTGAATGAAGGAGGTAGTACTTTTGCTAGTGCACATTTTAAAAGCAAATGGTTAATAATTTACTTTAAGAAGAAACTGCTTAGCTAATCTAGGCCATGTAGTCTCCTGTAGGTGATAAGGTGCTTCAGGTTCTTGTCTTCTTAGTCAGCCATTCAAGTTCAGAACTGAGTTCCAGTCCAGTGTTTCTTTCTTTCAGTATCAGACACAATCAGCTGATATGAAGCAGCCAGAAGATCACAGGAGGACAGTGGGAGGAGCTGGGCCCTGCGCACCAGCAATGGGAGTGAGGTAAGGAGGACATCCCTTAGTGTTACCTTGTAACCCTGCAGGGTCACCCTGTGTCACCCTGCAGGAGGAGGGACAGACTTTTAGCTCCTTCTCCTGCTGGGTGACACAGTGAGACTGCTGGGTGACACAGTGAGAAAGACTGTAGGGACACACGATTTTCTTATCTTTATGTTTAACCTAGTAGATTCCCAAATGTATTTTAAAAAAATAAATTTTTACTATTTTAGGTCCAAACCTTCAAGTTCCAGTTATGGGGTTATTAGAAATCAGCGCCTTGATGTTTATCACCAGGTATGTCCAAATATGACATATGGAACAATTGTAAAACACCCAAATTCCATTAATTTTCTTTATTCTGATATCCACATCCTCTTACATTCCTCAGGCTCTCCCTCCCGAAGCCTCCAGCTGGACCCATAGACCTTGGGACAGATCGCGAGATACTGACCCCCAAAATGCAAGAGACCCCTATAATGGAGCGACCCCTGCCCCTCGAGATCCCTGACACTGTCCCTCTTTCCGCATCACTTAAGATTGGCTCAATGACTGTGATCTTGACACATACTCCCTCCTTGCCTGGATAAATGTGGTATAAAGAGGGGGGCTCCTCTGGCTGTGCAAGGGATGCATTCTGTTAGAAAGTCGCGTTTCTGTCACAGCATCTCACCCTTTATTTTATTTGACTCCCTTATTTTCTGGCAAATAAAGAATATTTTCTCCCGCTGTTTCTCATTATTTCAGTAGAAACAAAAAAATAATAAATTAATGCATTATATATATATGTATATGTATGTATATATGTGTGTATGTGTAATCCATGTATGCATACACACATTCTGTTTCTTTATGTTGTTTTTTTTTTCAGCTACTATTTATCATTTAAAAAATTAAAATGTTAAAATTTGCGTGAATACCAACCAAAAATGTTTTTCTCTGCAAAATGTAGTGTTTTTCCACAAAATTTGGAACTGAAGAAAATGCAGAAAACTACACTATATGAATTTTTTCTCCCCCTACAATTTTGCTTTAAATAAAAGAAAATCTGTATGTATAATCATACGCATGTGTATATTCACTTTCTGTTTAAGAAAAAAAAAATGTATGGACATTTCAATAAAATTAATCACTTGAAGAGAAGACATATTTCACTTTGTGAGAATTGTTGGCTAAATGAATAAAATAAAAATAAAAAATACAATTTAAAATACATAATTATAGTTTATATATCAAGTTTTCTTTTGTCGTTATTTATAACCCGAGCTTGGCAGATTGGGGTCATTTTTTGTTTTCAACTTGGGTCCCTGCGCATGTGGAAGAAGAGACGCTTTCAACAAGGATAGAATTAAGAAAAATAACTTAATAATAATAATAATATGATTAAACCGCATTAGATGATGAAACGTGCCTCATTAAATGGTGGGCTTGTTGCAACTTGGGACTAAAGACCTTTGGAAGAAGAGACATTTTCAACAAGGAAAGAACAATGAAAAATGTTTTACAAATACAATGATTAAGCCACGTTAATTGACGAAACACTCGTCATGACCTGGTGGGGTTGTTGCTTGTTGTCAACTTGGTCTAAAGGCGTGTGGAAGAAAGGACATTTTCAACAAAAAAACAAGGAAAATAATTGTTAAAAATAATAAAATGATTAAACCACTTTGGTGAAACGTGTATAATGACGTGGTTTTAGCAAAAGATGACGACATTGCGTTACTCGCACGCTATACAGAAGTGTTTGTCGTGTCCAGCAGAGACAGGCAGGTAGAAGCTACAGCGGAGCTACTTTTAATTGACAATTCTAACCTGCTATACAGACGCTACTAGTTGGATTTATTTTAGTAGGCAATAAAAGGTATCACTACTGTTCTGAAGGTTATTAGCCAACTTTTGGGGCTACATCAGTTGGACCTTCCAGATAGGAGGAACCTTGTGAGTCATAGAATTGAATACATAATCTGTTGGACATTTTACACTCGTTATACCTTTATGAGGAGACTTTTATCAATGGTTGTAGATCAGAAGAATGTGCAACAAGGAAGGAAGAGTAGCTGCTTTGGGAAGATATCCTGGTAAGTGGAGCTGCTTTGGGTAGCAATCTTGGAGATGGGATCTGCTTTGAGTGAGGGGGACTAGGGACTCATTTCACTAGCTCCGTCGCTGCCTACATGTCTTAATCATATCAAGGGCTCTGTTATCCTTGTGTTGAGATGAAGCTCATAATATTGATTTTCACGGACTGTGGGAAAACAGGTCTCCTGGCCTGTTGGGATATGTAGATGTAGTCCGAATTGCTTATTTTTTCCCCCAAGATTAATTGAAAAACTGGTTTCCTCCAATGGTCCCGGGGATTTTCCTGCTAAACGCCCATGGTGACATTCTCCGTAATCTCATGCTCAATCGAAGTTGCCATGAAATTAAATGAACAGACATTATGTGTCGTAAAGTTTTTTTTAATCGCACATGCACACCTCTACAAAAACAACCAAAGAAAAGCATGATGGGAAAACGACAGCTAGTTTCATTAATGGGTGTACATCTTCAAAAGTAGGATTTTCTACCAATTTAATATTGTATTTTGGATTTGTATACTATTTTAAGTGCCTTGGATAGGTGTCGATTATTCTGGAAAAATCTTAATGGATTTATGCCCTAATACACATGGAGTTTCCACAGAAGATCATGTCTGTGTAATTGCTAACGTCATCACACTTGCAAGGTAGGTATGCCTCATAAAGCCGTTAGTGGGTAAAACACGTTGAGACCTTGTCACCATGCTACTAACGTATCTACTTGATAAAACCAACTTAATTGTGTTGCAACAACGGCTCATCTGGAAGCACAGTAAGAACTGAGAGCTGCAGCTACCAATTAATGGGTGTACTAAAGGATCACTCAATGAACCTGTTATTTAGGATTGACCAATTAAGAGGCTGTCTACAAGACATTCGGTCTACTTGGAATGAAAGTGTTCTTGGTCTACTGGAATGCAAAAGTCTTTGGATAAAAAAAACATGTATTTTTCATATAAGTGCAATCAAAGATGTGGTCGGAGGGAGCCGCTACCATTTTGAAACCACCTAGGGGCAGTTAACTTGCCCGGCCCTCTTATCAAATAAGCCCAAGAGCTCCTACTGGAATATATCTTTGGAAACCATTTTTTGCTTCTTTGTTTCACTACACTACTATTTGAGTACAATAGAGTGAGATCTGCACAGTCGATATTCCCCAGGCCCACTTGCCCAGCTAACTAAATAATAAAGTAAACTCATTGCTTCCACCTTGAACACTGACAGTAGCCGAACACTGCCACTGTGGGGCCACCTGAGCTGCTTGAAGGCTTAAAATTGATGAAAAGAGGCTTACTACCACTGGAAAATAATAGTATTCTCTCAGCCCCTCTGAAATACATCACAGCCTACAGGTCCACTTAGGCCTCTATCACCCAGCACCCTCTAGCTTTGTTTATATTGACTTTTGAGGCTAATAGGTGCATGACTGGAATCTCGATTTGCATCTTTGTGCCTTAACCCTCTACTATACAACAATCAAGTCCTATTATCTGCAGAGGGGGTTTCAACTTCAATATTTAAAGTCTATACTATATCCACAACAGAAGAAAGTGGTGGCTCTCTGGCACTTCAGTGCTCTCTGCTGGCCGATTGGGATATTAGATTTTGCTACTTTTTTCTAACTACCTGAATGGTTGCTTGCTATTTGGAATTGAGAAATACTGTATAGTTACTGCATGCCTTCAGTTTTACCACTACATATAACCACAGCTTCAAGGCACATGTTTACACTGGAAGCAGCACTCACAAGTATTTACTTTCCGGTCTAAAAAAAAGGCCTTGAGGGTAATATCCCGCAATGAATACTAGAACAATGATATTTTAAGTTGCATCCAACAAGACTGAACCAGCTTACTAACAGTGGGGCAGACCTCCCCTGCGAAAATCCTCAGCCTTTGCTCTGTCATCTTGGCTCTACAATTTATCTGTATAACAACGTTCAAGAATGGGGAAGAATAAAAAAAAACCTCCTGCTAAAAAGATCACAGACTATTGTAAACCCTCTGGAGCAGCTAAAGAGATTGATTTGGATCCCTCAGTCAGAGGATAAGGGGAGCCTGGCTTCTTCGCACCGTGATATGAATCTATCTAAAAGCTCCATGGCACAAATAGAAGAAATGTTTCAGTCCTATATGGCAAAAACTGTAGAGGCCATTAAGAAGGATATTAAAGACTTGGGACAGAGAACCCAACTATTAGAAGAAGCATCAGATCAAATTGTTGAAGCCTAAGCCCGGGACAGGGTTGAGATCAACCAAAATTCATATTGAATCACAGCTCTTGAGGATAAGTATGAGGACCTGGAGAATAGGTCGGGAAGACATATTCTGAGGATAAGGGGAATACCAAGATCTGTGCTGAATCTCCCTGAAGTATCTATGCTGGAAATTGAGATTCTATGCTGGAAATTGAGAGGGCCCATAGGGCGCTGGGAGCTGCACGGAATCCTGAGATACCAAAGGATGTGATTATCACGTTCCTTTGACAACAGGCCAGGTACTTAACTTTGGCTGGTGCCAGAAAATCACAGGAACTCAAAGGCCCTGATGATTCACTGCTCCTTGTCTTCGCTGACGTCTCTCCTATCACATTGGCCAGGCGCAGGAAAATTAAACCTGCCCTGGAAATTTTGATCAAACACAAGATCCAGTACAGGTGAGGTTTCCCATTTGTTATTATGTTCCAACATGGAGGCAAATCATTCTCTGCTCACTCATTGGATGACTGTTGGTCTATTCTCAAACTACTCAACCTGATTCCTGAGGAAGAGGGGGATGGGTCCCTGGAACGCATTGATGCACCAAATCCCACAAAACAATGGACAAAAGTCTCTCACAATCCCCATTTGAAAGCTCCATCCAATGGTAAAGTTGACCATCTTTCTTCACCCAATCGACAGCCCTCCTGACTACGGAACTTGGCGAGCTAGATCCAATCTCACCCTGTTTGATTAGCTCTCTGAGGGAGTACAGAGCCATCTGGACAGATTATTATGGAGTCTTCCGGGCGAGAAATCTTATCCTTTATATATTGCAATATACTGACAAGCTTGGTTTACTTGTTGTTATTTCATATGCTGCACAGTTTTTCTTGATAATCCTAGGGGTGTTTACCCTCCCTTGTAGCATCCCTCCCCCCTTGAAATTTCTACTAACCCCTTCTGATTGGGGTCTCATGGGTGAATGGCTGGTCCGTTCCTCCTTCCCAAGGGTGCCAGGACTGGCGCAGGAGGTTTTGTTTATTAGAAATTGAATGTTATAGTTTAGTTACGGTTTTGTTTTTCCTTCCCTCTCCCCTCCCTCTGGCACACTTATTCTACTTTAACCACTCCAGGGGCTTTCCCTACCCGCTGATGTGGCTCCGGCATCCCCCCAATTTCTCAATATCACCTGGCACTCAACAGAATAAGGTAAGATGACACGATAATGTAAGCTTAATGAGATAACTCCGTTATGTCGAATACAGATTTTACGTTCATGACACATAATGTTAAGGGCTTTAATTACCAATTTAAGAGAAGGAAAGCCTTTTTATATTATAAGGATACCAAGCCCTCTATATTATTCTTACAAGAAACTCATTTTGCCCGTAATCATTATCCTAAGTATTTAAGCAAAGATTATCCTACTTCTTATTCTTCCACTCAACTTACCATAAATGTGGGCACCTCTATCCTTATACATCTTTAATTTCCATTCCAACTTAATTCCAAGATTATTGACAAGGAGGGCCATTATGTTATTCACCACGGCACGATCCTGGAAACTAAAATTACTCTTGCTTCTATTTACGCTCCAACCACTTCACCACACAAAATGCTATTAAACACTTTGAAACTTCTGGAGCATAGCCCAGGTGGCCTTTTTGTAATGGGGGGGGGGGGGGGGGGTAATCTGACACTTTGTTCATGACTAGATCGCTCTAACACCCTAATCTCTGACCGGTTCTCAAATAAAGACAAATAAGGAAGGTGTTGGGTAGTTTAGGTTTGGTTGATGCATGGAGAGGACATTATCCCATTAAAAAAGAGTATACATAATATTCCCACACTCATGGGTCTTACTCACGCATCGATACTATCCCAATCAGCTCAGCCCTCTTTGATAAATCTGGAAGGGCTGAAATCTGTGCTTGGCCGTGGTCTGACCATGCGGCCGCAAGAGTAGATCTAGATTTGGGCTTAGCTCTCAGAACCCCTTATGCATGGAAGTTGAATGAGCTATTCCTCACCAACCCTATGCTTTTAGATCAAATCAAGGCAGATTTGCACTTATATTTTGAGACCACTATTGCAGAAGAGTCTGGGATTGGCTAGATATGGGCGGCCCACAAGGCCTTTATCCGTGGAACTTTTACAAAATTGGCTTCGGCCTACAAGAAACAATGTAAATTGAAAGAATTAGAACATTCTACTAAATTGCAGGAATTAGAACGCCAAAATCAGCTTTACCCCACTCCTAGCACTCACCAAGTAATTGATAAATGTAGAATTGAGAAAGATAATATTTTATCTAATAGGACTGAAAAGGCCCTTAGGCGTACAAACCATTTGTTTCATGCAAAGGCCAACAAACCTGACTCTTTCCTTGCCAGGATACTTAACTCTAAGATCTCCCATTCTAGAATTCTGAAAATTAAAACTGCCAAAGGAGAGATTACAGTGAGCCAGAATGAAATTAAATAGACTTTTGCAGATTTTTACCAGAATATCTATTCATCCAAGACCCAACCTAACATAGGGCTTATCCAATCTTATTTAGATTCATGCAATCTCCCTAAAACTACGGAGCAGTACTTCATAGCCTTAAACTCTAATGTAACGATTGAGGAGATCCACAAACCTATTGAGAGTCTTAAGCCTGGTAAGGCTCCGGGGCCAGATGGTTTTACCAACTCTTATTATAAAACTTTTGCAAATTTATTAGCGCCCCATTTCTGTAAACTTTTTAACTCCATCTTAAATGGTGACAAGATTTCCCAGAGCTCAACAGGGCAGATTTAATCGTTTTTCCAAAGGAAGGGAGAGACACTATAGAACCAAAAAACTATCGACCGATATCCCTTATGAATGGGGATATCAAATTACTGACTAAGATCATGGCGGGTAGAATCTCAGACTTTCTACTGGATCTAATCCATAAGGATCAAACTGGCTTTGTCCATTGTAGGCAAACGGTGGATAACATCAGAAGGATGTTAAATGTCCTACACTTAGCAAGATAGAATTCCGTTATGTGTTCTGGCGTTGGATATGGAGAAGACCTTTGATACTCTTGAGTGGCCCTATCTGTATGCAACGTTGGCTAAATTTGGATTTACAGGGAGATTCACTAACCTAATAAGATCCCTTTATCGCCTCAGGCCAATTTAAAACTCCTGGGGACTGATCATTTTAATATAGATATACAGAGAGGAACCCGGCAAAAACCTCCCGTTGCTATTCGCTCTGGCCATTGAGCCTTTAGACCAGGCTATTCGAAGCAACGCAGAAATCTCAGGTCTTAAGGTGGGTCTGCACCATCTAAAATGTTCGCTATTTGCGGACGACCTTCTCTGCACATTAGCTAACCCTATGACCTCTATACCAGTGTTATTAGCTTCCCTTACTGACTTTGATTTACTGTCGGGCTTACGAATTAATGTAGAAAAGACGGAAGCACTAGGGGTAGGTATACCGCAATCAAATTTAGAAGATTTGAAAATCTCATACAGATTCTTACGGCCAAAAAACTCTATTATATACCTTGGAGTCAAAATCACTGGGAGGTTAAATGATCTCTATAGTGCCAATTTCCCCCCTCTATTCAAAAAGATTGCGGATGATATGCTAAATTGGTCCAAATTCCGTATTTCTTGGACAGGACATAACTATGGTAAAAATGAACATTCTGCAAAAAATACTTTATTTGTTTAGAACCCTACCAATTCCAATTGATGTGAAAGAATTGGATAGTTACAAAACAAAATATTGTAATTTATCTGGCATGATAGACCTCCTCGGATAGCAAGGAAGATTATTGTAACGGAACCCATCACTGTTTTACCCTGTTTTATGGTTATTTAATTCTTGGTTAAAATATGATCACATTGCTATACTGTATGTATGTTGGTTTATGTTCTACAGAATATATTGGCTCAGAATATTACAGCTACTAGGCTAATAGATAATCCTATTACAGAGACTCCTCATAAGATAAGAAAGTCTATTGTATAAAGTGTTTTCATTGTGAGACATCAGAACAAAGGGAAGGATGATCTAATCAAGGTCTGATTGTATCAAAGTTGGCAGGTAGCCTCAGGGAGGTGTGACCCACCTATTGTCCCTCTATGTGTATTGTGTGGTCAACTATGGGGGATGTGTATTGCCTGTGGGAAGAGATGTGTATAAATATTTCTGCACAACAAAATAAAGACAGTATTCATTTGACTCCCAAATTGTGTGTCGTCCAATATGGGAGGTCGGGAATGGTGAGACTGTAGTGCTTCTTGGATATATTACCGTATACTAGCGGAGATATTGGATTTGTGTTCCAACTCCGTTACATTTGATGAGAAGTGTCAGAAGGACAGCTACAGGAGACACCATTCCGTGGAGTACAAATTGAGGGCAACGCTAGTATCCGTACAGCGCCCCTGGCTACAGCAGGATGGAACCGGCTAGTTTTCAGACAGCGTTCCATGATGATGAGGAGGAGGAGGCCGCGGACTACAGGGATGCAGACAGAAATGAACTCATGGAGGGAGACCGGGCAGCGGTTACAGTAGCTCTTATGGACAGCACACAGACTGAGTTTGGAAGAGAACTCCAAAGCAGACTGGCCTTTTTCCCAGGTACGCTTCCCATGAGAACCTTGGAATGGTTAATGACAGATGTCCACAAATACATAATGGAAAAGCAGCGGGCACCGGAGCGGTCCATCTTGGGAACTGCTAACCCACCTCCCACCATTAACCCCCCCCCCCCCAGCACTGCGTCCAGGTGGTGGGAACTACCAAACCCCTCCACGGTACATCAGGTGCCACACGTGTAACCAGCAGGGCCACATGCAGAGAGACTGTCCCAGAAACAGAAACCGCTCCACGTGGAATACTCCAACTAATTCCCCTCCCCAGCGACAGGGTGTACCCCAGGGAGCAGAAGGTACCGTCCTTCCTCCCCAGCGACAGTGTGTACCCCAGCGAGCTGAAGGTGTCGTCCTTCCTCCCCAGCGGCAGTGTGTACCCCAGGGAGCTGAAGGTGTCGTCCTTCCTCCCCAGCGACAGTGTGTACCCCAGGGAGCAGAAGGTGCCATCCTTCCTCCCCAGCGGCAGTGTGTACCCCAGGGGGCCGAAGGTGTCGTCCTTCCCCCCCAGCGGCAGTGTGTACCCCAGGGAACTGAAGGTGTCGTCCTTCCTCCCCAGCGACAGTGTGTACCCCAGGGAGCTGAAGGTGTTGTCCTTCCTCCCCAGCGGCAGTGTGTACCCCAGGGAGCTGAAGGTGTCGTCCTTCCTCCCCAGCGTCAGTGTGTACCCCAGGGAGCTGAAGGTGTCGTCCTTCCTCCCCAGCGACAGTGTGTACCCCAGGGAGCAGAAGGTGCCATCCTTCCTCCCCAGCGGCAGTGTGTACCCCAGGGGGCCGAAGGTGTCGTCCTTCCCCCCCAGCGGCAGTGTGTACCCCAGGGAACTGAAGGTGTCGTCCTTCCTCCCCAGCGACAGTGTGTACCCCAGGGAGCTGAAGGTGTTGTCCTTCCTCCCCAGCGGCAGTGTGTACCCCAGGGAGCTGAAGGTGTCGTCCTTCCTCCCCAGCGACAGTGTGTACCCCAGGGAGCAGAAGGTGCCGTCCTTCCTCCCCAGCGGCAGTGTGTACCCCAGGGGGCCGAAGGTGTCGTCCTTCCCCCCCAGCGGCAGTGTGTACCCCAGGGAGCAGAAGAGGCCGTCCTTCCTCCCCAGCGACAGTGTGTACCCCAGGGAGCTGAAGGTGTCGTCCTTCCTCCCCAGCGGCAGTGTGTACCCCAGGGGGCCGAAGGTGTCATCCTTCCCCCCCAGCGGCAGTGTGTACCCCAGGGAACTGAAGGTGTCGTCCTTCCTCCCCAGCGACAGTGTGTACCCCAGGGAGCTGAAGGTGTCGTCCTTCCTCCCCAGCGGCAGTGTGTACCCTAGGGAGCTGAAGGTGTCGTCCTTCCTCCCCAGCGACAGTGTGTACCCCAGGGAGCAGAAGGTGCCGTTCTTCCTCCCCAGCGGCAGTGTGTACCCCAGGGGGCCGAGGGTGTCGTCCTTCCCCCCCAGTGGCAGTGTGTACCCCAGGGAGCAGAAGAGGCCGTCCTTCCTCCCCAGCGACAGTGTGTACCCCAGGGGGCCGAAGGTGTCGCCCTCTCCCCCCAGCGACAGCTTACCCTAACAAGGGGAGACACCAATCTCCCAGACGGCGCAGATGGGACCGTGGTCTCTGTGCCTGACCTACCGGGATGCTGGACAGCCTGTCCAGATCCCTAACTACCCTCACTGGGACAACCGGAGGAGAGGGTAAGTACAAATTCCCCTCACCAGCTAACTCCTAATGTGGCCCCAGGGGTAACAGAGGAAATGTTAACCCCCACCTTTCCCTGGCTACTGAGCCGGAATATGTCCCAAGTACCCCAGCAGAAGAGCTGACAGCTGGGCAGAGTGCAGTCGGCCTCTGCCCTCCCTTTGTCCCTTGTACAGAGCAGAATATCCTGCAGGTTATACCAGCAGAAGAGCTGGCATCAGGGCAGAGTGCAGCTGGCCTCTGCCCCTCAAGTCCCCTCAGCGAGTTGCCCCATCACCACAGCAAAATATCCAGGTACCTGGTTAGACTTCCCCCCAAAGGGGAGATGGGTGACGAAGTGCCTTTTGCCACTTTGTCCTGGAGAGGACTTATTGCCAGCCTCCTGCCCTGCGACTATGGCCCTGGGACATATTGCCCTTTAAAACCAGTATTCAGCCATACCAGAGTGTATGTCACTCATTCTGGCCCTTTAAATACAGGGGGGTCATTCGGTACTTGCCCTGTGGGAGCGGTGATACCCCAGATAGCTATGCCATGGAGCCCATTCATATAATGAAAGACTATGGGAAAGACTTTAGCTACATGGCAATTGAACTGTGTGAATAGGATCTGAGCGCTATTCGGTAGTTTTGTGCGCTCAGACCCCAGCTATCTGGGGATATGTGAAATGTGAGTAAATGTGAATTGCAGTAATGCTGATGGGTTGTCAAACTAGAGAATTGACAAACAAATACTTTTGTCCGGACATCACCTAGGCCGATCCGTTGGGATCAGACCGTGTATGCCGGCTTATGGTCACGGGGGAGGTGTGTAACGGAACCCATCACTGTTATACCCAGTTTTATGGTTATTTAATTCTTGGTTAAAATATGATCACATTGCTATACTGCATGTATGTTGGTTTATGTTCTACAGAATATATTGGCTCAGAATATTACAGCTACTAGGCTAATAGATAATCCTATTACAGAGACTCCTCATAAGATAAGAAAGTCTATTGTATAAAGTGTTTTCATTGTAAGACATCAGAACAAAGGGAAGGATGATCTAATCAAGGTCTGATTGTATCAAAGTTGGCAGGTGTGACCCACCTATTGTCCCTCTATGTGTATTGTGTGGTCAACTATGGGGGATGTGTATTGCCTGTGGGAAGAGATGTGTATAAACATTTCTGCACAACAAAATAATGACAGTATTCATTTGACTCCCAAATTGTGTGTCGTCCAATATGGGAGGTCGGGAATTGTGAGACTGTAGTGCTTCTTGGATATTTTACCTTATACCAGCGGAGATATTGGATTCGTGTTCCAACTCCGTTACAATTATGTTTAGGCATAGGACTCAGGGGGGGCTTTCTTGCCCGCATCTTCAGTTATACCTGTGAGCTGCTCAGTTAGCGTTTGTCCCGGTTGCCCACTTGGTCAAACATCAACCCTTGTGGATGTTTGTGGAAAATTGGCAATTGACACCATATACCTGGGAAACTCTGATTGGGATTCACACTCTCCATGTATCAAGCAACGCCACTCCAATCCCATGATTAACTCCACTCTGACTACATGGGTCTGGGCTAACTCTATAAAACACCTAGCCCCACCATTGTCACCTTTGACTTCTTTGAAGTCATTCCCTACCTTTGAAACCGCTTTGGGATCTGACTCCTTTTTTAACGATTCACAGAATAGCAAAAAACAAGCTTTATGTCGACGTGGGAACGGGATCTAGGCAGAGAGCTAGATTCTATAACTTGGAGGAAGATTTGCTCTAATCTAACGAGAGGTTCCTTTACATATAGCTTACTGGAGACCTTGGTTAAGGTTTTACATAGAACTTACTACATCCCATCATTAATGCATCATTATTTAATTTTTTTTAATACGTTTTTATTATGAGAAAAGTAGGTTACAACGCATTTGAACATGTCTTTATAATGAAAGAATACAAAACATTGTAGTTTGACACTACAGCTTATAATAAACACATTTACTGCAACTCTTTCTCACTCTTTTTTGTTTTTGTTAAAGAAGTACACTTAATATCTAGTATTTTTTATGTAATACTGAGCAATATTCTAACAATACAAAATAAAAAAAAATATATAAAAAGAAGAATGAAAGATATTACCCTCTTTCAAGGTCCACATTCACCAACCTCAGCGGCCAACTCTCAGCATCCAGATATCCCAGCAGTAGGCCCATTTCCTGTATTTTGCATCTATCTCAGCAGATAAGACACTCATGGAGCGAATAAACTCAATCTTCCGTAGAACCTCCTCAAAGGCTGGAACAGTTTTTTCCAATGTTTTGCAATTATGTTTTAAGGAACCTATGGTGTTGAAACCTCTGGAGCAATTGCCATCCAACTAACTATTTGAACAGTGGAGTCTAGCTGGGGTAAGGTTCCATCTCAAGATAGTTTTGTAAACATTTTCCTTCAATATAATGTTTAAAGAGGAGTTTGCTGCGTTTTTGATAATTATACCCCATTATTTATCATCTAGGCTAATATTGAGCTCAGCCTCCCAGGAGGCCCTATAGGACAAATTATTAGGCGTGGGCTGTTCATTTAGGTAGTTATAAAAAATAGTGAGTTTTTTTTACCTTTTGAGTTGTGTAAGCAACAATACTCAAAGGGAGTTTTGCTAGCTAATTTTTTTTTTTTTTTTGCACCACCGTATAGTATTGTAGAAGGTCAGGAGTTGCTAAACCTCCTTTCTGCTTTGATACTGTCATGGTCGCCCTATTTATTCTAGGTTTCTTATTGCCCCAGATGAATTTAAATATTACATAGTTACATAGTAATTAAGGTTGAAAAAAGACTTTCAGTCTATCAAGTTCAACCTTTTAATTTTGCTTTCTGTAATGTTGATATGTCTTTAAGATTTATCGATGATGGTATAGTCATAAAAAGGTATAGCAGCTTAGGGAGGGTGTTCATTTTAATGGCGTGTATTTTACCAAACCACAATATATTTAATGAAGACCAGGTGCGAAGATCTGAATATATTTCTTTAAAGATAATGGGGTAATTGGCATCATATATCTGTTTAGTTAATTTAGGGTTATGAATACCTAGGTACTTTATATGATGTGAGGACCATTTAAAGGGATAGTTTAAGGTCAGCAAATATTCCAGTTGCTTGGCAGTGAGACATTAAGAGCTTCACTTTTATTTGCATTAATTTTAAATCCTGATATATGGCCAAAATTGCTCAATGTTTTAAATAGGCTAGGTAAGCTAATTAATGGGTTAGTAACTGTGAGAAGAATATCATCCGCAAATAGGCTTAGCTTATATTCTTTATCGTCTAACTTGATTCCACTAACATCTGGAGCTTCCCTTAATGCTATTGCTAGTGGTTCTAAACATAGAGCAAAAAGTAGAGGCGATAAAGGACATCCCTGTCTTGTTCCCCAATCTATCTTAAATAATTGAGACTTGAAACCCTGATAGGAAATATAGGCCCTAGGGGCAGAATATAATGTCATAATGCTTCCTACAAAGCTTTCACCAAGGCCAAATTTAGGCAATGCTTCTTTCATATAAATCCAATCAATCCTATAAAACGCTTTCTCTGCATCTAAAGATAGTAGCATTAGTGATAATTTTTTGTCTGACGCGATATCCATGAGGGTAAAAGATTCACCTAGTATTATCAGGCGCTTCCCTACCCGGGATAAAGCCCACCTGGTCTGGATGAATCACGGTCGGCAACAAGGAGGCCAATCTATTTGCTATGATCTTGGAGTCTAATTTGATATCATTGTTTATTAAAGATATAGGTCTATAATTGCTGCACTGCATCTGGTCTTTGCCTTCTTTATGTATTACTATAATTTTTGCCTCCAGAAATTCAGCTTATATAGTTTTGCCCGAGATGAACTCATCAAATAGATGTTGGAGGTGAGGTAACAAAGTTTCCATGAATTGCTTGTAATAGTAATTAGTGAATCCATCCGGACCAGGTGCCTAATGAGGCTTAGCCTCTATTGCTCTTCTAATTTCCTCTTCAGAGATAGGTGATGTGAGAGAATATACTTTACTTTTATCAATTTGGGGTATCGTAATAGATGACGAAAAAGTCTCTATTTAGGATTTATGGCTTTGTGACCCAGAAGGGACAGGCATTGAGTACAGCTCAGTATAAAAATGTTGAAATGCCTTAGTAATCTGGTCTGGTTGGTATACCATGCCATTTTCTTTAGTGAGTAATTTAGGAATAAAAGAGTCTGCTCTCTGTTGTTTAAGTCTTCTAGCTAATAATGTATCTGGTTTGTTGGAGAATCCAAAAAATTTAGATTGTGTACGCTGCAATATAGTCACCATTTTCTTTCGCAGAATCTCTTTCAATTCTTGTTTACATTGAAGAATTTCCTTGAAAATGTAAGGTGAATTCTGAACAGCGACCTGTCTATGAAGGTCTGATTTTTTTTTGTTCAAATTGTTTATCTGAGACTGATCTAATTTTTTTGCTATTGCGCCAAATTGTAGGCAAACCCCTTGCAGTACTGCCTTATGGGCTGCCCAGACTCCCATCCCATCTACATCACCACCGCTATTCAGTGCAAAGTAGTCCACCAAAGCCTTATTAATCTTATCTTTTGTCAGAGGGTCATTAAGAAATGCCGGGTTTAATGTCCAAGATGGGGAGCGACCTTTTGGAGCAAATCACACAGTGACACACTTACAAGGTCGTGGTCAGACCATGAGATGAGATGAATTGTTTTTGTCAATCAAATTAGAAGCCATTTGTTGTTGTAGCAATATATAGTCGATGAGTGATTGGGATTTATGTCTGGCTGAGTAAAAGGTAAAGTCCTTTCCTGTCGGATTCATACCCCTCCATGTATCAAACAAGCAATTTTGGTTCAGGATTGATTTAAAAACCTAGTAGCGGTGGGGATTTGTGATGGGATAGAGGGTCCAGATCTATCTCTGAGTGGATCTAGAACTGCATTCATATCTCCTCCTAGAACCCAAATAGAATGTTGCTAATTGGAAATTAGATTTGAGATTCTGAGGAAGAAAGTGGACTGGTCTGAATTTGGTGCATAGACATTGAGAAGTGATACTGAACTACTGTTAATAATTCCATGAACTGTGATATATCTACCTTCAACCTCCTTTTGAGTGTTAGTGTATTGAAAATTAAGTCTTTTGTGAAATAAAGTCGAGGACACCTTTTGCTTTATCTGTAGCAGATGCATGATATGATTGTGAGTATGATTTTCCCCAGTATTTGGAATATGGATATGGAAAAAAAGACAAAAAGAAGTCAGAGCAGGTTAAACCAGACTTAGACAATTTATGCAACAACTTTGTGATCTAAAATAAGATTTGTAGTTAACTAGCTTACTGATACCTCAGAGGAGACAGGCAATTTTGTTATAGTAACTACGAAAGTGATTATAGATATTTTTCTATGGTATACTAAAGAAGAGAAAGAAACGGAAGAAAAAGAGAAAAAAATAAAAAAAGTAGAAATATCAGTAACTTAAATTACTTAGAGGAGAGCAATAGCTGTCCTCTTAACTTTAATCGGTGATCCAACTAGTATCCAGAACAATGAATACTGAGAAGGTTTGCCTAAAAATTAAACTATATTTACGCCCTATAGGGGCACTTTTAAAACATTTGGTAACATTATAAGTGACATTGCAAGATAAAATGCATTTCAGGGTACTTCCAATATGTAGACCAATATGCTTAAGTAAAGTCCTCTAGTATTGATATGTCCATTAGACAAATAATGAGAGGCATATTTAGGTTGTTGTAGTAGCTTGGCTTCTCAGCCCTCGCCTCTGTTGCAGGGTTGATTCAGGAGGAGGAGGGTTGACATTTTCTGGTAGCCGAATGTTCCATGAAGAGAGAAGTGTAATTCCTTCTTCAAAAGATCGAATGGTGTACAATTTTCCCTCTTCGGATATGTTCAGCCGGAAATGAAAGCCCCAGGTGTATTTCCAACCTCTGGCTAGTACAAGTTCCATCTTTCTTTTAAATAGGGTTGTTGCAGACAAATCTGAGTAGATACTTGGTTAAGAGCCTTCTACTTCAGGGATACCAGTTCTAGCCGCTCTCATAAATTTGTCTTTGGTGGAAAAATAATGAAACCGCGCTATAACATCTCTTGGTCGATCAGAATTGGATGACAAACTTCCCAGCGCTCTGTGTATTCTGTCCACTCTATATTCCTCTTCACACATGTCTGGCAGAAGAAATTTGCATAGTTCTAGCAAATATTGCCGAAGATCTCTCACCGACTCAGGGAGGTTCCCTATGCGGACATTTTGTCTACAGGATATATTCTCTAAATCTTCATGGACAGACTGTTGACAAGATTGTTCCTCCCTCATTAGGACCATCTCCTCCTCAAGTCCTGTATGTGCACGAAGAAGATCATTGTAATTGTCCTCCAGTAGCGTTGTTTTGGAGTCTACTGCCTTTATCTCCGTAGACAATTCCGTTGCCACCTTTTGAATTTCCGACTGGATCTCCGTTCTAAAGGAGGATATCAGTTCCTTCAGGCCTTGAATGTCCGCCTTCGTACTTGGGGCGGATGCCTCCATATTTGATGAAGTGGTATTCTTAGTTGGCATAGAGGCTTGTTGAGGCGCTTGTAAGGTTTTTCTTGGTGTACAATAAGTTTGTATGTCTTTGGTGTTGCGTCTTGTTGATACACCTGCCATCTCCAACAACCAAAATGTCTTCAGAGTTCTGAGTTTACTTCATATAGATGTTACTTTGCTTAAGTAAGTGCCCTCACATAGGGAGGGGGTAGTGGTTTTTACATAGTAATGAGCGAGTCCTCTTAAAAAATAACACCGACCACCAATGGTGACAGTTCCTGGAAAATGTATTTATATGGTTGTATAGTATTACTCCTTTGGATAATCAAGTTGTCTTGCGTTGTGTCTTTATTTCCATTTCTGTAGTCAGAGGTAACCAACCAAAAGATAGCGGATCAGTATTGCTTGAAAGATGTAAACATAGTAATTGAGAAGTGGAACAACAGTTATACCAATATGGACAGAGGGTATTGAGCTCAATATTCACAGCCCCACAAGCTGTGGGTCTAGGAACTGCACTCTCAGCCAATAGATGGCGCTGTTGGGCTTGGTATTGTAGTTCAATAGCAATAGATGGCTTTGTTGAGTCTAGGAACTGCACTCTCAGCCAATAGATGGGGCTGTAGGGCTTGGTAATGCCGTTCAATAGCAATAGATGGCACTATTCAGTCCAGGAACTGCACTCACTGCCAATAAATGCCGCTGTAGCTCTTGGTGATACAGTTCAATAGCAATAGATGGCGCTGTTGAGTCCAGGAACTGTTGTTTACATGCAATGGCAAGGTGGAGTGCCAAGCCAATAGATGGCACTAGTGAGCTTTGTAAAAGTATGATGCCAGCTTTTTCTGCTGGTATACTTGGGACATATTCCGGCTCAGTAGCCAGGGAAACGTGGGGGTCAGTGGGGGTTAACATTTCCTCTGTTAACCATGGGGCCACATTAGAAGTTAGTTGGGGAGGGGAATTTGTACTTACCCCCTCCTCCGGTTGTCCCAGTGAGGGTAGTTGGGGATCTGGACAGGCTGTGGGCGCAGAGACCACGGTCCCATCTGCGCCGTCTGGGAGATTGGTGTCTCCCCTTGTCAGGGTAAACTGTCGCTGGGGCGGAAGGACGACACCTTCTGCCCCCTGTGGTTCACACTGCCGGTGGGGGGGAAGGACGACACATTCTGCCCCCCGGGGGTTCACACTGGCGCTGGGGGGGAAGGACGACACCTTCTGCCCCCTGGGGTTCACACTGCCGCTGGGGGGGAAGGACGACACCTTCTGCCCCCTGGGGTTCACACTGCCGCTGGGGGGGAAGGACGACACCTTCTGCCCCCTGGGGTTCACACTGCTGCTGGAGGGGAAGGACGACACCTTCTGCCCCCTGTAGGGCCGGTAGAGAGACCTCGGTCCCATCTCTACCTGCCATCTGGAGGTTATCCCAGGACCAGTCAATGAAGTCTGGTTCTGCTTGTCGAGTATGCACGAAGCTGAGCAGGTGTTGGTAGTCCTGCTCCAGCTCCCACTCTCTCGTTACCAGGTGGGTCATGTCTTTGCTCACCTCGCCTTCGTCATCCCAGACATACATGCCCATCCGGTAGTCGTAGATGTCCCAAAACCTAGACCCCTCCGTGCTGCCAAGATCAATGTCGTCCTCCAAGGCATCCCATAATAAACCCGGGCCATCATAATCATTCCCCTCCGGTAAGTCGTGTTTGGACGTCCAGGGGGTAAGTCGAACGGTATGCCACCAGAGAGAATGGTATGCGTTGTCTAGCCAGAGCTCTCGCCATACCAGGGTCTCTAGTCTTGTCACCCACTCATCCAGGGGCTGCTCTCCCAATAGATACATCCGCATCGCCACACGCTTCTGTAGCCGCTGCTCATCACTGGGGAGACTCTCACCTCGCCGCCATTGGGCATCTTCCAGGGCATCATACCAGAGTTCCTTTCTGTCTGCATCCCTGTAGTCCGCGGCCGCCTCCTCCTCATCATCATGGAACGCTGTCCGAAAACTAGCCGGTTCCATACTGCTGTAGTCAGGGGCGCTGTACGGATACAAGCGTTGCCCTCAATTTGTAACTCCAAACGTTACCGGTGTCTCTGTGCTGCTTTTCCTCTTAATAGGACGCCATCCTGCCACTGCCAGCCAATGTAACGGATCTACTGGCACCCCGACCGGGTACCTCCGTTGATGGATGCGTCCTAGTTTGCGTCGAGGCCTACAAGCACCGCACCGGATACCACAACCACCACAGACTCGTTACAGCTCAAGGGAGTATGCAAAAGCATAGCATTCCCCAGTATGATATAGCGATCCCCTCCAATAACGAGACGAGGCTACGTTTTGAAGGGTCAAGTAGAACTGAACTTTATTTTGTTGTGCAGAAATATTTATACACATCTCTTCCCACAGGCAATACACATGCCCATATTTGGCCACACAATACACATAAAGAGAACAATAGGTGTGGTCACACCTCCCCGAGGCTACCTGGCAACTTTGATACAATCAGACATTGATTCAATTACACTTCTTTGTTCTTATCTGAGAATGAAAACACTTTATACAATAGACTTCCTTTATCTTATGAGTCTCTGTAACAGGATTATCTCCCATGCCAAGTAGCTGCAATAGTCTGGGACAATATTCTGCAGAGCATAAACCAACATACATGCAGTATAATAGTAGGATCATATTTTAACCATAATAATCATAAAACAGGGTAAAACAATGATGGGTTCCGTTACAACCACTTCCCTTCCTTTTCCGGCCTGATCCCTTTTTGACCTCCTCAGCCATACCAACAATCTGTCACCCTCCAGACAGATGTCCTCCGCCAGCAGCCCCCCCGAACCGTGCCTGTTTTCTGAGACCAGTTCCCCGATCCTGAAAGCACCAAAGAACGCTAAGGGAAAAGGCCGTATGGAAAAGCAGGGATTCGAAGGAGTCCCTGCATAGCACACCCAAAGCCTCCCCCAGGTGTAGTAACAGGGAGAAAGTGATCGGGCAGCTCCTATCCGTCCAGTGCTTCCCTTTGAACATGCCTTTTACCACCCGGCAAACCACAAACTCCTTTGTTAGGTCCTTCCGACCTGCCAACCTGAACATAAATGCTAGGGCCGTCATCTGCCAAGCCACCGTTGCCCTGGAAGCACCTCTCTGTGCTCTCCGAAGCAAAAACCACAGGAGAATTCCTATGGCTTTTTCTTCTGAACCCTCGCCACCGGCCTCCTCAACCATGTCGCTCCACATGTTCCACACCTTCCTGTAGGCCACCCACGTCTTTGGTGCTACCGACTGCCTGATGTAACCAGCTACCGTACCACACCAAGCTCCCAGAGTTCTGAAGGTATGTCCGCTCCTTGGTCCTTCGCCGCCGGTGCCAGTGTGCGAAAACGGGTTCCCTGTAACCGAGAAAGGGCAACAACCATCCCAACGTTAAGGCCAGGAATACACTCCGCCCTCACCCAGATATTAGTCCGCAGGCAACAAAGAACCAAGTGCCGTATGACCCTTATCAACGGCCCAGATGCAGCCGTCAGTCTATTAACTACCCGGACCGTTATCGGGCTGCCTGATTGAAAAAGGAACTGCCGCTTCCTGAAGCCCCTGCTCCACAGATGAACCGCCGTGGTGATGGCGAACATCTCCAGAACCGTAGGATCTTCTGTAAGCCTTCCTTTGACCCATGATTCGGGCCATGATGCTGCACACCATGCGCCTCTAAAATAGGCTCCCATTCCGACCATACTTGAACCCGCATAGAGGTCTAGCTGCCCATTCGTCACCCTGCTCGGCTGGATCAGGGTGCTCCCATTGAAGTTCCGTAGAAACGCTGTCTACACTCGTGCATCTTCCCTCATGGCCCCGGACACCTTTATAAAATGATGCGGCTGAGATATCCCGGCTGTAGCCAACGACATTCTTCTGCTGAATATACGGCCCATGGGAACGATCCTGCACGCGAAATTCAGCTTTCCCAAGATGGATTTCAGCCGCCGCAGTCACACTCGCCTTGCGCCTTCCAGGGCCGCCAGTTCTGCAGACAGGTCCAACACCTTCTCCAACGGCAAGCTGCATTCCATCTTGTCCGAATTGATCCGAATCCCCAAAAAAGTCAGATCCGTGGTCGGGCCTTCTTTCTTCTTTTCTGCCAGTGGAACCCCGAAATCTTGACATATCCTTGCGAAGGTCCGCAGTATGAAGTCGCATGTGTCTAAGCACCGCCGGTCCCACGAAAAGGAAATCATCGAGGTAATGGGTAATCCCTTGGCAGCCCGACTCGGTTTGTGCTACCCCTTGCAGGAACGTACTGAAGGCTTCGAAGTAGGAACAAGAAATAGAACATCCCATGAGGAGACACAGATCCACAAAGTACTGTCCGTCCACGAAGCACCCAAGGAACCGATGACTCTGGGAGCAAACGAAATGCAGATTCGATATCCACCTTCGCCATCTTAGCCCCGACACCTGCCCGCCAAACCAGGTCCGTGGCCTTATCGAAAGGGGCATACGACACTGACGAGTACTGCTTGTCAATCCCGTCGTTGACGGAACCACCTGGAGGATAGGATAGATGCTGGATGAGGCAGAATTTTACTGCTTCCTTTTTCGGCACTACGCCCAGAGGGGAAATCACCAGACCCTGGAAGGGGACGAAGGGAAAAGGCCCCGCCATCCTACCCAGTTCTACCTCGGTCCGGATTTTTTCCACCTCTACCCCAGGAAACTCCTTTACCGATTTCAAGTTTCTTAGACGTGACTCGCGCGGGACGAGAGAGCATGGAATCTTGAACCCTTCCTGGAAACCCTCCCGTAGTAGGGCGGCCGCCCCGGCTTTTGTTGCCAACCTACCATAGCGTTCTAGCCAGGGCAGCATTGCGCCCAGCTGTATGGGGGTCCGCCCCTTTTTGAGCGGGCTCTCCAGCCCTGTATCTATCCTTTTGTCTGGTGCATCTTGAGGCCTCGTGGTCCCCTCCACAACTCGTACAGACGTGCTTGAACCGGCAGTTTGGTGCCCACTTGCAGTTGCCCTTGTTGAATGAGTGACAGACGCCTCGACCAGCTGTGCTCATAGCGGCAGGGCCTCTAGCCCCACCTTGGTTCCCGCGAAATGGTGGCACTGCCCGCATTGGTGTCATTATGTTCAGCCAATAGGCCACCTCCTTGTCGATCCATGCCATCTCCGGACGGGAGGACATGTATTGCTGGAATTCCTCGTCATATCGCCACCACGCCATTCCACCATACATCCGATATGAGTTCCTGATTTCCTCCATATACACGAACAGCCGGGTGCCTTTCTCCCATGACGCAGGCCATAATGGCAAATGCCTGTAACCAGTTGTCAAACATTCTTGGCACGCGCCTGAAAGTGTGCCTCCTGTCATCTCCTTCCCTGTGAAACCTCTCTGGATTCTCGTTCATCCGAGACATTGGCAACAGGGAAAATATCTCTATGTACTCCTGACGCCAGATTTTTTCTTTGACGTCCAAGGCTAAATGCGCCCCCAGATTGTCCTGACGCAAACGATGGACGGCCTTGCAGCGCACGTTTCCTCTGCCCCTGTCCTGTTCTGCTCCTCCGGTGTGCGGCGCCACGATCGTCGTGTTTGTAGTGGGGTTGGTAAGCCCCGCTCGGGGTGACCTAGCGGGAAGGGATGGCTCCGCCCACGCCTTCCCAGCCAAGCCCCCCACCCATGCACCAACTTCCGCATCGGAGATGGCAATGTTATGGGTTTCTATAAGGGCTTTTAGGGACGACAAGAATTGAGATTCTCTGGGAGAGGCTCCATGTACTGCCACCCCTGGCTCCATGAAATTTGTCAGCTTCTCACCTGATTCTCCTTGCCCTGGTGCGGCTGCCATCCTGGGTGCGACCTGCCGGTCTGGACGAGCGGGCGTCCCTGCTCATCTCGACCGCTGTGGGCTCCTTTCACCCCCTCTTGTGCAAGCAAAGCTGCAGCAGCAAGACCGTCTGCTCCGAGACCTGGATCTCCCTCTGGCTCTGGGGAAGCATGAAGAACAATCACTAACTCTCCTGCGTCTATCCCTCGTTATGGCAGTCCGCTCCCCCCCAAAGGAGTACTCAGACTCGGCGGCTACGCTAGGGCGTAAGGATTCCCTCCGGCTCGGTGGCCTATGGCGATCAATGCTATCCCTACCCCGGTCCTGCCCCTGAGTCACTATGGGCGTCCCTGTATCCGTAATGATGTCAGGGATGGGTGAGTTGCGCTGTGGTCTAGCTCTCCTGTCAGGGGAAAATCAAGGGACTGTACCTGCTCGTTGACTTCCGGACCCTGGTGGAGCGCGACTGCCGTACCACCTTCGCCGCTACCGGAACCTCGTCGATGACCACCAAGCTGTCGTCTGCAGCCATCTCCTCCATCACCTGATCCCTTCTTCCTCTAGTCGTTTCTCTTTTCTTCTCTGCCTCTCACTTGGCGTTGCGTCATCCCTGCAAAACACCTGCAGCGCTGGCAGTGGGTGCGGCAGTGGGGACCGCAGGGGCCAACCGGTGAGAACCTGTAGGAGCTTTTTTAGAGCTCCTTGTATTTTTGCTGTTCCCCTTGGAGCCTCGAGGCTGATTAGGGGTGTCGCCTGAACCTTGGTTCTGCTGTGGGCCATGGGACGAGACACTGGGTGGTGGCCAGATGTCTAGGCCCTCGCCCGCGCTTCCCGCTGGCACCCCGCTGCTCCTAGCCCTATTGCTCCGCTCAGAGGTAGCATGCTGCTCCGCCAGGCTATCTCGGCTATGAGGCCTGTCCACCTAGCCTAGGCTACCGGTCACTGCAGGCCGGGCCTGTGCCTCAGTGGCGTCAGCCTCCCCCCTTAGATGGCCTGAGTGCATTCTGTCCTGGACCCACCTAACCCCATGGCTCAATGCCCTAGTTCTGACCATGGTCAGTAAGGCCTTCAACTCCACAGGGTCCATAATAAGCTGCCACCCCACTTGAGACAAATGTGACACACTCCCCTGGGACCTATAGAGCAGGGAATGCTGCAGTGGGGAATTAAAGGCAATGAAAAGAGCCTGGGGCCCTATTAACTGACCAAGTGACAGGGGGAGGGAGAGGGGGGCTACTAAGGGTGCCCAGGGCAACTTAAAGGGGGGAGGGTAGGTAAGAGAGAGATCGGGGGCCACTTATATATGAGGCCCCTTATTTTGCTTTTAATTACCCTGTAACGGAACCCATCACTGTTTTACCCTGTTTTATGGTTATTATTATGGTTAAAATATGATCCTACTGTTATACTGTATGTATGTTGGTTTATGCTCTGCAGAATATTAGCCCAGACTATTGCAGACCTTGGCATAATAGATAATCCTATTACAGAGACTCCTCATAAGATAAGGAAGTCTATTGTATAAAGTGTTTTCATTCTCAGCCATAAGAACAAAGAAGGATGATCTAATCAGTGTCTGATTGTATCAAAGTTGCCAGGTAGCCTCAGGGAGGTGTGACCCACCTATTGTCCCTCTATGTTTATTGTGTGGCCAACTATGAGGGATGTGTATTGCCTGTGGGAAGATATGTGTATAAATATTTCTACACATAACAAAATAAAGTCAGTATTCATTTGACTCCCAATTGCGTGTCGTCCAATATGGGAGGTCGGGGATGGTGAAACTGTAGTGCTTTTTGGATATTTTACTGTATACCAGCGGAGATATTGGATTTGTGTTCCAACCCCGTTACATACCCTAATTGCAGAGAGCGCAGCGTGCAGACCTCAGATCAGATCAATGGCCGGCGCGGAGTGAGGAGGAAGCCCGCGAAACGGGCTTAAGTCCCTCCTCCTCCTCCCAGCCAATCCGGATCGCCCAGGCTCCGCTGGGTCACGCAGCGCTGCGTCAGACCCGGCGTGCCTGGGCTGCCTCCGCGCCGGCCAATTCATTAATGCATACATTTAATCCACACCTAAGTGAGAACTGCTTTAGATGATGCCAATCTAGGGGGGACTTTCTTCATATTTGGTGGACGTGTCCGCTAGTGCAAGGGTTAAGTGAGGAGTTAATCAGATTGTTTTCACAAATAATTACTACTCCTTTATTGCCCACTATTGAGATGTGCCTTTTAGGCTTACATGTAGATAATCTATCCGGACATCAAAACAAGCTTTGGCAATACTTTGATATGGCAGTTAAACACAGTATTGTGAAAAATTGGAAAACCCCTACATTGGCTCCTATATTCACCCACATCAGTTTCCCTAACCTCAGAGAGTAAGCAAAGGCTGGGACCAAATAAAACCCACTATACAGACACCACTAGTGGTTCATTAAGCACAGAGGTGGGCAGGTTTGATCCTGGAGAGTCACACAGGCCTGGATTTGAAGATTGTGAATCATGTATGAAGTCCATGGGATAGAGGAAATTATAGGAACCATCAATATGTGTAGTAGTCTGGTGATAATAACCAAATGGTGGATGGGTCCTTATTCTCTAATGAAGGAGGATGCTGAATATTTGGGAGATGCCACCAGTCACTATCGTACGTTGGTCTATGTAAGTGTGAATAGACCATGGTAACAAATACAGTGGATATAAAAAGTCTACACACCCCTGTTAAAACGTCAGGTTTCTGTGCTGTAAAAAAATGAGACAAAGATAAATCATTTCAGAACTTTTTCCACCTTTAATGTGACCTATAAACTGTACAACTCAATTGAAAAACAAACTGAAATCTTTTAGGTGGAGGGAAGAAAAATAAAAAATAAAAATAATTTGGTTGCATAAGTCTGCACACCCTCTTATAACTGGGGATGTAGCTGTGTTCAGAATTAAGCAATCACATTCCAAATTGTGTTAAGTCAGCATACACTTGCCATCATTTAAAGTTCCCTCTGATTAACCCCAAATAAAGTTCAGCTGCTCTATATGGTCTTAATCGCATCCCACTGTATATATTGAGAAAGGAGCCACTAGATGTGTATTGTCGGAATTAAGACATTTTCCTCCATGCACCAAAATCTACACAATTAAGAGTTACACCAGTCAACTAAACTTATAACCCACACCTGATTAGGAAACCTGTATACATCAGGGGTAATGCCCTCATATGAAGTTGTAAAGGCATTATAATGATGCCCAGCTCCATAGGCACACAAGATACAATATCACTTCATATCCCTGACAAAGTAATGAAACGTGCATGGAAGTGGTTTATTTCCATTTAGTGATGTTTCATGTTTTGTATCTGTTTAAACTGATGGATTGCTCCTCACAAGAGTACACCAGTCACAGATTCCTTGCCAGCACTGAAAGATTATCAAGGAGTTTTTACATTAACTTTGAACAACCTGATCCCCTAGTTCAAGCTTCTTAGCAATAGTTATTATGCATGTGAAGGTTTATCCTGTAAGGATCATAAATATCTGATGCAATGGAGTCTTGTTGCATTTCGGACAGCTTTTATGGATTACTCCTAACAGGACCTTGACTTTTTAATTAAAATGAATAATAAAATTAAATAGGAACTGATCATCTGTAAAATTCACATTAAATTTGTTTACACAAGCTATGTTTAATATCAAACTTCTATTCAAATGTCACCTGTCATGACTGACTTTTGGGGGCCAGGATGGGACTTCCCTGAACCCATGGGTGTAGGAACTGAAGAGGACGAGGAGGACAAATCCCCGCCAGATTTTTCAATGTGTTTGTTTATGTGTAGAGATGCAGTTGTGTGACTGACTTTCTTTGGCTCCTACACCCATGCTTAAACCCCACCGGCAAGAGCCTCTATGGCCCAAGATCGAACGATCACCGCCCTGAACTACAGGACTATTTTGTTATGACCCTAATAACCTATGTAATGATAGGCCTCAAGCTCGTGGGTGAATTATTTTGGTGCTGTATAAAGTATCTATGTAAGAAAGAATAAACCGCATTCTAAGCAACGGGATGTCTGATTCTATTTCTTGTATGGCCTAATCCTAACCAAAGGGATGGACAAGAGTTTATTATTTTTAATACGTCAGTAACCTTAGGGCTTAGAGCTCGCAACCTATGATGTCCTGAGTTCTCCTAGGAGGTGTTCTGCTGTGCGCTGCAAGATTGAACCCAAAAGGCACGACCTAGAGGAAGAATCTTGGGGTGCATGTGGCCCCTCACCTCTGGGTCGTTACAGTTACTCAGAGACCATGCTCTTTGGGGATCCTGGGATACCTGATCAGAAACTGAGGCCTAACATTACACAGGTTATTATGGTCATAACAAAATAGTCCTCAAGTTCAGGACGGTGACAATTTAATCTTTGGCCATACAGGACGTGGCTGGTGGCGTTCAGGGAAGTCCCCCATAAGTCAGTCATGACAACACCCTTATAAGGTCATCAAGGTGTGGAAGCAACTTGACTAAATGGTCACTCACAAGATTGTATTTAGACAGGAGCAGATGGTTTTGATTGACTATAGGTTCATTAAAAATCAAATTGACCATTTAGGACACTCCCAATCAGGGGGGCATCCTTCATTTTTTTTTTTTAAATGCACTTTAGTTAGAAAACATACATTTTAGATAATCAGCCAGATTTTAATAAATGTCCATAAAGCCTTGGTCAAAGATTTTATCCCATTGTGTCAATGATACCGCAGTTTATTTTTCCAACCAAGTTTTGGGAAAATTGCTGCGTTAATCCACTTATTAGAAAATTGTTATTTTTATGGGCCTGTGTTGTAATAGCACGCGTCTAATACAGAAGTAAGAGGAGAGCCAAAAATCTGAAAAGCTGAGGAGTGAAAAAGATGTGGATATGTTAACATGTTCACTTCGCTTTCACTCCTCATATGGGTATTCATGTTAACACAAATACCCATATAAAGGAGCATATCCGTGAATGTTGAGAAGAGGACTTATTTAGGGTTAGGTTGGGTCAGAGAACAGCAAGGATAGGTTTTGGGAAAGATCTTGTGAACAGGAAGAGCCCAGTTTAGCTAGCCCATGGAGGATGAATACATACATCCAAGCCTAGCGATTATTCCCACTGTCCTCTCTTCTCAAGGTTCTTCCTCAAGGAGTTTTAATTTTCAGAAAAATCTATTGGCTCATCTTCAGAAGCCATAACCCTAAAATTATCTACTAGCGTGGACTTGTATTCCCCCTCAAAGACTAATTCTCAAGCCATTACCTAGCCCCTTTCCTTCATCTAGTAGAGGTGGGAGATCCCATCTGAACCCAGTATATTTCTAGACTCTTCAGACAGAAAGTAAAAAATATACAAAATGTAAACATTCAATAGTTAAGAAGCAAACCACGATTACCATTTTTATGAATTTATTAGGGTTTCATTATTTGGGGGGGTGAGTGCAAGCCTTGTGTTGTTACTGCCCCTTAAAGACAAGGTTGTGAAGGGTAAATATCCATCCCACTGGGGTATTAAGTAGGGGTAGAGAGACAAAAATTAAATATAGATCCAAGTCACTGTTCACAACATGGTTGGGGGAGGGGCGGGGAGGAACATTTTATTTGAGGTCACACCTTCCATTACATACAAAACAATTTTTTTTTTTTTTTTGCAGGATTCTTTAAGATTACGTATAGGTGAATGGAGGACACACTCGGTGCCAGAACTTATTGTCACTGCAAGACACGTTTGGGCGGCTTTGGCCTAGTATTGGGGTACACTTACAAAGGGGTGCCTGTCTCTGTTGAACATATATATTGGGGTACACTGATGAGAGAGGAAGCTGGGTCTATAGATCAGATTTGGGGGTATGCCGTGTTTTTAGGGTTAGGGGTCTCCTCGGAACGCTCTCTGTGTGTTAGGGAATCTCTGGGGGCTGAAGGATTCATTATCTTGTAAAATTCGCTGAATGTCTTGACATAGCTGGAAAAAGAATAAAACATGTAATTAGATGGATAAATATGAGAAACTTCTATACCCTCTGCCCCACCCAGGCTTCCCCAGACTCCCCTCCTATTCCCCCCAAGCTTCCCTCGGGGCTCCTCCAGCCTCTCATTCCCCAAAACATCCCTCTGGGTAAAGGCGGGCACCTCTCCCTGCCCCCTCCAAGCTCCCCCATTTACACCTCTCCCGCCCCCTCCAAGCTCCCCTCTACTCCCTCCAAGTGCCCCTTGGGCACCTCTCCCCGCCCCCTCCAAACGCCCCTTGGGCTCCTCTGCCCTCCCTCCAAGCGCCCCTTGGGCTCCTCTCCCCGCCCCCCTCCAAGCGCCCCGGGCTCCTCTCCCCGCCCCCCTCCAAGCGCCCCTTGGGCTCCTCTCCCCGCCCCCCTCCAAGCGCCCCTTGGGCTCCTCTCCACAACAACTTGACTGCATTCACCCCCCATTTTCCAGCCCTATAGACACTTTTTGCTCTCTCTCTCTCTCACCTGTTCTCTGTACCTCCCGTGTGCCTCGCTGTTATCCAACTCCCTCTTTAAATTCTCCATGCTGCCTTCGGGCTTTGCTCCTGTGGATCTCACTGCCCGGGATACGGCATCAGACAAGGACAACTGCGGACCCTCCCCCTGCATGGTCTGAAGGAGGGAGAAGAGACAAAGGTGTGAGTGGGAAGAGAGAAAAGTGAAGGTAAAGAAGCAGAAAAGAGCAGGGAGAGAGAAGAGTTAGGAACAATTGAATGAGATAATACGGGAGCATACCTTGCGGCGCTTGGCTGGCATCCCACTCAGGTAGGCATCGCTCATTGGTGGCTGCGGTTTCATCTTCCTCTGAGTCTGTAAATCCTGTCTGATCACAGGGACCCATTCCTAGAGTGACAGCGTAAAAATGTGAAGTAACACAGAGGTATAGACTGGACACACGTAGATGTAGGTTGGCATAGGTGGCACTTACTGGAGGTAACGCTGCTGCCCAGGGCTCAGATCCAGCCTCCTCCTGAGTGGAACGTTCAGATTCTGGGCACAGAGCAGGAGCAGAGCTCTGAGGAGGAAGAAACAAAACCTCCTCCACTGTGGTGGCAGGAACCGGAGATGGAGCGCCAGTCTGCTGGAGAGTGAGATTAGAAGATGAGATCGAAAGAGGTGCCAGTCAGGGAGAGTAAGTGTGTGAGCGCACGAGAGAGAGAGTGCGTGAGAGAGAAGAAAGGCAGGTGCCAGTCTGTTGGAAAGAGATGTGAGAGAAATGGAAGGAGATGCCAGTCTGCTGGAGGGCAAGGTAAGAAAGAGAGGTGCCAGCCTGCTGGAGGGAGATGTAACAGAGGTAAGAAAAACATAAGGAAAGTAAGAGAACAGCAAGTGAGAGAGGCAAGAGAAATGGAGGAAGGTGCCAGTCTGCTGAAGAAGAAAAGAATCGTAGCGAGAAATTAAAAGGGGTGAGAGAAAGCACCAGCAAGATCAAGACAGGGGGACTTGAGATCAGAGATCTCCCTCACCTGAACATCCTGCTGGACCGTCTCCATCGGCTGCTCTTGGGAATCTGGTTCAGGAGCTTGAGGCTGGAGGGGGAGTAAATAGTTAAGGACACAACACTCCTATGTAATCAGACCTGCACTTTGTTTGCATCACCCTCATCGTGTTCTCTTAAAGGGAACTGTAGGCCAAAGTATTATTGTAAAGATGTAATAATAATACTATCTTCTCTGCAAGCATTAAGTAGCTGAGATCAAAACAGATAGGGAAGTCATTATAGAACAGCAATGGACATGGCCAAGGGCTACATATAGTAACTTGTAAATCAAATTAGGCTTGAAAAATGAATGTCGGTCTCTGGAGGCATCCACGTTACTTTGTGAGGATTGAGTGTGTGTTTAAATGTCTTTAAAAGCAAGACTTGCACTCCTATCCCAGTGTCTCTCCAGTCACCTGTGGGGTGTCCTGCACTCTCCTGACATGTCTTTGCACCTCTGCCTCAGTCACTGGCATCTGCCCCAAAAGTACTTGGAGCCGGAGGGACAGTACAGACGTGACCCAGGAAACCAGAGCGGGCGAGACATCCATAGATAACCTCCTCTGTGAGACAAGGGAAATCAGAGATACATGGGATTAAAAAAGGGACAGTAGCCCTTTAAGCAGAAAGAGACATGAGGAACAGGAAGAAATAGACACACAAGAGAGGGAGTGAGATACAAATACAGAAGACGGATGAGCAACTTACAATTCTCTCATTGATCACAGATGTGAGAGCGCTCTGGTCCCCTCTGAGACAGTATAGATTGAGAGCGAGCCACTCAAATAGCGACTGGTTACACATCTCTAAGAGACGCTGCCCAAATGTGGAGTCTAAGGGGGGGGAAAAAAGAGACATCAGAGAGTGACACAGACAGAAGAAGTTGGGTGACACAGAAGTGAGCCACGAGACTGCCGCTCGCCCTGCTGGGTGACACAGTGCCCTTTACCTGCACAGTGCAGAATGTGAGTTGTGATGCGATTAAACTGCTCCTGGAGGAACTCGAGGTTTGTTCTTGTGATGTCAACATCTTCACGGACCGTCACAGAGGCCTGAGATAGGGAAGAGGGGGGCGAGTTAGCAAAGGCTTGTCTGCATGTGACAGAGTTAGAGAGGGGAAAGCTGCCAAGTGCCAGAAAGAAGATAAGGTGGCCAAAACCTCACCAAAGGCAAAGAGAGGTTGCCCAAGACCTAGAGAGGAGGGCCAGTGAGGGGTGGAAGTAGTAGTACACCAATTAGGAGGAGTGCTGGTGAGGAAAAGAAATGTGGGGCGGGTGTAATGAGAGCGGTAGAGAATGAAATGACTGAGGTTAGAGATTTGAGTGGGGTCAAATAGTCAATGAGAAAAATTAGATCTAATGAGAACATGAAAAAAGGGAGTGCCCTGAGATTCAACAAGACGAAAAGGAGAGAGGAGGGCCCACAGAGAGAGCCCCAGAAAAGGAGAGAGGAGGGCCCACAGAGAGAGCCCCAGAAAAGGAGAGAGAGGAGGGCCCACAGAGAGAGCCCCAGAAAAGGAGAGAGAGGAGGGCCCACAGAGAGAGCCCCAGAAAAGGAGAGAGAGGAGGGCCCACAGAGAGAGCCCCAGAAAAGGAGAGAGAGGAGGGCCCACAGAGAGAGCCCCAGAAAAGGAGAGAGAGGAGGGCCCACAGAGAGAGTCCCAGAAAAGGAGAGAGGAGGGCCCACAGAGAGAGCCCCAGAAAAGGAGAGAGAGGAGGGCCCACAGAGAGAGCCCCAGAAAAGGAGAGAGAGGAGGGCCCACAGAGAGAGCCCCAGAAAAGGAGAGAGAGAGGAGGGCCCACAGAGAGAGCCCCAGAAAAGGAGAGAGAGAGGAGGGCCCACAGAGAGAGCCCCAGAAAAGGAGAGAGAGGAGGGCCCACAGAGAGAGCCTTAGAAGAAGAGAGCCCACAGAGAGAGCCCCAGAAAAAGGAGAGAGGAGGGCCCACAGAGAGAGCCTTAGAAGAAGAGAGCCCACAGAGAGAGCCCCAGAAAAGGAGTGAGGAGGGCCAACAGCGAGAGCCCCAGAAAAGTGGAGCCCACAGAGAGAGCCCCAGAAAAAGGAGAGAGAGGAGGGCCCACAGAGAGAGCCCCAGAAAAAGGAGAGAGAGGAGGGCCCACAGAGAGAGCCCCAGAAAAAGGAGAGAGAGGAGGGCCCACAGAGAGAGCCCCAGAAAAAGGAGAGAGGAGGGCCCACAGAGAGAGCCTTAGAAGAAGAGAGCCCCAGAAAAAGGAGAGAGGAGGGCCCACAGAGAGAGCCTTAGAAGAAGAGAGCCCACAGAGAGAGCCCCAGAAAAAGGAGAGAGGAGGGCCCACAGAGAGAGCCTTAGAAGAAGAGAGCCCACAGAGAGAGCCCCAGAAAAGGAGAGAGGAGGGCCCACAGAGAGAGCCCCAGAAAAGTGGAGCCCACAGAGAGAACCACAGAAAAGGAGAGAGGAGGGCCCACAGAGAGAGCCCCAGAAAAGTGGAGCCCACAGAGAGAACCCCAGAAAAGGTGAGAGGAGGGCCCACAGAGAGAGTCCCAGAAAAGGTGAAAGGAGGGCCCACAGAGAGAGTCCCAGAAAAGGAGAGAGGAGGGCCCACAGAGAGAGCCCCAGAAAAAGGAGAGAGAGGAGGGCCCACAGAGAGAGACCCAGAAAAAGGAGAGAGAGGAGGGCCCACATAGAGAGCCTTAGAAGAAGAGAGCCCACAGAGAGAGCCCCAGAAAAAGGAGAGAGGAGGGCCCACAGAGAGAGCCTTAGAAGAAGAGAGCCCACAGAGAGAGCCCCAGAAAAAGGAGAGAGAGGAGGGCCCACAGAGAGAGCCCCAGAAAAAGGAGAGAGAGGAGGGCCCACAGAGAGAGCCTTAGAAGAAGAGAGCCCACAGAGAGAGCCCCAGAAAAAGGAGAGAGGAGGGCCCACAGAGAGAGCATTAGAAGAAGAGAGCCCCAGAAAAAGGAGAGAGGAGGGCCCACAGAGAGAGCCCCAGAAAAAGGAGAGAGGAGGGCACACAGAGAGAGCCCCAGAAAAAGGAGAGAGAGGAGGGCCCACAGAGAGAGCCCCAGAAAAAGGAGAGAGGAGGGCCCACAGAGAGAGCCTTAGAAGAAGAGAGCCCCAGAAAAAGGAGAGAGGAGGGCCCACAGAGAGAGCCTTAGAAGAAGAGAGCCCACAGAGAGAGCCCCAGAAAAAGGAGAGAGGAGGGCCCACAGAGAGAGCCTTAGAAGAAGAGAGCCCACAGAGAGAGCCCCAGAAAAGGAGAGAGGAGGGCCCACAGAGAGAGCCCCAGAAAAGTGGAGCCCACAGAGAGAACCCCAGAAAAGGTGAGAGGAGGGCCCACAGAGAGAGTCCCAGAAAAGGTGAGAGGAGGGCCCACAGAGAGAGTCCCAGAAAAGGAGAGAGGAGGGCCCACAGAGAGAGCCCCAGAAAAAGGAGAGAGAGGAGGGCCCACAGAGAGAGCCCCAGAAAAAGGAGAGAGAGGAGGGCCCACAGAGAGAGCCTTAGAAGAAGAGAGCCCACAGAGAGAGCCCCAGAAAAAGGAGAGAGGAGGGCCCACAGAGAGAGCCTTAGAAGAAGAGAGCCCACAGAGAGAGCCCCAGAAAAAGGAGAGAGAGGAGGGCCCACAGAGAGAGCCCCAGAAAAAGGAGAGAGAGGAGGGCCCACAGAGAGAGTCCCAGAAAAGGTGAGAGGAGGGCCCACAGAGAGAGTCCCAGAAAAGGAGAGAGGAGGGCCCACAGAGAGAGCCCCAGAAAAAGGAGAGAGAGGAGGGCCCACAGAGAGAGACCCAGAAAAAGGAGAGAGAGGAGGGCCCACATAGAGAGCCTTAGAAGAAGAGAGCCCACAGAGAGAGCCCCAGAAAAAGGAGAGAGGAGGGCCCACAGAGAGAGCCTTAGAAGAAGAGAGCCCACAGAGAGAGCCCCAGAAAAAGGAGAGAGAGGAGGGCCCACAGAGAGAGCCCCAGAAAAAGGAGAGAGGAGGGCCCACAGAGAGAGCCTTAGAAGAAGAGAGCCCACAGAGAGAGCCCCAGAAAAAGGAGAGAGGAGGGCCCACAGAGAGAGCCTTAGAAGAAGAGAGCCCACAGAGAGAGCCCCAGAAAAGGAGAGAGGAGGGCCCACAGAGAGAGCCCCAGAAAAGTGGAGCCCACAGAGAGAACCACAGAAAAGGAGAGAGGAGGGCCCACAGAGAGAGCCCCAGAAAAGTGGAGCCCACAGAGAGAACCCCAGAAAAGGTGAGAGGAGGGCCCACAGAGAGAGTCCCAGAAAAGGTGAGAGGAGGGCCCACAGAGAGAGTCCCAGAAAAGGAGAGAGGAGGGCCCACAGAGAGAGCCCCAGAAAAAGGAGAGAGAGGAGGGCCCACAGAGAGAGCCCCAGAAAAAGGAGAGAGAGGAGGGCCCACAGAGAGAGCCTTAGAAGAAGAGAGCCCACAGAGAGAGCCCCAGAAAAAGGAGAGAGGAGGGCCCACAGAGAGAGCCTTAGAAGAAGAGAGCCCACAGAGAGAGCCCCAGAAAAAGGAGAGAGAGGAGGGCCCACAGAGAGAGCCCCAGAAAAAGGAGAGAGAGGAGGGCCCACAGAGAGAGCCTTAGAAGAAGAGAGCCCACAGAGAGAGCCCCAGAAAAAGGAGAGAGGAGGGCCCACAGAGAGAGCATTAGAAGAAGAGAGCCCCAGAAAAAGGAGAGAGGAGGGCCCACAGAGAGAGCCCCAGAAAAAGGAGAGAGGAGGGCACACAGAGAGAGACCCAGAAAAAGGAGAGAGGAGGGCCCACAGAGAGAGCCCCAGAAAAAGGAGAGAGGAGGGCCCACAGAGAGAGCCCCAGAAAAAGGAGAGAGAGGAGGGCCCACAGAGAGAGCCCCAGAAAAAGGAGAGAGAGGAGGGCCCACAGAGAGAGCCCCAGAAAAAGGAGAGAGAGGAGGGCCAACAGAGAGAGCCTTAGAAGAAGAGAGCCCACAGAGAGAGCCCCAGAAAAAGGAGAGAGAGGAGGGCCCACAGAGAGAGCCCCAGAAAAAGGAGAGAGAGGAGGGCCCACAGAGAGAGCCCCAGAAAAAGGAGAGAGGAGGGCCCACAGAGAGAGCATTAGAAGAAGAGAGCCCACAGAGAGAGCCCCAGAAAAAGGAGAGAGGAGGGCCCACAGAGAGAGCATTAGAAGAAGAGAGCCCCAGAAAAAGGAGAGAGGAGGGCCCACAGAGATAGCCCCAGAAAAAGGAGAGAGGAGGGCCCACAGAGAGAGCCTTAGAAGAAGAGAGCCCCAGAAAAAGGAGAGAGGAGGGCCCACAGAGAGAGCCCACAGAGAGAGCCCCAGAAAAAGGAGAGAGGAGGGCCCACAGAGAGAGCATTAGAAGAAGAGAGCCCCAGAAAAAGGAGAGAGGAGGGCCCACAGAGAGAGCATTAGAAGAAGAGAGCCCCAGAAAAAGGAGAGAGGAGGGCCCACAGAGAGAGCATTAGAAGAAGAGAGCCCCAGAAAAAGGAGAGAGGAGGGCCCACAGAGAGAGCATTAGAAGAAGAGAGCCCCAGAAAAAGGAGAGAGGAGGGCCCACAGAGAGAGCCCCAGAAAAAGGAGAGAGGAGGGCACACAGAGAGAGACCCAGAAAAAGGAGAGAGAGGAGGGCCCACAGAGAGAGCCCCAGAAAAAGGAGAGAGAGGAGGGCCCACAGAGAGAGCCCCAGAAAAAGGAGAGAGAGGAGGGCCCACAGAGAGAGACCCAGAAAAAGGAGAGAGGAGGGCCCACAGAGAGAGCCTTAGAAGAAGAGAGCCCACAGAGAGAGCCCCAGAAAAAGGAGAGAGGAGGGCCCACAGAGAGAGCCTTAGAAGAAGAGAGCCCACAGAGAGAGCCCCAGAAAAAGGAGAGAGAGGAGGGCCCACAGAGAGAGCCCCAGAAAAAGGAGAGAGAGGAGGGCCCACAGAGAGAGCCCCAGAAAAAGGAGAGAGGAGGGCCCACAGAGAGAGCATTAGAAGAAGAGAGCCCCAGAAAAAGGAGAGAGGAGGGCCCACAGAGAGAGCATTAGAAGAAGAGAGCCCCAGAAAAAGGAGAGAGGAGGGCCCACAGAGAGAGCCTTAGAAGAAGAGAGCCCACAGAGAGAGCCCCAGAAAAAGGAGAGAGGAGGGCCCACAGAGAGAGCCTTAGAAGAAGAGAGCCCACAGAGAGAGCCCCAGAAAAGGAGAGAGGAGGGCCCACAGAGAGAGCCCCAGAAAAGTGGAGCCCACAGAGAGAACCACAGAAAAGGAGAGAGGAGGGCCCACAGAGAGAGCCCCAGAAAAGTGGAGCCCACAGAGAGAACCCCAGAAAAGGTGAGAGGAGGGCCCACAGAGAGAGTCCCAGAAAAGGTGAGAGGAGGGCCCACAGAGAGAGTCCCAGAAAAGGAGAGAGGAGGGCCCACAGAGAGAGCCCCAGAAAAAGGAGAGAGAGGAGGGCCCACAGAGAGAGCCCCAGAAAAAGGAGAGAGAGGAGGGCCCACAGAGAGAGCCTTAGAAGAAGAGAGCCCACAGAGAGAGCCCCAGAAAAAGGAGAGAGGAGGGCCCACAGAGAGAGCCTTAGAAGAAGAGAGCCCACAGAGAGAGCCCCAGAAAAAGGAGAGAGAGGAGGGCCCACAGAGAGAGCCCCAGAAAAGTGGAGCCCACAGAGAGAACCCCAGAAAAGGTGAGAGGAGGGCCCACAGAGAGAGTCCCAGAAAAGGTGAGAGGAGGGCCCACAGAGAGAGTCCCAGAAAAGGAGAGAGGAGGGCCCACAGAGAGAGCCCCAGAAAAAGGAGAGAGAGGAGGGCCCACAGAGAGAGCCCCAGAAAAAGGAGAGAGAGGAGGGCCCACAGAGAGAGCCTTAGAAGAAGAGAGCCCACAGAGAGAGCCCCAGAAAAAGGAGAGAGGAGGGCCCACAGAGAGAGCCTTAGAAGAAGAGAGCCCACAGAGAGAGCCCCAGAAAAAGGAGAGAGAGGAGGGCCCACAGAGAGAGCCCCAGAAAAAGGAGAGAGAGGAGGGCCCACAGAGAGAGCCTTAGAAGAAGAGAGCCCACAGAGAGAGCCCCAGAAAAAGGAGAGAGGAGGGCCCACAGAGAGAGCATTAGAAGAAGAGAGCCCCAGAAAAAGGAGAGAGGAGGGCCCACAGAGAGAGCCCCAGAAAAAGGAGAGAGGAGGGCACACAGAGAGAGCCCCAGAAAAAGGAGAGAGAGGAGGGCCCACAGAGAGAGCCCCAGAAAAAGGAGAGAGGAGGGCCCACAGAGAGAGCATTAGAAGAAGAGAGCCCACAGAGAGAGCCCCAGAAAAAGGAGAGAGGAGGGCCCACAGAGAGAGCATTAGAAGAAGAGAGCCCCAGAAAAAGGAGAGAGGAGGGCCCACAGAGATAGCCCCAGAAAAAGGAGAGAGGAGGGCCCACAGAGAGAGCCTTAGAAGAAGAGAGCCCCAGAAAAAGGAGAGAGGAGGGCCCACAGAGAGAGCCCACAGAGAGAGCCCCAGAAAAAGGAGAGAGGAGGGCCCACAGAGAGAGCATTAGAAGAAGAGAGCCCCAGAAAAAGGAGAGAGGAGGGCCCACAGAGAGAGCATTAGAAGAAGAGAGCCCCAGAAACAGGAGAGAGGAGGGCCCACAGAGAGAGCATTAGAAGAAGAGAGCCCCAGAAAAAGGAGAGAGGAGGGCCCACAGAGAGAGCATTAGAAGAAGAGAGCCCCAGAAAAAGGAGAGAGGAGGGCCCACAGAGAGAGCCCCAGAAAAAGGAGAGAGGAGGGCACACAGAGAGAGCCCCAGAAAAAGGAGAGAGAGGAGGGCCCACAGAGAGAGCCCCAGAAAAAGGAGAGAGAGGAGGGCCCACAGAGAGAGACCCAGAAAAAGGAGAGAGAGGAGGGCCCACAGAGAGAGCCCCAGAAAAAGGAGAGAGAGGAGGGCCCACAGAGAGAGACCCAGAAAAAGGAGAGAGGAGGGCCCACAGAGAGAGCCTTAGAAGAAGAGAGCCCACAGAGAGAGCCCCAGAAAAAGGAGAGAGGAGGGCCCACAGAGAGAGCCTTAGAAGAAGAGAGCCCACAGAGAGAGCCCCAGAAAAAGGAGAGAGAGGAGGGCCCACAGAGAGAGCATTAGAAGAAGAGAGCCCCAGAAAAAGGAGAGAGAGGAGGGCCCACAGAGAGAGCATTAGAAGAAGAGAGCCCCAGAAAAAGGAGAGAGGAGGGCACACAGAGAGAGCCCCAGAAAAAGGAGAGAGGAGGGCACACAGAGAGAGCCCCAGAAAAAGGAGAGAGAGGAGGGCCCACAGAGAGAGCCCCAGAAAAAGGAGAGAGAGGAGTGCCCACAGAGAGAGCCCCAGAAAAAGGAGAGAGAGGAGGGCCCACAGAGAGAGCCCCAGAAAAAGGAGAGAGAGTAGGGCCCACAGAGAGAGCCCCAGAAAAAGGAGAGAGAGTAGGGCCCACAGAGAGAGCCCCAGAAAAAGGAGAGAGAGGAGGGCCCACAGAGAGAGCCCCAGAAAAAGGAGAGAGGAGGGCCCACAGAGAGAGCCTTAGAAGAAGAGAGCCCACAGAGAGAGCCCCAGAAAAAGGAGAGAGAGGAGGGCCCACAGAGAGAGCCCCAGAAAAAGGAGAGAGAGGAGGGCCCACAGAGAGAGCCCAAGAAAAGGAGAGAGGAGGACCCACAGAGAGAACCCCAGAAAAGGAGAGAGGAGGGCCCACAGAGAGAGCCCCAGAAAAGGAGAGAAGAGAGCCCACAGAGAGAGCCCCAGAAAAGGAGAGAGGAGGGCCCACAGAGAGAGTCTCAGAAGAAAAGAAAAAAAAAAAGAGCCTACTGAGAGAGCCCCAGGGGGTCGAAAGAGTCAAAGAAGAGGGAGGAGGGCCCACAGAGAGAGCCCCACAAGAGAAAAGTACAAGGTGAAGGGATTGCTCGATTGAATGAGAGAGTACAAATGTACAAGAGATAACGAGGGAGAGCACCAGAAGATGAGGGCAGCTACACAGAAAGATCATGGTGTGAAGAAGAGCAGAAAAAGCAAGATAGATATAAGTGAGGTCACATGATCAAGGGTACTTACAAAGCTCTCTCGTATATATTCTTCTAATCCATTAATCAGATTTCGTGATGCCATCTAAAGAGAGAGAAAAAGATAGCACTGTGAGACTGTCCTATCTCCTGTCAGAAGAGGTATATGAGAGTGCACAGTGACCCACCTGGATGTTTTGTGGGGTGGGGTCTGCTTGATGGAGGTATTGCTGTAGAAAGAACGATCTGAGCTGGGGCTGTAGGTTCTGTAGAGGCTGGGACTGTCCATGTAATAACATGACCATGTCTACCAGTGAGAAGTGATGACAGATCAGGGACAGTAGATCTCCAAAAAATCCTGGAGGATATCAGGAGAGATGTTTAATAAATGGACATCACCATACAGCCATCAGGTAGCAACTCGAAAATCATGTGGGAAGGTTGTTTACATGTTTGAGAATGTTGAGCTGGCCAGTGCAGCTCGTTATATATCCAGCCCATTCAGGGGTAGATACAAGCATTATAAAAACTCTAACTAGAAATGCTTATAACTCAATACATTTTGCAGCAATTTGAAGAAGGAAAACACTGTTTCCACATGCTTTTTCATAATTTGGGTTTCTCACCTCCGGGCCCTTCTGCGTCTGGTTGGAAGATGTTGTGAGAGCCGCTGAGTCTTTGGATATAGGCTGCAATGCTCTCTGTACCACTCTGGTCAGTGGCACTCAGAGACCCCAACATGGAGGAGAACACTCCCTGGACCACACTGGTGAAGAACTCTGGGGGGACCGAGTCTTGAGCTGCAGCTTGGGGAGGGGATGTGGAAGAAGTAGGAGGAGGAGGAGAGGGAGGAGAGGGGGTGGAAGGAGGGGGCTGAGAGAAGGTCTGAGGGGGAGTAGTGGAGAGAGGGATCGTCTGTGCAGCCTGGAGAAGGAAAAGAAGGTGGAGTGGAGAGGGAGCAGTTAGGGAAGTTACATGAATGGTTGAAATAGAGAGGTGAAATGGAAAGACACACGTACACAAAGGTCAAAGCGAGAAGAGGAGAGAGACACATACACAAGTTCATAGGGCGAGGGGGAGGGGCAAGAGACAAACACAGACCGTTCAAAAGGGGGGTAGAGAAGAGGCACAGTTAAGGAGGGGAGAGAGAGAGAGACACACACAAATAATTTTGGCAATGTATTAATTCCTTTTTTCATATTAATGTGTTAACAAGGTTTATATAATTAAGCTTTTCCATTTTTTTTAACCAGCCAGTAAACGAATTGTATAAACTTTCTGGATCTCCACCTATGTTCCTGTTTTCTCTCATGAGAGCTGCCAACTTGCACAGGTGTGACCTAAAGCCAAGGGGAGGAGCTTCACACCACCAGAGTGTCATGCTGATGTCAGACATACAACAGGTCATGGTCTGCTTGTTAACAGCATGAGACATTGGAAGCGAGAAAATACTCCCATGTGGATATGGGTTTAGGTCATAGCTGTAAAGGTGGCACCCTACATTGAAGAGAAGAGCAAAAAAGGGGCACTTCAAGAAGCTGAGAATCTATTACTCTGGGGCTTCTTAGAAGTAAAAAATGTAGCATGCATGAGAGTAAACAGGAAAAATAGGATGGTTTCAGAAGCGAACACACTAATAGCCTTTTATCTTTTGGAAGGGAATTTTTATTTGATTATTACATTTAAGAGGATAAAATTAATTAAAAATGTTAATATAAAATTAGCCCAGAGTTCCTTTAATAGTTAATGTAAGAAGGTGTTTATAAGATCTGTTTATTAAAACATAAAAAAAGGCATACACACACATACCTGCATCATATCCTGCAAGAAGGTTGGCATTCCTGGCACTGCCACTGTGATACTGGGGGAACCCATTGCAATGTTTGCCATCCCTGAGCTGGCAGTGCCCAGTAAGGAGCCCAGGAGCTGGGAGAGGTGCTGTTCAGGGCCAGGAGGGGGCTGGGGAGTGGGGCCAGAGGGAGTGGAGGGAGTACTGGAGGAGGTGTTGGTGGCGAAGGTGGAAGTAGAGGAAGATGTAGAGGAGGATGTGGAGGTTGATGTGGAGGTAGTTGAGGCATTACTCTGAGCTGTAGAAGATAAAGAGGGATAGGGAGAAAATAGTTGCATGAGAGAGTGAGAGAAACAGAGCAAATGAGAGAGAGAAGAAGAACAAAGAGGAGATATAGAGCAAGCATAAGAGAAAGAACAAAAACACATACAAATGAAAGAAGGAACAATGTAGAGAGAGTGAATGAGTACAAGGGAGAGAGCACGAGAATATAAGAGAAAGAAAGGGCAAAAATTTACGATAGATGTAAAGTAAAAAAAGAGAGGATGTGGTGGAAGTAGAGAAGTTCAGTTAAAGAGAGCGAGAGAGAGACAGACAGCAGCCATTACTAACTCACCCACAATGACTGGGTGCATGAGGAGCTGACCCACCAGACCGCTGATCATCTGAGCCAGGGAAGCATTACCAGCAGGGCCAGGCTGGGGAGAGAGGAGTGCGAGTTAAGATAGTGTATCAGAGAGGGAAAGTATAGAGACAAAATGGCGGGTGTAAAGAGAAGGTTTTCATTATCCACCCTTACCACGGTCCCTGGGGCTGGTCCAGGTGCCGGGGCAGCACCAGTAGGAGGGGTGGGTGCCCCAGGCTGTTGTGGTTGAGGAGGGGCAGCAGGCCTTGTGAACACAAAACGAGGAGAAGCTTGAAAGCCTGGCATTTGTTGGCCTGAATAATAAAGGGAAAATAAAGAAGCGTACATCATATGGTTAGTGTGTCTGTGATACAGGAGGTATATACCCAATGCATAATAAGTGGTATTTTGTACTTACCTGTAGCAGCAGCCATGGCCTGCTGGGTAATTTGGTGTGAAATTGCTTGCATGAACTCCGGAGGTAACCCTGGCACGTGTATGTGTGTACCACCCCCTAGGAGATGAGGCAACATCATTTTTAATAGCACCCTATAACTGTCCGGTACCTATAGCTGTCCTCTCATACATGACATCCTATAACTGCTCTGTACCTATCACTGCTCTATTACAGGACTCTCACCATAATATACCCCACTCTATACTTGCTGCAAGACCCCTCATCCCTAAATTACATTCTCACCATGTCCTGCTGTGGGAGGGGGGATGTTGGTAGGACCTCCAGACCCAGAATCTTAAAAAAAAGGATAACAGACAGGTTAGCAATTATCCAGGATATATAGGGAGCAGTAGAGGATAGACACACACATTTAAGAGCTGTGCTCTTACATTATCCGTGTTATCTGTAAGTACAGGAGGTCAGTAATCAGAACACTCACCCTGGATGTTCATATGCATCATTACGACTGGCTCCACAGTCTGGTGGGTGATGCGTATAACGCGAGGGTGTTGTGGTGGGGCAGTAGATTGAGGACCCTGAGGGGCGACAGGCTCTGTTGGGGCAGTGGGCTGGCTCTCAGGGGTGCTTTGTGTTGGCACAGTGGGTGCAGCAGTGGTAGCTGTGGCCCCTTCAGGAGGGGGCTGCCCTGAGTGGGCTCCATTCCCTGTCATTGTCAGTGTTGTACCAACATTAATCTGATGGAAGGGAGGGAAATGTGAGAGTATGGGGAGAGGGCAGACACAGGTGAAGGATAAGGATAGTTAAAAACTTGTGAGGAGGAGGAAGAGAGAGGAAGAGAGAGGAAGAGAGAGGAAGAGAGAGGAAGAGAGAGGAAGAGAGAGGAAGAGAGAGGAAGAGAGAGGAAGAGAGAGGAAGAGAGAGGAAGAGAGAGGAAGAGAGAGGAAGAGAGAGGAAGAGAGAGGAAGAGAGAGGAAGAGAGAGGAAGAGAGAGGAAGAGAGAGGAGAGAGAGGACGAAAGAAAGAAAAAAAGAAAGAAAGAAAGAGACAGAGAGCGAGCGAGCGAGCAAGCAAGAAAGAAAGGAAGAGAGAGAGAGAGACAAAGAGAGAGCGAGAGAGATAGATTAGGAGCAACAGAAAGCAAGAGCATGTGAAAGAGCACAAACAAAACAACAACAATAAAAAAAAGTAGTAAGACAACAGTGCTGTACACACACACACACACACAATTATTTCATAACCCCACCATTTACCTGGATTGGTATAGCTGCTTGCTGCAGTAACATGGGCCCTGTGTAATGGGACATGGGCCGCACCACGTGCATGTGACGGGGGGAGACCGAGGACAAATTACAGCGCAGATCAGATATGGCAACTAGAGCATTTCCTAGCAGTCTAAGTGACTCCCCCACAAGGTTTATCACACGCTGAGACTGTTCTCTCTCCTCCTGCTGAAAAATTTGGAGAAAATTCAATGTAAATAAAAAATTCCCTTTTTGATGCTTAAAAGTTCCTTATTTCCAGGAATGTTAATAGTAAATTTTATACAAAGAATGATGACGGTTTTCTGTGTTGAACTTGAACTTACATTCTCATAACTGGTGGAAGTTGCATTGCTAAAAATCTCACGGTAACGCTGCATGAAGGGGGCAAGACGCTCCTCCACCCGGGACAGAGACTGGAGGAGATCAGCAAATTCAGAGGGGGACGGGTGACTGCAAGAAAGGAGTGAGTCAGGTCACAGAAAGAGAGAGCGGATGCTCGGGAGGAAGTGGGGCAGGTAGGATATCATGAGAAACAAAAAAAAAAAGGTAAAAAGAGCGTATAGAGGGATTGGAGAGGGCAAGGCCACACAGTAAGGGTATAAAGACGAAGAGAGGAAGAGAGCGAGTGTCTGAGAGTGGAGGGGAAAAAGGAAGGAGAGTGTACAATATGAAGGGAGGCAAAGATGGCAGAAAATAATGATTGTGTGGCCCTGTGCATTACCTGGCAGCAGCTGCCCCTTGTGGCCCCTCTGTACTCTGAGGGCCCCGGAGAGGGGTCTCTGTGCTTCCGGTTTCCCCTTCAGGCTGCGCGGTCTCCATGGGCTCCGCGGGCTGCTCGCTGCTGGGAGAGGCCTGAAACAAACACAGTAGGTGAGGAGAGCCATTCACACACTGATACCATGACATGTTCACACAGCACAGAAAGGGGCAGTACCAGCCTCCCCCTCACACACAGCACAGACAGGGGCAGTACCAGCCTCCCCCTCACACACTGATACACAGCACAGACAGGGGCAGTGCCAGCCTCCCCCTCACACACTGATACACCATGACATGTACACACAGCACAGACAGGGGCAGTGCCAGCCTCCCCCTCACACACTGATACACCATGACATGTATACACAACACAGACAGGGGCGGTGCCAGTCTTCCCCCTCTCACCTCCAGGCGATCTAGTATCCTCTGTATATCTTGTAGCATGTGTTGAGCAAGGACCAGTCGAACTCGAGGCTCACTCTGAAATGAGGATAAGAAAGAGACATGGAAGAGAAAGAGAGGAGTGAGCATGAGTGAGAGAATGAGATAGTAAGTTAAGAGCAAGCAAGTGAATGAGTGAGTGAAAGAAAGAGTGAAATGGAGGCACACAGAGAAGCAAAAAGTGGGAAGAAAGGAGGAGCGAGGAAAAGAAGAAAGGAGCAAGAGGTAAAAAATAAGAGAGGAATGAAAAACGAGTGAAGATAGGGGGAAGTTGAAAAAGCAAGAGAGGAGAGCAATAGCAAAAATGAAGGAAAGAGAGGATGTATTAGATTGGAAGCTCTTTATGTGAGGACTAGAATGTCAACTCTTGTGTATTTTCAAGTGGAACCCCAATCTACATTCCTCTTAACGTCCTGTTTTTTGTTGAGTCAGATAAAGCAAAATATACTGGGTGTTAAAACATGTAGGAGTGAATTGGTACTAGTTTGGGCGAAATGCGTAGTTAACAAAAATGAGCCTGAAATGTGTGAAGTATACAGGTGTAGGTGTTAATACATTGATGCAGCAAAATACAGAAGAATATGCAAAAATATATAAAATACCTAGATGAGAAATGGCACTATTTTGGGTAAAACGCATTGAAGTCACTAATTTACAGGAACATTTGCAAGGAAATGAAAGGGAGAACTGCAGGGTACTAAAATGCACAGGTGACAGATTAGTTCTCATCTGCTCTACGCGTTTCCCCCTAAAGTGAGGCTGAAATCATAGAGCACATTAAAATATAGAACGACTTAGAAAAGAGTTAAACTGTGTGTATAAGAGTGACTGGTGCAAGAGTGGGCAAAATGCATAGCAGGAATGAAGATTAAATCCATGGAAGGCATTGATCATATAGAATAAATGAGAAGTTTACAAACGCAACTACAGAACAAACAAATAAAGATGCAACATAGCAAACAGTAACTTAAAATGCACAGATGACAGATTGTGTGAAACGCATAGAGAAGATAAGAACCACAATCATAGAGCGCATTAATATATAGAACGACATACAAAAGTTTGAAACTGGTGTGTAGGAGTGATTGGTGCAAGTGTGGGCGAAATGCGTAGCAGGATAAAGATGGCATACATGGAGGACATTGACAGTATAAAATGCATGAGAAGATAAAGAAAAATAGAGGACACACAAAGATGTAACAAGGCTAAGAGTGACTTAAATGCACAGATGGCAGCTTGGGTGAAACGCGTAGCGCATACAATGGAGTTCTCTTAATGTTTATAAGACTTTCTTCAGAAGCTCTGCTCTCCCGTACCTGGACAGGGAGCTGCTGATCCAGATTTATATGAAGATCCAGAGAGGAGCCATCATTCTAAGAAAGAACAGGAGGAGGGAGGGAGGGAGGGAGGGAGGGAGAGGGAGTGCAATGGGGGAGGGGGAGCGGGACAGGGTGCAGGAGAGGCAAAAAGAGAAGAATTAAAGGAAAAGGAAGGAGCAAATGTTGATGGGATGAAAACACAAGGAAGGAAGAGAGAAGGAAGGAGGGTATGGGAAGGAATAAAAAGAAGAGGAGAAGGGAGGGTATGTAAAGGGAAGTGAGAGCAAAGAATGGAATGGAGAAATAAGAAGGAAGAAGGAGAGCAAATGGCCGTGGGTGTAAGAAAAGGGAAGAGAGAGGATACAAAAGGAAATAAAGGAATGAAAGAGTAGGAGACAAAGAGAAAGTAAGGAGGAAGATGGAAAAAGAGGAGAGGGTAGAGAGAAAGTTAGATTAGAGAGGAATTAAAAAAGGAGGAGGCAATGAAGGAAAAAGGTGAGAGTAAGGAAAAAAGAGAGAGAGGTAAAAAAGATGGGAAGGGAGAGAGGAAGGAAGGAAAGGAGAGAGAAGAAAGGGGTGAGGTAAGAAAAGATTACCAAGGGAAGGTATAAAAATACAGATTTGGAGATATTGAGAATGGTAAGAGGAGAGTGAATGAGATGGGGAGTGAGTGAAAAAAACAAGGCACAATTGGGGAGGAGGAAAGTAACAGTACATTTATAAGATATTAAAATATATTCCACCACAAAATAATAAATGCATGAGAGGGTGTGTCCCAACATGCAGATGAGATATACCAGAAGTATAACCACATGCAAATGCGGAGTATGGGCCTAATATCACATGCTCATACTTCAGCCTTATACCCTATTAGACATGGAATTGACATTTGAAATATAATTAACATACTATTGTTGCATTATGTTAATATATGTAAATGATATGCAAATTGTCTGTATGAGATGCCAAACTACTAATATACTTACCCCTGTGCCTGCTGATACTCGGGGATCCCTGCCAGCCTCGCCTAGACCAGACATCACATGCTGCAAATAGCAAGGAGAAAAAAGTGAGATAGGGAGATAGATAAAAATCAGGGAAACAAAAGAAAGGGTATGAGAGAGAAAAGACATATGAGACAGTTCAGTATAGAGAAAGTGGCAAAAGCGATAAAAGAAGGAGAGGGTAAAAAGAGGATAGGTAAATAGAGGGAAGGAAGACGGGAAAAGAGTTCAGTATAGAGAAAGTGGCAAAAGCGATAAAAGAAGGAGAGGGTAAAAAGAGCATAGGTAAATAGAGGGAAGGGAGACGGGAAAAGAGTTCAGTATAGAGAAAGTGGCAAAAGCGATAAAAGAAGGAGAGGGTAAAAAGAGGATAGGTAAATAGTGGGAAGGGAGACGGGAAAAGAGTTCAGTATAGAGAAAGTGGCAAAAGCGATAAAAGAAGGAGAGGGTAAAAAGAGGATAGGTAAATAGAGGGAAGGGAGACGGGAAAAGAGTTCAGTATAGAGAAAGTGTCAAAAGCGATAAAAGAAGGATAGGGTAAAAAGAGGATAGGTAAATAGAGGGAAGGGAGACGGGAAAAGAAGAACTAAAAAAGGTAGAAAAATTGATAGTGAAGGAAAGGAAGGGAAAGAGAACCGGAAAGTCAGAGAGAAAGATGGCAAGAGACAAGCAGGAAGTGAGAGAGTAAAGAAGGGAGAGATACAAGGAGGAATCAAGCAAGTGGACAAGAGACAAAAAGAGGTGTGAGAAAAACAAAAAGGAGAGTTAGAGAGTGAAGGAGGGAGAGATACAAAGTGAAAAAAGTTAGAGATTAATGGAGATGGGGAGGCAGTAAAGATCAGAGAGATAGAAAAAAAAATCGGAGAGAAAGACAAAGAATGATTTGTTTAAATTAGGATAGATAGATAGTTAGTGAGAGGAAAAGAGGAGAGAGAGAGAGGAGGAAAGGAAAAGAGGGGAGAGAGAGAGAAAACGGGAAAGAGAATACAAACATAGATATTGGAATACTTAAGAAGCTAATGTATACACAGCAGTGCCGGGTGGAGAAGAATATCTAAATCTTACGAGCCAACAGCAACCATCTTCACAGTTTGCGAATAATGACAAAACTAAAATATCTCAGGCAGAGCTCCCGGACTCCTGAATTATTTTAACGGATGTAACAGGATGAATTATTTAAAAGGGCAAAATATAGTAGGACCATTACCAAACACTTCAGGCCCCAGCACTCCAGCGCACACTATTTAGATTTATGTCCTCTGAGGAACAGAGCGGGCGTTACACTCATATGACAGTCGTTCCTTTTTTTATATATACATATATATCCTCAGTGCTGGCCGCAGTCTCACCGGCAAGTTGAAGGTGCCCACCATCACATAGCTGTTGCCATTTCTCTCTGATCCCCCTGCTCCGGAGACATTCGCTGGTCCACCGCTAGAGGGTGAAGTGGTTGTGGAGGAAGTGGAGGGTCCTCCTGGGGGCTGTTGAGTCTGAGGAGGGGCACGTTCCACCAAGTGAATAACTTTGCCATCAACATCTGCAAGACACACGGAGCACGTCATGTGGTAGCCATTTAAGACAAAAACATTAAAGAATTTTAATTATATATATATATATATATATAAAATATACACTTACTATATTCCTTTAGTTTCTTGTCCTCTTGTAATACTCGTCCCTGATAAATGAGCCGTTGCTTCTCTGAGGGGATGCCGACCGATGGGGAAATGTGAGCTTTAAAATCTTTCACAGTGATCTGATGAGAGGAAAACAACAAACAAAAACACAGTTAACTACAGACATGGGGCAATGCCAGCCTCACCATCACACACTGATACACCATGACATGTATACACATCACAGACAGGGCAGTGCCAGCCTCACCATCACACACTGATACACCATTACATGTATACACAGCACAGAGTGGGGCAGTGCCAGCCTCCACCTAACACACTGATACACCATGACATGTATACACAGCACAGACAGTGGCAGTGCCAGCCTCACCATCACACACTGATACACCATGACATGTACACACAGCACAGACAGGGGCAGTGCCAGCCTCCTTTCACACACTGATACACCATGACATGTATACACAGCACAGACAGTGGCAGTGCCAGCCTCACCATCACACACTGATACACCATGTCATGTACACACAGCACAGACAGTGGCAGTGCCAGCCTCACCATCACACACTGATACACCATGACATGTATACACAGCACAGACAGTGGCAGTGCCAGCCTCCCCTCACACACTGATACACCATGACATGTATACACAGCACAGACAAGGGCAGTGCCAGCCCCCCCTCACACACTGATCCATCATGTCATGTACACACAGCACCTACAGGGGCAGTGCCAGCCTCCCCCTCACACACCGATACATCATGTCATGTTCACACAGACGGGCAGCGACAGCCTCTTCTTCGTACCTCTCCGTCTACAGTAAACGTCCGAGTTTGCGAGTCCAGTGTTTTTACAGTCACCTCCATCTTCTCCGAGGCTGCCATTTTGCACCCTGTAATATTAATAGGAGAGGATGCAATCAGGTGACAGACCCATATCTACTGCACAGAAGAACAGACTTGTGAGAGGCATAGATATGACGTTAAATGATGATGTCACAGCTGTGATTGTGACATCACTGGCAGAAGATTATGTAGGAAATGTTATGATTCACTATGACAATAACTTTTTGGTTTGGCCATCCTGTGAAGTAAAATTATATATATATATATATATATATATATATATATATATATATGACAGAGATAGATAGATAGATAGATAGATAGATAGATAGATAGATAGATAGAGGGGTATATATATATATATATATATACACATAGATAGATAGATATGAATATGACAGATAGATAAAGATGGATATAGCTAGATATAGGGAGATATATAGATAGAGAGGGGTAGATATAGATAGAAAGACAGAAAAAGATAAAGATAGATGTAGATAGCGATAAATAGGTAGGGATGGATAGATAGATAGATAAAGGGTATATATATATATATATATATATATATATATATATATATATGTGTGAATATATAGATAAGATGGATTAGAGGGGAAAGAGATAGATAGAGATGACATCCCGTGACAGCCGCTGTATCTCACACAGATCTCCTCTGTCTCAGTCGCTGCTGTACTGAGCTGCCCGGCTATATATTACTATTATCATTAGTACTGTCCCTCTCCCCCATCACCTCTCGTCTCCTTGGCAACCCGGACACCGACACACCAACACAACAGGGGCAATACCGCAGACAGCTACAAGAACCGGTGAGCTTCCGGGGTCTTCTAACAGCTTCCGTTTCCGGGGCACTGGGTTACTTCCTATAATCGGACTCCAAAATCAATACGTTTTGAAGAACTTCCTATTTGGTAACACCGTCCATTGCGTCACTTCCTCCTAGTTGTGCAGGGGTCCTACTAATACATTGACCAGAACAGTGCTGTCTTTTAGCTGGCCTCAATGCGCCTGATAAAATGTGATTGTAAATAAATTGTTGTTATGGGACCAAATAATATTAATAGTGATTATTAAAAACTGACAATAAGGAGATAATACTAAGAATATTAATAATATTTGTATTATTGTTATCACCTATATATAGTTGTCATACTGCGAGTTGTCGTCACGCTCTGCAAGCCTCGTGAGGCGGGCAGTTGAGGCATGCGTGAGCCTGCGGCTCTCATCGCGAGGCCCGCCGGATTTAGTCTTCACGGGACTGCAAGAGCCGCGGGACTTAGGCTGCAATGAGCGTCAAGGCCTGTGGAACTTAGCCGCAAATTGGCGAGCAGTTGAGGCACGCAGAACTTACGACCCGTACAACTTATTACCAAAACCCGTACATGCACTGTGCGCCTTGCAAAAATCCGACTTTAACGGCCGAACCACGGAACTCGAAATACCTGAAAATAACAACAAATATGCCGTATATTAACTTTCACACACAGCACAGTGGGAGAGGCAGGGAGCCTGTGAGTGAGGTTGCAAGTTAATTTGAGCCATATTTGCCATTTTTTCACCATCGAAAATTGCTTAAGCAAGAAAAAGAATGGCTGCTAAAAAGACGCAACACGACGAAAACGAGGCCAAAGGACGTAAAACTAGCCCGTAGGACGTAAAAATGAGCCCTAAGCAATAACACTTAATCCAAGCCACTAACATTTACCACAAGGCAGTAACACTTAACCCAAGACAGTAATACTCAAGCACGATGCCTATAAAGTACACAGGGTGAGAGGTTCGCAACGAGTGCCAAAGGCGCTCAGTGCGAGCCATGAGATCAGTGTCGAAGGTGCTCATCATGGGGCTCGCAAGGAGCGCCGAAGGTGATCATTGCAAAGCAGGAAAGTTGTGGCTCAGAGGGCCCATAGCCTTGCATGGTGTGGCAAACAGTATTGCAAGGCTTACAATTTTACTCCGTAATTTTTGATGGGCAATTTCCTAGTTAATAATAGTAATAATTAAATAACACTAACAGTGTGAAAATGATATGAAGAATGACCCCCCCCCCCCCCAGCCCCCGATTCAATCTAATCGTGAGCTGAATTATTAGAAATTGACCGAAGTCCAGGTCAGGCACTAAAAGTGAATCCCTCTCCTCCCCTAAGCCGACTCTTCTCCGACTCCCATCAGTTAGGGAGATCAAGCCATAGGCATATATCTACCTCGCTCACAAGTCATCATGGACCTGCTAGCCAGTCTACCACTCTCTGCTAGGTTCACCAATTAGTGGGAGACCTCTAAGACCCCAAAGTCTGCCTACCGTGGATTCATGGTTTCCCACTCAGGTTGGACCCCAACCCCTCCCCTAAACACCCTGGCTCCAGGGCTCATGATACCCTAATTAACCCCTGCTATGGTCAGATCCTGCCCTGAGGTAGGTGATAACTGGGGCTGTAGACTTCTCGGCACCTCCTCTAGTCCATGTTGGGCAATTAAAGTACTAATAAGTGTGAAACTGATTGTGTTAGGGCATCTGATCTTTGATGTACAGAGAGAGACAGACACAGGAGAGAGAGAGACAGGAGAGAGAAAGAGAGAGCGTGCAGAGAGAAAAAGCGTGCAGAGAAAGAGTACACAGAGAGAGAGAGAGTGTGCAGAATAAGAGAGAGACAGATCGTGCACATAGAGAGACAGCACAGAGAGAGACAGTATAGACAATAAGATAAGATTCTATCGTACCTATCATACGGGCAAGTAACTAGTAATAATACTAAAAATAATTAAAGCAAAACAGCATACGAAAACAACAATAATTTAACACTGACTAAGAAAATGTTAATAAAATAATTTAAAAAACATTAACAATTATATACTAAGCATAAATTACATGAAAAAGGTTATCTTTCTCTCTCTCTCTCTCTCTCTTTCTCTCTCTCTCTCTCTCTCTTTCTCTCACACACACAATGGGATGTTATAAGCCAAAAGTAAAGTTATTATAGACTACGATAATGTTAAGAATAGACCTTAAAAGTATCCGTGGATCTATTATTTAATTTGATCCACCTCCCTACATGCCTTATCCTTAAATTGCCATTGATATTAAAATGCATTGGCACCACCATGTTGAGCAATACAAAGCAAACAAAAAATGTGTAAAAAATGTTTAAAATTATTTTTTTATTTAATTTTAATTTATTTGTTTTAATTTTTAATTTAAACATTTATTCCATGTTTTATAGTTGTTAAAAAAACAAACAACTTTTTATAGCCTTAACTGTTGATTTAACTGCAGTATCTGCAATACAAGATTCATTGAGCTTATGGGCACAGTATATCAGGTCCTGAAAGGACCATAAATATTTATTTGTGTTTTTTTTTTTACCCAATGCTGTTTTTTTTTTACTAAATTATTATCAGCTTCATCCAACTTGTGCATCATAGCCTTGACCCAGATACAATGTAAATACTTAATGTTTGTTGCACATATTTAATGTTCTGAAGGTTGCAATTTATGGGAAGGGGGCAGCACAAATCCTTGAAAGAGAATTGCAAAATAAGTTGTAAAAATAGCTTTTGTGTAAATTGTTTGTTGGTAACAAAGACATTTTTTTGGCAGAGTTTACCCTAGAGCAGTGCATTATGGGAGTTTTGGTTTTTTTTGACCTTTGTAAATCAGTGTCCCTGAAACTAAAAGTTTAGGGGGAGGTGGAGAGGTTAATGATTGATATAAAGGACCAAGGGTCTGGGGAGTGGGAGAAAAGAAATAAACAGAGCAAGAGACAGTGAGAGAGAGACAGCCAGAGAAGGTGCTAGAGAGAAAGCAAGGGTCAGAGGAGTGAGAGAGAGAGAGACCAAAGGACTGTGTGAGAGACAGAGAGAGCAAGGGACTGAGGAGTAGGAGAGGAGAAATAAACACAGATAACAAGGGTCTCTGCAAGAGAAAGTAAGATACAGAGTAAGGGACAGGGGAAGAGACAGTGAGAGAGAGCAAGAGACCGTGGTGAGCGAGAGAGAGTTAGAGAAGGTGGAAGAGAGAGCAAGAGAAGGTGGGAGAGAGCTAGAGAAGGTGGGAGGGAGAGTAGGTGAGAGAAAGAGCTAAAGAAGGTGGGAGAAATAGTAAGAGACGGTGGGAGAGAGATAGAGAAGGTGTGAGAGAGAGAGAAATTGAGAGAGAGCTAGAGAAGGTGGGAGAAAGAGTAAGACAAGGTGGAAGAGACTAATAAAAGGTGTAAGAGAGAGAAGGTGACAGAGAGAGCTAGAGTAGGTGGAAGAGAGAGAGAGAGCTAGAGAAGGTGTGAGAGAGAGAAAGTAGGAGTGAGAGAGCTAGAAAAGTTGGGAGAGAGAGCTAGAGAAGGTGGGAGACTGAGGGAGAGAGGGTGCTAGAGAAGGTTGGAGAGAGAGCTAAGTACTGCGTGTGTGTGAGAGAGAAAGAGAAATAGACTGTGGGAGAGAGAACAAGAGAAGGTTGGAGAGAGAGCAAGAGACAGTGTGAGAGAAAAGGGTCTGTGGGAGAGAGAAAAAGAGAAGGTGCCCAGGGAGGAGAGGCAGACCTGCGCAGAGATGATTGGCAGTACTTGGCGTTATCTCATTTACCTGTATGGACTGGTCATTGACACTCTCACTGTCTGTAGCAGCAGTGACCGCCTCTCAGCGTCTGGGATCAACAGGACGGAGGTAGGTGTCATTGCTGGGGGAGTATAGCCTGGCACAGGGACAGAAGCACTGGCACTGCTAGGGGTGACACAGAGGCAGAGAAGGCAGGTACTGCCAGGTCTAGCACAGAGATGAAGAGATTTGTTTACCTCTAAGGTTGGCACAGGGAGAGAGCTGGCATGGGGGTAATAGAAAATCTGGTACTGATAAGACTGGCACATGGGGTACAAGAGAATCTGACAGTGAGGTAGTGAGATATTACACCTCTTAGGATGGCATAGGCGAGATAGAATGGAAATTCTAGAGCTGGCATAGAAGATAATAGAAAGTCTGATACATGGGGTAAGGGAGATTCTGGCACTAATATGGCAGTAAGAGATTTCAACTTTAATGTTGGCATGGGGGTTGAGGGAAATTCAAAAGCTGGCATGTGCAAATGGGATAATAGAGAATCTGACAGTGAGGTATTGAGATATTTTGCTTTTAAGGTTGGCACAGGGAAGAGAAAATAGAAATTCTAGGTCTGGCATAGGAGTAATAGAAAGTCTAGTACTGCTAAGACTGGCACATGGAGTAAGAAAGAATCTGGCATTTATATGGCAGTGAGAGGTTTCACCTTTAAGGTTGGCATAGGGGAGACAGAACTGACATAGGGGGTAATAGAAAGTCTGGTGCTGCTATGACTGGCACAAGGTTTAACAGAAAAGTTTGCACTTATAAGATAGTGAGAGATTGTACCTTTAAGGTTGGTATAGGGTAGACAGAATCGAAATTCTAGATGGCATAGGGGGCAATAGGACATCTAGAATTGGTACAATGGGCAGTCTAGAACTGGTACAATTAATGATATACAGCTCCCATGACTGGCACAGGAGAGAAAGATGCCAGGGTGTGAGGGAATGCATGAACAGGTATAGAAAGAGCTTGGCACTTTTGAGGATGGCACTGAGAGAACGAACCTGGCATAAGTAATTGTGTTATTTAATCGAGCTTTCACCCCATTGGTAGAATAATAAAGTAACAATAAAAGTGAGTACTTTGCAAAAAATGTAATTTAGTAATTAAAATATCAGCTTTCATTTTACTATATTTTGGCTGTCACTCAAGTCACTCTCTTAAGCAGTTTGGGTCCCTGTACTAAAGCCCCGTCAGTTCCCCCTACAGTATATGGGGAGATGATACTTCCTGGCAGCCGCTGCCACCCCCAAGACGGACGCCCTGAAAATCTTTACCATAATGGACAACGCAGAGTTCAGAGTGCGAGAGGGCGCTGACCAAGAGAGGCTGGAGTTCACAGCTGCCATTAGAGCGTGAGTGTCTAATCTATCTCTCTGCCATATTCAAATCTTTCTATCTATCTATTTCTCTGTATGGAGCTTCAAGCCACAACTGATGCCAATCTCTCTCCCCCGACAGGAAGGACGGATCTTGTATTCCTCGAAAGTGGATTTATATGGTGACTGAAGGTAGCACCGAGCTGAAGACAGAAGGTAAACGAGGAGGGGAAAGATTGGAGAGTGGGAGAAAAATAAATGGAGACAGGAGTGAGAGAAGAAAGGAAGAGAGGAGAGTGAGAGAGAGGGGAAAATGAAGAGTGTGAAACATATGGGGATAAATAGGGAGAGGAAGGTGAAAGAGAGAGAGGGAAGAGCAGGGAAAGAGGTTTTGAATAGAGAAGGAAAGGTGAAAGAGAGAGGGAGAGAGAGAGGTGGGGAAGAATAAAAAAAGGGGAAAGAGAGAAGGGAAAGAAATGGGTAAGAGCATAAAAAGGGAAAGAGAGAGGGAGATGGGGAAAGAGGTAAGAGAGAAGGAAAGGGAAAGAGAGTGAGGGGGAAAGAGAGAGGTGGGTGAGAGTAGAAAAAGGGGAAGCGAGAGAGGGGGAAAGAGGTGGGGAAAAGCAGAGAAAGGGAAAGAGAGAGGGGGACTGGGAGAGAGGGGAAGATGTGGGGATGAGCAGAGAAAGGGAAAGAGAGAGAGACAGGGGAAAGAGAAGGAAAGGGGAAAGAGGGAGAGGTTGAAAGAGGTGGGGAAGAGAGAAGGAGAGGGGGAAAGAGAGAGGGGTGATGAGAGAGAGGAGGGGAAAGATATTGGAAAGAGAGGATAGGGGAGAATAGAGAGGGAGACTGGGAAAGAGGTGGAGAGGGGAAAGAGGTGGGGGAGAGGGGAAAGAAAGAAGGAGATGGGGAAAGAGAGAAGGAATTGTCAAAGACGGGGGGAGCGGGAAAGAGAGAAAGAAAGGGGAAAATAGAGGGTGAAAGAGAGAGGGAGAGGAGGGAAGCACTCCTCGGGCTCCTCAGGCTAAAAGAACCTGACATGACTCACCTTACTAGTGAGAGAGCGCCCACCTTGCAGAATCTAACCAATGGCTAGAGAGGACACTCCACTGCCACATTAACCCCTTTCTCTCAATGCAGGGCACCCTGATAGACTCACTGAGCTGTTTTCATCCAACTGCCCGCACTGTGCCATCCTGAGGGAGACAGACAACAGCACCTCCAGACTCCTCCTCTACTGTATGAGTACTAGGCCTAAGAGCTGACTGTCTAATCTCACTCTCCGGCTCACTGCCGCAATCATTCCCTCTTTTCTCCTTTCTCGTGTTATTCTCTCTACATCTGTCTCATATTCTCCTGCACCATCTGTCACACTCTTCTCTATCCCTAACACTCATTTCTCCCCCCACTTCTCCCTGACCCTCTCTCACACTCAGTCTCTCATTCCTCTGTAACCTCTCCACTTTTTCTCACTCCTCTGTCACCCTCTCAAATTTCATACTCCTCACCCTATCACTCACTACTCTTCTCTCACTCTCCCACTCTCCAATCTTTATTACCCATTCTTCCCTCTCCAATCTGTCTCCCCCCACTCAATGTCTCATTCCTCTTCTTTCCCTCCACTTTTCCCTCTACAATCACTCTCACTCGACTCCCCCTTCTCCAATCACGCTCACGTCTCTCCCCACAAGTCACTCATTCCTCTCCTCTAAACCCATTCCAATATTTCACACTCTGCTCTCCCCTCTCCAACCACTCATTCCTCTCCTCTCACTACTTTCTTCACTCTCTCTCACCTCTCTCCCCCTTTCCAGTCACTCATCCCTCTCCTCTTATTTATCTCCCCTCTCTAATCTGTCACTGCCCGCCCAATCACCCACTCATTTCTTCTGTCTTCAATCTCCCTCACTCCTCTCTCTCCCCGTTTCCAGTCACTCATTCCTCTCCTCTCACTCATCTCTCCCCTCTTCACTCTCCTCTCTCTCCCCTCTCCAATCTCTTTCACTTCTGTCTCCCTTTCTCCAATCTGTCTCCCCTACCCAATCACTCATTCCTCTCCTCTCACTCCTTTCTCCCCTCTCCAAACTCTCTCTCAATCATCTCTCCCCTCTCCAATTTGTTACTCCCCCACCCAATCATTCATTCCTCTCCTCTCACTACTTTCTCCCCTCTCTAATTTCAAACTCCTCACTCTATCACTCATTCTTCTCCTCTCACTCCTCTCTCCCATCTCCCCTCTCCAATCTCTCTCCCTCTCTCCAATCTGTTACTCCCCACCCAATCATTTATTTCTCTACTCTCACTCCTCTCTCCCCTCTCCAATCTGTTACTCCCTCGCCTAGTCATTAATTCATCTCTTGTCACTACTCTCTCCCCGCTCTAATTTCAAACTCCTCATCCTATCACTCATTCTTCTCCTCTCACTCCTATCTCCCCTCTCCAACCTGTTACTTCCCCACCAAATCACACATTTCTCTCCCCTCACTACTCTATCCCCCATTCCAATCTCTCACACTCTGTTCTCTGCTCTCAAACCACCCATATCCCTCCTTTCACTCCTCTCTCCATTTTGTCTCACTCTTTACTCCCCTCTCTAATCTATCACCCCCACCCAATTACTCATTCCTTTAATCTCTAACTCCTCTCTACAATATCTCACTCCTCGTCCAATCACTCCCACCTCTCACACTCCTCCCCCCCTCCAATCTCTCACTCTTTTCCTCCATCGCCAATCTGTTACTTCCACAGCAAATCACTCATTCCTCTCCCCTCACTACTCTACCCCATTCCTATCTCTCACACTCTGCTCTCCCCTCTCCAACCACTCATACCTCTCACTCCTCTCTCCACTCTCTCTCCCTCTTTCCAATCTATCACCCCCAGCCAATTATTCATTCCTTTAATCTCTAACTCTTCTCTCAAAGATAGCACTCCTCATCCAATCACTCCCACCTCTCACACTCCTCTCTCATTCATTCTCTTCTCACTCTCTCTTCCTCAGCTCGGTTTCCAAAACTGGAAGAAGAATTTATGGATGAATTTAAAGAGAAATCTAATTGTGAGGGATACAAAGATATACTAGTGATTCCTCAGGAGAGAGGTGAGAGGCTGGCCCTACCTCCGTCTGTGTGTATGTGTCATAATGTATTGGTGTGCAAGGGGGAGGTTGGCACTGCCCCTGTCTGTGCTGTGTGTACATGTCATGGTGTATCAGTGTGTGAGGGGGAGGCTGGCACTGCCCCTGTCTGTGCTGTGTGTACATGTCATGGTGTATCAGTGTGTGAGAGGAGACTGGCACTGCCCCTGTCTGTGCTGTGTGTACATGTCATGGTGTATCAGTATGTGAGGGTTGGCTGGCACTGCCCCTGTCTGTGCTGTGTGTACATGTTATGGTGTATCAGTCTGTAAGGGGGAGGCTGGCACTTCCCCTTTGTGTGCTATGCGTACATGTTATGGTGTATCAGTGTGTGAGGGGGAGGCTGGCACTGCCCCTGTCTGTGTGTGCGTACATGTCATGGTGTATCAGTGTGTGAGGGGGAGGCTGGCACTGCCCCCTGTCTGTGCTGTGTGTACATGTCATGGTGTATCAGTCTGTAAGGGGGAGGCTGGCACTTCCCCTTTGTGTGCTATGCGTACATGTTATGGTGTATCAGTGTGTGAGGGGGAGGCTGGCACTGCCCCCTGTCTGTGCTGTGTGTACATGTCATGGTGTATCAGTCTGTAAGGGGGAGGCTGGCACTTCCCCTTTGTGTGCTATGCGTACATGTCATGGTGTATCAGTGTGTGAGGGGGAGGCTGGCACTGCCCCTGTCTGTGCTGTGTGTACATGTTATGGTGTATCAGTCTGTAAGGGGGAGGCTGGCACTTCCCCTTTGTGTGCTATGCGTACATGTTATGGTGTATCAGTGTGTGAGGGGGAGGCTGGCACTGCCCCTGTCTGTGTGTGTGTGTACATGTCATGGTGTATCAGTGTGTGAGGGGGAGGCTGGCACTGCCCCTGTCTGTGCTATGTGTACATGTCATGGTGTATCAGTGTGTGGGGGGGAGGCTGGCACTGCCCCTGTCTGTGCTGTGTATACATGTCATGGTGTATCAGTTTGTGAGGAGGAGGTTGGCACTGCCCCTGTCTGTGCTGTGTGTACATGTCATGGTGTATCAGTGTGTGGGGGGGAGGCTGGCACTGCCCCTGTCTGTGCTGTGTATACATGTCATGGTGTATCAGTGTGTGAGGGGGAGGCTGGCACTGCCCCTGTCTGTGCTGTGTGTACATGTCATGGTGTATCAGTGTGTGAGGGGAGGCTGGCACTGCTCCATCTGTGCTGTGTATACATGTCATGGTGTATCAGTGTGTGAGGGGGAGGCTGGCACTGCCCCTGTCTGTGCTGTGAATACATGTCATGGTGTATCAGTGTGTGAGGGGGAGGCTGGGACTGCCCCTGTCTGTGCTGTGTGTAAATGTCATGGTGTATCAGTGTGTGAGGGGGAGGCTGGCACTGCTCCTGTCTGTGCTGTATGTACATGTCATGGTGTATCAGTGTGTGAGGGAAGACTGGCACTGTCCCTGTCTGTGCTGTGTGTACATATCATGGTGTATCAGTGTGTGAGGGGGAGGCTGGCACTGCCCCATCTGTGCTGTATGTACATGTCATGGTGTATCAGTGTGTGAGGGGGAGACTGGCACTGCCCCTGTCTGTGCTGTGTGTACATGTCATGGTGTATCAGTGTGCGGAGGGGAGGCTGGCACTGCCCCTGTCTGTGCTGTGTGTACATGTCTGGGTACATGTCATGGTATAGGTGTGTTAGGGGGAGACTGGCACTGCCCCTGTCGGTGCTGTGTGTACATGTCATGGTGTATCAGTGTATGAGGGGGAGGCTGGCACTGCCCCTGTCTGTGCTGTGTATACATGTCATGGTGTATCAGTGTGTGAGGGGGAGGCTGGCACTACCCCTCTACGTGCGGTGTATATATGTCATGGTGTATGAGGGGGAGGCTGGCACTGCCCCTGTCTGTGCTGTGTGTACATGTCATGGTGTATTAGTGTGTGAGGCGAGTCTGGCACTACCCCTCTACGTGCGGTGTATATATGTCATGGTGTATCAGTATGTGAGTGGGAGGCTGGCACTGTCCTTTTCTGTGATGTGTGTACATGTCATTGTGTATCAGTATGTGAGGGGGAGGCTGGCGCTGCCCCTGTCTGTGCTGTGTGTACATGTCATGGTGTATTACTGTGTCAGGGGAGGCTGGCACTGCCCCTGTCAGTGCTGTGTGTACATGTCATTGTGTATCAGTGTGTGAGGGGGAGGCTGGCACTGCACCTGTCTGTGCTGTGTGTACATGTCATGGTGTATCAGTGTGTGAGGGGAGACTGGCACTGCCCCTGTCTGTGCTGTGTGTACATGTCATGGTATATCAATGTGTGATGGGGAGGCTGGCACGGCCAATGTCTGTTCTGTGTGTAAGGGTGAGGGTGGCACTGCCTTTGTCTGTGCTGGGTATACATATCATGGTGTATCGGTGTGTGAGGGGAGGCTGGCACTGCCCCTGTATGTGTTGTGTGTACATGTCATTGTGTATCAGTGTGCAAGGGGGAGGCTGGCACTGCCCCTGTCTGTGCTGTGTGTACATGTCATGGTGTATCAGTGTGCGAGGGGGAGGCTGGCACTGCCCCTGTATGTGTTGTGTGTACATGTCATTGTGTATCAGTGTGTGATAGGGAGGTTGGAACTGCCCTGTCTGTGCTGTGTGTACATGTCATGGTGTATCAGTTTGTGAGGGGAGACTGGCACTGCCCCAGTCTGTGCTGTGTGTACATGTCATGGTGTATCAGTGTGTGAGGGGAGGCTGGCACTGCCTTTGTCTGTGCTGTGTGTACATGTCATGGTGTATCAGTGTGTGAGGGGGAGGCTGGTACTGCCCCTGTATGTGTTGTGTGTTCATGTCATGGTGTATCAGTGTGTGAGGGGAGGCTGGCACTGCCCCTGTCTGTGCTGTGTGTACATGTCATGGTGTATCAGTGTGTGAGGGGGAGGCTGGAACTGCCCCTGTCTGTGCTGTGTGTACATGTCATGGTGTATCAGTGTGCGAGGGGGAGGCTGGCACTGCCCCTGTATGTGTTGTGTGTACATGTCATTGTGTATCAGTGTGTGAGGGGGAGGCTGGAACTGACCCTGTCTGTGCTGTGTGTACATGTCATGGTGTATCGGTGTGTGAGGGGATGTTGGCACTGCCCCTGTATGTGTTGTGTGTACATGTCTTTGTGTATCAGTGTGCGAGGGGGAGGCTGGCACTGCCCCTGTCTGTGCTGGGTGTACATGTCATGGTGTATCAGTGTGCGAGGGGGAGGCTGGCACTGCCCCTGTATGTGTTGTGTGTACATGTCATTGTGTATCAGTGTGTGATAGGGAGGTTGGAACTGCCCTGTCTGTGCTGTGTGTAAGGGTGAGGGTGTATAAGTGTGTGAGGGGGAGGCTGGCACTGCCCCTGTCTGTGCTGTGTGTACATGTCATGGTGTATCAGTATGTTAGGGAGAGGCCGGCACTGCTCCTGTGTGTACATGTCATGGTGTATCAGTGTGTGAGGAGGAGGCTGGCACTGCCCCTGTCTGTGCTGTGTGTACATGTCATGGTGTATCAGTGTGTGAGGAGGAGGCTGGCACTGCCCCTGTCTGTGCTGTGTGTACATGTCATGGTGTATTAGTATGTTAGGGAGAGGCCGGCACTGCTCCTGTGTGTACATGTCATGGTGTATCAGTGTGTTTGGGGGATGCTAGCACTGCCCCTGTCTGTGTTGTGTGTACATATCATGGTGTATCAGTGTGTGAGGAGGAGGCTGGCACTGCCCCTGTCTGTGCTGTGTGTACATGTCATGGTGTATCAGTGTGTAAGGGGGAGGCTGGCACTGCCCCTGTCTGTGCTGTGTGTACATGTCATGGTGTATCAGTGTGTGAGGGGGAGGCTGGTGCTGCCCCTTTCTGTGCTGTGTGTACATGTCATGGTGTATCAGTGTGTGAGGGGGAGGCTGGCCCTGCCCCTGTCTGTGCTGTGTGTACATGTCATGGTGTATCAGTGTGTGAGGAGGAGGCTGGCACTGCCCCTGTCTGTGCTGTTTGTACATGTCATGGTGTGTCAGTGTGTGAGGGGGAGGCTGGCACTGCCACTGTCTGTGCTGTGTATACATGTCATGGTGTATCAGTGTGTGAGGGGAGGCTGGCACTGCCCCAGTCTGTGCTGTGTGTACATGTCATGGTGTGTCAGCGTGTGAGGGGAGGCTGGCACTGCCCTTATCATATCTATAGTTACTTCTCTGTTTCAGAATATTGTCACCTGGAAGATGCGGGAGACTAACACATGAGGTCATATGTCTATGATGTCATCCTGCCAATGGAGAAGAGAGTTACACGCCAGCAGAGATTGTTACAAAGCTATTAAAATAATTGTAATGCCCTCATTGTCCTCTATTTTGTATTATCCATTCTCTCTTATAATTTGTGTATGCACCTGTATATCCTGAGTCAGCCCTAGAGGTGTCAATCTATTTATATTTCCTGTGGCAGCCCTAGAGGTGCCAGTCTCTGTATATCCTTAATCAGCTCTAAAGTTGCCAGTCTCTGTATATCCACCATGTCAACCCTAGAGTTGCCAGTCTCTGTATTTTCTTGTGCCAGCCCTATAGGTGCCAGACTTCATATATCCATGAGTCATCTGTAGAGGTGCCAATCTCTCTATACCCCCTGTATCATCCCTAGAGGTGCCAGTCTCTGTATAGGCATAATCAGCTCTAAAGTCACCAGTCTCTGTATAGCCATCATGTAAGTCCTAGAGGTGCCAGAGTTGCCAGTCTCTGTATTTTCTTGTGCCAGCCCTATAGGTGCCAGACTTTATATATCAATGAGTCAGCTGTAGAGGAGCCAGTCCCTCTATACCCCCTGTATCAACCCTAGATGTGCCAGTCTCTAATATCCCCTGTGTCAGTCCTAGAGATGCCAGTCTCTGTATATATCCCCTGTGACAGCCCTAGAGTTGCCAGTCTCTGTATATATCCCCTGTGCCAGTCCTAGAGGTGCTAGTGTCTGAATAACCACTGTGTCAGTCTTAGAGGGGGTCAGTCTCTTTATAACCACTGTGTCAGTCCTAGAGGGGGGCAGTCTCTTTATATCCCCTGTGCCAGCCTTAGAGGTGCCAGTCTCTGTATACCCCATGTAAGACCTGGAGGTGCCAGTTTCTTTATATCCCCTGTGTCAGTCCTAGAGGTGCCAGTCTCTGTATATCCCTTGTGTCAGTCCTAGAGGTACCAGACTCTGTATATCCCCTATGTCAGTCCTAGAGGTGCCAGTCTCTGTATATATCTACGTGCCAATTCTAAAGGTTCCAAATCCCTTATTTTTCTTTTTAAATTCCAACATTATATACAATTGTAATAATCAAACTTTACTTTTAAACAATATTAAGTGGTTTGAAAAGTTACATACAATGTACAGACAGATACACACGGCGGATATACACAATCCTACCCACTCTGACCACTTGTGGGAACATTCATTGCTTCTTTGGACGTTCTACTAACTTGTATATCATTAGATAGAGCATCGAAAATCATGTTGAAAATGTTTTTTTTAATTATATGTTATTGTCAATTTTAGCTCTCTGAATAGATAATGAGGATGAGGGCTTGGCCACGCAACCAATGGCCTGCTTGGTATTGGACAGTCAGTAAAGAGTACGAATGTCTCGAGTCCCTATGTTTTGTCTTTGTCTCTCTAATGCAGACACTTTGTGTGATTTATTCTGTGATGGAAAGTATAGAACAACAAGCTACTGTCTGCAACTTCAAAAAGGAAAACACCTTTTCCCTCATGTCTTTCAATCGTCGAACTGATGATGCAGATGGTAACTTCAGTGGTCTTTTAACTTCAAGAATATAAGGAGTAACATTACACCCTCAATTATCAGGGAGCAGGAAGTCTTTTACATGGAGGGGACCATTGTTGACCTATCTTAGACGTGGCTTGGTAGGACAAGGATCAGGAATGGCCTTATCATATAAGTGGACTGTGACCAGTAATAACTACATCATGGATCAGTTGTACTAAGGCTGTGACCTGTAATTACCTTATTGTGGAAGTATTCTATTAGGACAATAGTTCCACAGACCCAGCCCAACATCACATTTCTTCTCCTTGTACGTCCAACACTACCATCTTAAATTAACTTGAACGGCTTCACAACTCTCAAGTTCCCCTCCCATCTATACATGACCTTCTCCAACCTTCCTTGCTTAGCTGATCTTTCCATGTCTCACAATTCTTCTCAACCATCTCAGTCCCAGTCCCTCATGTCCAGTGTCATACCACTCCATCTTACTTTTTGGAACAAACCAATAGACAACAAACATTCTGCAAACATGCGATCGTTCCACATCCACCAGAAGAACCTCTTTTTGTTTCTCTTTATGATAGCCTGTCTCTCTATAACTCTGAAGACACATCTTGATACCTCAAACCTATTGATAGAACCAAGATCCGATGACATTGCCAGACCATTGATCTCCCAACTTGACCAAAGCTATCTACTGTCTCATGTTGATTGAACCTGGAATACATGACCTTGCTATATCATTGATGTCTTAATGTGACCTGACTGATCCATAGTATTGTATGGATATACCTGTGCAGACACATCTTGATGGAACCTTGAACCTCTTTATAGATCTGATGACCTTGCCAGACCATTTCTCTTCCAACTTGACCTCACCTATGTGCATATATCTATCTATCATCTCCCCTCTCATCTTGATGAAACCTAGAACACATGGCCTTGCTATATCATTGATGTCTTAAAATGGCCTGACCTATCCATAACTTACGATCCATTACTAAAAAACTCAATGATTGTAAAGATAGTGGACCAATGTAAAACATCTTGGATAAATAACTATACATAAATAAAAAAATAATATAACAATGACCTATCATGGAACTGGTCGCATAAGACAGTTATCGGCAACGGTCTAGACAGTGGTCTTGCAATCTAGGATGGGGAATGATCCTATCAATGAAGGTATTTTAGGAGGCCTCTAAAATGGGCTTCCACACCTCATAGCTACTTTATATTGAAGTGAAGCGTGAGCACAAGCATCACCTCACAACTCCAAAATGAGGTCTATTTTGACCAATATTTGACCCTAAACAAATTTGAGAAGATCATTCGGCAGAAAGTTGGGTTCCTACAAGTGGTAAGAGAGATATACAATGTGAACAAGATTATTGTATAATCCTCCTTGTATGCAAATCTTTATAGTCACATATCTAGCAAAAATATACATATATACTAAATTTCAGTGTATGATAAAAAAGTCATCTGTGGACCAAAGCATTGCATTATGGTCCCTGTAGTCCCAATTTCTCTCTCAATGTTTTCTGGTCCCTGTAGACCTTCTTTGTCTTTGGCTCTGGATTCGCAATGCATTGTGGTCCCAGCAGTCATGAAATCTCTTTGGCTCTTACTTATGCAGACTAGTACCTATGATCCTCTGGCTCAGACTTTGCAATGCATTCTGGTCCCTAAAAGTTCAGGTTGTTATGTATCCTTCTGGTTTTGCAATGCATTTTTAAGAAACCAGTGAGGCCAACCATACACAAAAAATATAAATACTTTAAAAAACTATAAAATATAAATAAATTTTCCTTCCACTGTGTTCTTAATGTTTTTAAAAACACTCTACCACTCCCCTTCTTTGAGGGAATCCCTGAGAAAGAACACCCCTCTAGAAGAAGATCTCAACATCACGAAAGTCAACTGGGGATTTAAGTTTTTGGAGATCCCCCATATGGCAAAGGAAATCCAACTCAAATATTCTCTTCCTCCTTGCCCTCGGTTTCCCATCCGTCTTCAGACTCAACTTCATCTTCACTACCTCCTGCCCACCTATCCTCTTGTGGCTCCCTCTCTTCTTCTCCTTCCTCCTCTTCTTCGCAATTCATAGGTTCAGGTTCTTCTATAGCCATCTCCTCAACCTTTCTCTCCGACTTCAAGCTCACGCTCAAGACCAAGATCTGTAGGATGCCATACATCGAAGTCAACTGGAGAAGGTATTCTTGGGCCACCCACAGAAGGATATACATGCCATACGTGGTGGCCAAGAAGATACCAAGACCATGGATCCAGAGTTTGAGGGCTCCTCGTACACCAAAAACATCCAGGGTCACTTGAAATATTGGGGAGCAGAGCCAAATACACCCAAGGGCGCACACATTAATAATATGATGGACCAAGTTGATACAGATCTGGAAGTGTTCAGCTGTGATGTTCGATTGAGGAGAACATCCGGAGTCTTCATCTTTCTTCCGAAATTGGAGGAAGGAACGAAGAGGTGGTAAAGTTGGCAGAGATATTTGTGGGAAAGACCAACGTTTTGGTTTGGTGGGAGGACTGTTGGGATTGGTGGGAGGGGTTGATGTGGAGCGGAGGAACTTGGAGAAGAAGGCAGGAGGGGAGGGCCAGGAGATGGAACGTTGGAGGAACATCTGCATTGGATGAAGAGAAAATCGATTAATTTGTGAATTATTTATTAAAGGACTTTTGTGGGGTTTTTCCTACAATGGCCATAAGCGAGTATCCTGATAGCAGTCTTTATGTAAAGTGAGTCAGTTAAAGACTCATATCAGGACAACCTTTAAAAAAGGGACACAGCAAATGTCCTAGTTAAGTCAGAAATACAAGGATAAATAAAATAAGTAAAGAAAAATCTAAAATTAGAGTTAAATAATTGACACTGAATATTGATATTTTAGTCAGAAATGCTTTTCAAGATCCTCCTACCTGGCAGGTATTATGTCTGGCAGTTAGTTTAATTGGTATAGTCAGAAAGGTTTATATGAATTAAAGCCTTTGTAATTATGATCATTCAACTAACTAGACATACCCCTGTGACAGGTACCTAATCACTGGAGATAAGAGACTTGGTCAAGTAGGAGGATCTTTAAAAGCAATGTCTGTCTAAAAATAGCAACATGCAAATCAGATTATATTATACAAATGTATATTTATATTTAATAATAACCATTTGTCACTATAAATATTTTTAGGTAAAGTATCAGTTTTTGTGTCTCTTTTATGGGATGGAGGAAGAAAGAGAGAGAAGGAAGAGAGAGGAACAATCAGGGTTGAAGAAGGGGAGAGGGTGAAATGGAAGAAGAGAGTTAAGAGGAAAGGAGAATGAAGGGAGTGAGGAGGATGAGGGTGATAAAGAGAGGGTAGAATTGGAGAAAGAGGAGAATGAGAGAGGAAGACGAGGAGAGAGAGAGGGGATGTGAGAGAGAAAAAAGGAGAGGGGAACGGGGAAGATGAGAGAAAGAGACAGTAGAGAGGGAGAAAGGGAAGGAGGGAGTAAAGAGAGAGAGAGAAATGGACAAGATGGGAGAAAGAGGAGGGAGAAAGAGAGAGAGGAAAAGGGGATAAAAAAGGAGAGAGGGAAAGGGAAGGAGGGAATGAATTTAGGGAAGGGATGGGATCGGGGATGAAGAAAAGGGAAACGAGGAGAGAGGTGAAAACAAGAGGGGAAGTGTGAGGGGCAGGAAGAATGAGGAGAAGGAGAGCATAGGGGAGGAATAGAGAGAATGTGAAGGAAGGAATGAAAGGAGGGGTCTAGGGGAGAAAGGGAAGAGGGAGAGAGAAGGGGAATAATGGAAGAGAGAAGGACAAGGGAAGAGAAAGAGAGAGGGTAGAATTGGAGAAAGAGGAGATTGGAAGAGATGGTAGGATGGAGGAGGGAGAAAGAGAGATTGAGGAGAAAGGAGGGAGAGAAGGGGAAATCAGGGAAGAGAGAGGGGGAAATGGGGGAGATGTGAGAAAGAGGGGAAAGGGAGAGTGTGAATGGGACAGAGGGGGTGGCAAGAGGGGGGAAGAGAGAGGATAGAGAGAAAAAGTATAAAGGAATGGAGAGAGGGTATTAAGAGAGGGGAAGGAGGGGAGAAAGAAAATTAGAGAGGCGGGGATGAGTAGGGAGAAAGAGAGGTGGAAGGGGAGACAGGAGAGTGTGAATCAGGAGAAAGAGAGGGGAAAGGGGAGAAAGAGGGGAAAGAGACAGAAAAGGGGAATGATGGAGTGAAGGGGTTGAATTGGGACAGAGGGAGCAGAAGAACAGGAGAAAAAAGAGGGGGTAATTGGAGAGGGGATAACAGCGGGGGAGAAAGGGAAAAGAAAAGAAATAGGGATGGGAATGGAAGAGATGGGAGGATGGGGAGGGAGAAAGACAGAGGCAAAAGGAGAGGGGAGAAAGATAGGGGAAAAGAGAAGAAGGAGAGAGACTGGAGAGGAAAGGAAGAAATGGAAATGAAAAAGGGGGGTATCTGGAAAGAGAGAGGGAGAACAAGATGGGAAGAGAGAGGAGCAGAAAAAGAGAGGAGAATGGGGGAGAGGAGAAAGGAGAGCAAGAAGGGGGAGAGAGGGGAGAAAGAGAGAGGGGTATGGGGGAGAGGGGAGGGCAAGAGGGGGAAGAGAGAGGGAAGAGCAAGAAAGGGATGGACGGTACGAAGTGAGAGGGGAAGAAGGGGGGGAGAAGGGGAGACAGTGTAAGGGAAGAAGGGAGTTAAAAGAAAAGTGGTATAAGGGATGATTAGAAAGGATAAATAAAGAGGGGGAAAGGGGAGAAAGGAGAGGGGAGATGTGGAGAAGTGAGAAAGAGAGGGAGATAGAGGGGAGAGGAAAGAATAAAAAATGGGGAATCTGGGAAGAGAGGGAAATGGGAATAGATGAGATCTAGAGGGGAAAGAGAGAGGGGCAGAAAGAGAGAGGGGAATGGGACAGAAGGGAATGCGAAAGCAGGAAGAGAGAAAATGATTGAAGGAGCGAAGAGAGAGAGGATATTGAAAGGGAGGGAAGGAGGGGAGAAAGAGACTGGGGGAATAGGAGGACAAGAAGGGAGAAAGAGAGAAGGGGGAAAAGGTGAGAGAGGGAATAGGGAGGGGGGACAAAGAGAGAGGTGAAAGACGGGAAAATGGAATGGTGGAGTGAATAGAGAGAAGGGGTCAAATTGGAGGAGAGGGAGTTCAAGAACAGGAGAAAAAAGGTCGAAGAGGGGGATAAGAATGGTGAAGAAAAGGAGAGGTTGAGAAATAGAGATGGGAATGGAAGAGATGAGAGGATGAAAAAGAGTGGGTAAAGACGAGGGGAAAAGGTAGAGGGGAGAAAGATGAAAGAGAGGCGAGTGGGGGAGAGGGGATGGCAATAGAGAGGGGCGAGAAAAAAAGGGAAGAACGGAGTAAAGTGAGGGGGGAAGAGAGTGGTAGAAAGGGAGAGGACAGAGAAGAAATAAAGAAGGGGGATTTGGAGAAGCGAGAAAGAGAGGGAGATAGAGGGGAGAAGAAAGTGGGGAAAATGGGAAAAGATGAGATATAGAGGTGGAAGAGAGAGGGGATATTGAAAGGGAGGGAAGGAGGGGAGAAAGAGAATGGGGGGATGGGAGATATGGGAGGATGAGGAGGGAGAAAAAGAGAAGGGGAAAAGGTGAGAAAGGAGAGAGGTAATAGGGAGAGGGGACGAAGAGAGAGGTGAAAGACAGGAAAAGGGAATGGAGTGAATAGAGAGAAGGGGTCGAATTGGGGAGGGCGTTTAAGAGCAAGAGAAAAAAGGAGGGAGAGGGGGATAAGAACGGGGAAGAAAGAAGAAAAGGAGAAGTTGAGAAATAGAAATGGAATGGGAGAGAGGAGAGGATTAAAGAGAGCTGGGAAAGGAAAGGGGAGAAAGAGAGAGGAGAAAAGTGAAGGAGTGAGAGACTAGAGAGGACAAAATGGAGTGAAATGGAAAAGGGGGTATCTGGGAACAGGGAGAAATGGGGAAAGTAGAGGAGAACAAGAGCGGAAAGAGAGGCGAGTGGGGGAGAGGCAATAGAGAGGGGAGAGCAAGAAAAGCGAAGAACTGAGTGAAGTGAGGGTGGAATCAGGGGGAAAGAAAGTGGAAGAAGGGTAGAGGACAGAGGAAAAATAAAGAGGGGGGATTTGGAGAAGGGAGAAAGAGAGGGAGATAGAGGGGAGAGGAAAGAATGGGAAATTGAGACTTTGGGAGGAAAGTGGGGGAATGGGTATAGATGAGATATAGAGGAGGAAGAGAGTGGCAGAAAGAGAGAGAGGAGAATGGGATAGAGGGGATGGCAAGAGGGGGAGAGAGAGGGGATAGTTAGAAAATGATTGAAGGAGTGAGGAGAGAGAGGATATTGAAAGGGATGGAAGGAGGGGAGAAAGAATGGGGGAATGGGAGGATGAGGAGGGAGAAAGAGAGAAGGGGAAAAAGTGAGAAAGGGGAGAGGGGACAAAGAGAGAGGTGAGAGACGGGAAAGGGAATGATGGAGTGAATAGAGAGAAGGGGTTGAATTGGAGGAGAGGGAGTTAAAGAACAAGAGAAAAAAGAGGGAAGAGGGGGATGAGAATGGGGAAGAAAGACGAAAAGGAGAGGTTGAGAAAATAGAGATGGGAATGGAAGAGATGAGAGGATGAAAGAGCAGGGAAAAGGTAGAGAGGAACAAGAGAGAGGCGAGTGTGGGGGAGAGGGGATGGCAATAGAGAGGGGCGAGCAAGAAAGGGAAGAACGGAGTGAAGTGAGGGTGGAATCAGGGGGAAGAGAGTGGTAGAAAGGGAGAGGACAGAGGAGAAATAAAGAGGGGGGATTTGGAGAAGGGAGAAAGAGAGGGAGATAGAGGGGCAAGAAAAGAAGGAGAAATGGAGAATCTGAGAAGAAAGTGGGGGGAATGGGAAAAGATGAGATATAAAGGGGTAAGAGAGAGGGGTATGGGGCAGAGGGGATGACAAGAGGGAGAAGAGAGAGGAGATAGGGAGAAAATTATTGAAGGAGTGAAGAGAGAGAGGACATTGAAAGGGAGGGAAGGAGGGGAGAAAGAGAATGGGGGAATGGGAGGACGAGGAGGGAGAAAGATAGAAGGGGAAAAGGTGAGAAAGGACAAAGAGAGAGGTGAAAGACAGGAAAAGGGAATGATGGAGTGAATAGAGAGAAGGGGTTGAATTGGGGGAGAGGGTGTTCAAGAACAAGAGAAAAAAGGGGGAGAGGGGGAGAAGAATGGGGAAAAAAGAAGAAAAGGAGAAGTTGAGACATAGAGATGGGAATGGGAGAGATGAGATGATTAAAGAGAGCTGGGAAAGGAGAGGGGAAAGGTAAAGGGGGGAAAGAGAGAGGAGAAAAGTGAAGGAGAGAGAGACTAGAGAGGAAAAAATTGAGTGAAATGGAAAAGGGGGTATCTGGGAAGACAGGGAGAAATGGGGAAAGTAGAGGAGAACAAGAGCGGAAAGAGAGGCGAGTGGGGGAGAGGCAATAGAGAGGGGAGAGGGGGAGAGCGAAGAACGGAGTAATGTGAGGGTGGAATCAGGGGGAAATAAAGTGGAAGAAGGGGAGAGGACAGAGGAGAAATAAAGAGGGGGGATTTGGAGAAGGGAGAAAGAGAGGGAGATAGAGGGGAGAGGAAAGAATGGGAAATGGAGACTTTTGGAGGAAAGTGGGGGGAATGGGTATAGATGAGATATAGAGGGGGAAGAGAGGGAGAAAGTGGCAGAAAGAGAGAGGAGAATGGGATAGAGGGGATCGCAAGAGGGGGGAGAGAGCGGGATATGGAGAAAATAAATGAAGGAGCGAAGAGAGGGTATTGAGAAAGGGGGAAGGAGAGGAGAAAGGAAGGGTGAATTGGAGAGATGGGAGGGAGAAAGAGACAGAGCGAAAAGGGAAGAAAGGAGAGGGGGAATAGGAAGATGGAACAAATAGAGAGGGGTGAAAGAGACAGGAAAGGGGAATGATGGAGTGACTAAAGAAGGGAAAAGGGAAGAAAGAGAGGGAGATAGAAGGGAGAGGAAAGGAGGAATGAAGAGAGAGAGTGTGGAATCTGGGAAGAGATAGGAGGGGGAATGGGGAGAGAGGCAGAAGAGAAAGGGAAAGAAATATAGAGGAGAATGGGGTGACGAAAGGGGAAAGAGAGAGATGGGGAGAGATCACGGGAAGGAAGTAGTGAATAGAGAGAGGGGGGGGGAATTGGGAAAGAAGATGTAAGAAAGGTTAGGAGGTTGTGAAGAGAGAGACTGAAGGAGAGTTGAAAGGTTATGGGGGATTCAGCAAAAAAGCATAAGGAGAAAAGAACTTGGGATATAAGAGAGGGGGAGAAGTGGATAAGGGGGAGAGGGGCTAGAAGGGAAAGGTGAGAAGTGGACTTAAGGGAAAATGACATGGGCAGAGGGATAGGTGAGGAGCTCTGAATGAGAGGGGAGCTGTGATTGGGAGAGGTGAAAGGTTAGGGGGGATTCAGGAACTTGGCATATAAGGGGGGCTTGAAATGAGAATGAAAAGTGAGAGGGGTTAATTAGAAAATAATAGATAAGGGAGAGTCAGAGCTGGAATGAGGGTGAGAGGTGATTTAGGGCGAGTCAGAACAAGCGTAGATGTGGCGAGGGGGGATTTAGGGCAAACTAGATAATGAGGAGAGGGGTCACACAACGAGGAGAGGGGATTGGGAATAGAGAGAAGGGGACAGCGAGGAGGAGTAGAGAAGGGAGAGGTGAGAAACTGGAAACAAAACAAGTATAAGAGAGACCTAACAACATATTTATCTACCTACGTCATACTCAGTCTCGCTCTACAATCTTTACATTCCCACCAGATATTAATGCCATCCTCTAATTAAACCCTGCTATTAATTAGACAATTAATAATTAACACAATCCCCAATCACATGATTATCTCCTTACCTTCTTGAGTTTTTTTTTGTTGCTTCTTCCTCCAAATCAATCTTTATTAATCGTCCACTGATTTTTCGGGCTCCTTAAAATATCCCTTCCACCTCTCCTCCTCTACCTCGTGATTCACTCCCTCGTTCAGAGCATTTTTTGAATCCTCCTCCTCCGTTTGTTTTTTTCCTCACTTGTTTTTAGTTCTTTCTTTCTTGTTCTTTTTTTCTCTCCCTCTCGTTGTTCCTTTCCTTTATTGCCAGTCTAGTTCGTTTTTATCTTTTTTTAATCCTTTTTTATCTGTTTTATTGCTTTTTCCTCTCTCTGTTTCGTTTCCTTTGGGTCTTGTTGGTTTCTATCTCTCCGTTCGTTGTTTTATTACTTTTTTTCTGTTTGTTTCTTCTCTTTCATTCACTCTCGTGTCTCGCTCCCTTCTTCTTCCTTGTTGTGTTTTTTCTCTCCCCAAATAATGGGAGGCTGGAGAGTTAGGTGCGGCCTCTTGTCCTCCTTCCTCCTCTCTCTTGCTCCCTCTCTCCTCCTCTCTCCTTCTGTCTCATAACCGGAATTCCTAAAAGGTGCAGCTGCTACGGAGAGTCAGATGGGACATACCCCCCAGGGACAAAAGGCTCCAGTTACTGCCCTCCCCTCCACACCCCGCTGACCCCGGCTGGATATTCCAGTCTGGCCGGCCACTCACGTAGGGAGGAAGTTACACTGACCGGTCGTAATGATCGACTGCACGTTATCATAGTAGGCTCAGACAGTGCTGGCTATCTAATTTAGGGTGACCAAATGACTTCACATTATCATAGCAGGCTCAAACACTGCGGTTTATCTAATGCAGGGTGACCTCCTGGCTGAACTTTATCATAGTAGACTCAGACAGTGCTGTCTATCTAATATAGGGTGACCCCCAGATTGCACATTATCAGGACAGGCTCAGACAGGGATGAAAATCTAATGTAGGGTGACCTCCTGACTCCATGTTATCATATTAGACTCAGACAGTGCTGTCTGCTTAATACAGTGACCCCGAGACTGCACATTATCAGGATAGGCTCAGACAGTGCTGTCAATCAAATGTAGCGTGACCTCCTGACTGCACATTATCATAGTAGACTCAGACAGTGCTGTCTGCTTAATACAGTGACCCCCAGATTGCACATTTTCAGGACAGGCTCAGACAGTGCTGTCTATCTAATACAGTGACCCCCAGACTGCACATTATCAGGACAGGCTCAGACAGTGCTGTCTATCTAATGTAGGGTGACCTCCTGACTGCACATTATCATAGTAGACTCAGACAGTGCTGTCTATCTAATACAGGGTGACCTCCTGACTGCCCATTAACAGAACAGGCTCAGACAGTGCCAGCGCTGCATTGCCTCCTATATATAGCTGCTATTTGTGACATCATAATTACAGGTTCGGCCAGTTATTACCTCGTTAGGCGTAGCCTACTATAATGAATACCAAAAATAGCCCTTGTTTATTTTATATATATATTTAATTTAATAATTTAATTCCTTTTGTCCGACTGGTTCCAGGTTGCAGTTCATCCTAGGCTATCATTCTAAACTGGAATCCTTCAACTATTGTATTACATTTTGTTTCACAGCACCAGATCTCTATTCGGTTCTATTGAAAGACCACCACAATAAATTGAAAATAATAATGTTTGGTTTGATTTTCCCGTGTAATTATCGATGATTAATACCCCACCTTGTGGTGTCCCTTTCATATCTCCGTCTTGGCTGTGGGTAACCCAAATTATATTAAGTGGTCATATTTTGTATAATTGCCCGGAGCCACACCTTATTATCCAGGCCAACATCAATCCCTCGGCTTATTATTATATATTTGGCTTTATTGCCCCAGGGGTATTTCCGGTGGGGGTGTTTATTTACTTGTGAAACCCAAAACACAACAACATTATCAACACACAATCAATGCTATTGTGTAAATGCATGTCTTAAAGGGCGGGTGTAGTCCATTTTTGCTGAACAGGTGTGTTTTTTTATCTATCAGGGAGAGGTTGTGAGATTTTGTTAGATAATTTAAATTAAATCTCTCCACATCACAGAAACAAAATGCAAGCACACCCCTCATACAACTACCACCAAAATATCATCGATTTCTCCAGGTCCAGTATAGTATATTTCCCAAACTGTACGGCCCCCTCTCCGATTGCACCCTCTCAGCACGATTAGTCATGGTGTCTGCAGGTTTATTTCTGGAGAGCGATAATTTGAACTCACGTAGGACCGAATATGTCTAACCTATGGAGGAACAAACTCAATCTTGTTTCAGTAATTCAATTAAACTGAATAGAGATCTTATATGTAGCCAAGATGTAAGAAACATCTTAGACTTAGCAGGTGCTGTTTAGTCTGTGGGGTCTTCCTCTAGGGCACAGTTTGTGGGCTTAGGGCTTGATAGTGGAGTTATCCGACTTTCTTGATCCATTTTATTTATGATTTAGAGATGGATACGTACTCAAGGTGATAAACAAGGAGACTCAACGAATGGTGTCCTTAATTTATCTATATTTATTTACCTAAAACAGGGATTGAGCCATTCCGTGGGAGTCATGTTGTAGATAATATAAAAATTTGTGGTTTCATGACGGCCATTTTGTTGTACCATTGGATGAGATTTAAGGTGCCATTTTGTAGTACAGGTTACAGACTTGTTGACTTCCATTTTATTGTACACGAGTATGTGGTTGTCGGTACCACTGTGTGTTTGTGCACTCATGGACCATGCTGATCCACTTTGTATTCATGGCAGAGCTACTGGAGGGGGTTGCCAGTTCATTCTCTAGTGGGCCACAGCATACATCTCCTCATATTCCTATGGGGTCTCCCATCCAAGTACTGACAAGACCCAACCTTGCATGGTGGTGTGACCTTTTGACTAAATCAAATCCCAACCACTGGACCACCAGGGAACCCTAGAAGAGCCATTTTGGATTTCATAGGAGGCTTTCTGTAAGACAACGGGATAGGGTTTCACTATGAGCCCATTGGAAACATTTTGTAGTAGAAGAGGTGAGGGTGAAAAGGGCCATTTTTTTGGATGTCTTCAGATTGGATCGCATTTAATTTAGTAAAGGTGATATCATTTTATTTTTGGCCATTTTTTTGTAGAGGAGACAGGGTTGACAGTATGTCATGACACTGCAAGTTCCCATAGCCACCATTTTGTGGCAAGTCAGGATGGGATACCACATGTTGGTGTGGTGTTCCATGATGGTCATGTTGCGGAGTGTTATACGGTTACATTGCCACCATCTTCTAGTACCGCACCATGTCCAAACCCAAGACCGTCAACCCTTGGAATCCCATCCCAATTACCAAATGCCTCCCCATGGACATCATTCCCAGTTACTACAAAATGCTTATTGTTGTGGGATCTTGCAGCTTCATGACACTACCCACGAGACAACCCTATGATCTATGCAATAAAATAGCAATAGCATCTCCTTACTACAAAATAGCATCAGCAGTACCCTCCACGTTGTATAATTACAGACCACCGTATATTCCTTCCTATCGGAACTGCCTGGACTATATTGAGTCCTGGTGTTCAGATGGCAACCACAGCAGGGGCTAGTTTATAAAAGTTCATAACCCTGGAGGCATCCATGATAGATGAAAAAGTGCAAGAGTGATGTTTACATGTCTGGAGGGCTAGTTTCTGCCGCTGATGCAAGGTCTTGCTGCTCGGTCAGTAACAGGGTGTGGTGTCAAAGGCCCTTGACTTATCCCATGTTCCATCCCTTCAGACCCTCCACCCCATCATCAGCTGTCAGAATTAATTTCCCCCAAAAATATTTTATGCACATTACACACTTTCTAACTAGTTTGTGACAAACCTGAAATTAGTTTTTGAAGCCATAGTGTAGAAATCCTATACTAGTTTGTGTTTGTTTACCAGTAACCAGAAGCAATTGTGAATTGCAACATACTGGGTTTCAAGTGTATCAATGCAAATCTGATAAGAAAAAGGCTTCATGAATCCTTTATGGGTCAATCTAGGCTCATCAAGCATAATGGTAAACTATTGTAATTCATGAGTAGCGTGGCCCTTTAAATGAAGCGTCGTGCTTACTTTCTACAAACTTCCCCCATGAAGAGCAGTCTCACAGGTTTAGATTCACAGCTAGAACACCAATTCATACCATTAAATTGTCACCCAGAATACTTTGCTTCCAGAGCACCACACCCCTACCCCCTGAAACAGACAGGTCCAAGTAAGAAATTAAGCTCTCCAGTAGTGTTTAAGATTTTTATTCCATAAATACATAATGTACATTAAGACCATATGAATCACACTTGTTTACAATACTTAACATGTTCAGATAAACCACCAATTATCAGTCATGTTCTGTAGGTTGCTTCTTCAGGCATTGTCAGAGCTGCTCCTATATAAATAAAAATATGATTGCAGACTTCTTTATATAATTTTACTTTATTAAATCTATTTGCATGAATATATAATAGACAAGTCAGCCCAGACCTCCCTTATTACATCAGTGTCAGAGCGTTTACTAAGCCATCACAGGGTCTCAGAGACTCTAGTCATGATGTCATCACTCACTGACAAGGCTGGCAGCCACAGGCGCAAACAGGCTGTTCATGTAGATATCCAAAGCAGTTTACATACGTACCATGCAAGACAAGACTGTGGGCCTGCGGGTAATATGGGCTCCTTCCTGCAGAAAGAAGACAGTATGATTTGCAAAGCATGCTGGCAAATATATTCCTGTATTTAACCATATAGTGCTGCCCCAATACAGTGGTCTATTTGTGAGTAAGATCCAAGTATTTGCTTATCACACATCTGTTACTTTGATTGCAGAATTATATATAAAAATAAACAAAAAAAGTGTAATTTGCAGAATGTTCCCTACAACCCTGTAACAATTTGCAATCAGATGTTCTAGAAATACTTAGTTTTGCAGGGTCAGTACAAAATGTAACATTTTATTCCAGAAAAATGTGTTGCAGATAAACTTGTTGTGCTATAGCCGTGCGTCAGAGCGTTTACTAAGCCATCAGCTGATCTCAGAGACTCTAGTCTTATGCTGTCATCATTCGCACTGCATGATGTTTCTCCCCCCTGGGGTGGGGGTCCCCTCAGCCTCATGTCAGGCCTTCAAAATAAACTTAGCATAAACCAAATTAACCAACCAATGTAGTGCTTGGAACATGAGCTAGTTGCTTTCATTAGGCACCATTGTATTGTCAATTGAGGCAACTGGCCAGCAGTGCCAAGTTTTCAGGCACAAATTCACCTACATAATCTGTTATCCAGAGACTTGTTAGACATTCCCTAGCTAATAAGCTTTTTCTATTGGGGCAGCCTGGCAGGAGTTTTCTTAAAAAGCATCAGCCAACCCCTAATCTTCTCCAAGTGACCTCCTGAGGGTGGAGAAAAATACTTCCACACTTTATATGCAAGTGTGTATTCCCTGCATATTTAATTCCTTGACAATAACCTGATACTACATCTACTGGAAGAGCCTGCCATGGATTGGTAGTTGATAAAATGCTCACCTTGGTACCAGTCTGGTCTGAAGTTTGTACCAGTTTGGTCTGAAGGATTAATTTGCTGCTCCTGCAAAAAAAAAAAAATATATTTAATATGAAAAAAATAATAATATGAAGTTTTAAGTAAAGTTATTAGCTTGTCAGAAAGCGTTTACTAAGCCATCAGGTTATTTCAGAGACTCTAGTCATATGCTGTCATCAGCCAAGCTCTATATATAAACTTTGTGTATAAGGCTACATCATACCTACCACTGGCCAGGAGGATACAACACGTTGCCACTGTAGTTATTGCTGCAGTCTGTATCTACAGGACAGAAATGGTCAGAGTTAATACAATGCCTGATAAAAAAAAAAAAAAAAAAAAAGACGGTCTAATGGTAGATGCAAGACTGATCCAACACCCCCTATGGGCCAAATAGCATTATTTTATAGTTCAAACACATGTGCAGCTTTTCCCAGTCTACAGTAGTGCTGCGCGATATATATCTATATATATGGATTGGCTACAAGCTGCCTTCTGAATGGGGGGGGGGGGCCTTTGTGTCAAACCCAGTACTGCCACTCAAAGTGCATTATAATAAACAGGCACATTTATATACTGAACTCTTCGTACTGATAGGTTAAGTCATTGGACTATGGACATGTAATTGATGCACCAGCATACCATAGTTAAAAGGTCTATAAAAAGGTATATTTCGGTTTATTGGGCCTATAAAAGTGTAGACGTGCGTGGAGTGTGTCAGAGCGTTTACTAGTACTTCATAATAATTCAGCGACTCTAGTCAAGGCATCATCATTTACACCACACGCAGGGGATTGTGGGATTGGTTTTAATTTAGACGATTGGGAGACTGCAGCACATCTTCATGAGCTAGAGAGAACAGACCCAAGCAGGTACTATTTGTATGTTTAGGCAGGAAAATTAAAAACCTACATAAGAAAAAAAAAAAAAAACAGACTGGTATTGTATTCCTAGTGAGGTCCATATAACTTTAAATGTTTTAATAATTTAAGCAGACATTGGCATCAAATTCAAGCTTCCTGTTTCTAAGCACATGGACATCCAGCATTCTTCATACAAGTCTCAGAAACAGGAAGGAGGCGGAGCTTGAAGCCAACAGCCTTCTAGGTGGTCAGTTTTTAGATTGCAAAATTAATAAAGGGGTAAAGAGATACCAGTCAGGGAACCAAGAGATCACTCCACCATGAAGGGTTGGGCCTGGTCATTACATGGATTGGAAAACATCCTAGGAATACCAGAAGCTGTGGCCAACTGAAGGTGGCACTGGCAACCCGCTACGCTATCTACCATGAATACCAAGTGGATTAGCATGACCATGGACAAAGATGTGCCTGGTGTATTACAGTCCGTGAGGTCACAGCTGAAACTGCATGCAAAAAAAAAAAAAAAAATCAGCTCACCTTCTGATTGGCTGCTAGTGCCAGTCTGCTCTAGGGCCCCCTATAAGAGTAAAGAGAACATAAAACCATTAGCATGCCACGTGATAGCCAGAGCCACTGGATAGGATGGAACGTGGCCCCATCAGAACGCTGCGGTATTGACATCACAACAGGAGTCAGGGAACATAAACCTCATCATGTACAGGCCAGAGATGGTCATGGGTGCTTCCAACATGGTGGACATATGCTTACCAGTCCTGGAGACCAAGCCGGGCCATGTCCTGGAAATAAGAGATATAAATACAATTAATTTAGTCCAGGTGTACAGCAAACATCATTAACATGCTTAGAATACTAGTGAGCATTTATGCACTAATTAGTATTTCAGCTTGTCTGCACTAGGAACATAGCCCCCCAGAGTTATCATGCAGTTAAACCCCTTCCATCAAGCATTGTGTGCTTTAATTTTGCAGAACTAGCCACAAATCAATGTGGATATATCAGGAATTATTTACTGTAGAAAACAGATAAGTGTATAGTTTGATGAAGAAAGTGGGGCAAGTTTCCTTTTAACCTAATACACACAAAGATAACATAACTACATACATGGCCTGTATAACAGCCATTAAGTCCCATACTGCCATGTTTTACATGCACTTATTACCAGCAAGATTTATTTCCAAGACAAAAGATACTCACATCAAAAATATTCATCTATAAACGACGTTTGGACGCTCCGCTACCCGTACGAAAAGAGATTACAGGCGCCCGGGACAGGATGGCGGAGATATTCACCGGATTGCACATGTCGGTCAATTGCCACCGCCATCTTAACTGCGTCAGTGAGCCGATGATAACTGAGAAAGAACTCACGGCCTGATACACCTTTTATAATCGAGCTCAAGGACCCCAATTCCCAAGATGCCTTTACAACACGCGCCTGCTTCCAAGTGCCAGTTTTTTGCTGTCTTAATATTGCCTGTCTGCATAAAATACATAACATAGACTTTAACCAAAACAACTCATTGGAATCATTATCTATTAAATATACGTATTATATTTAACTAACAACCAACTTAAAGGAAATAATTTATGCTTTTATAGACATGTATTTATTATTTTTGTATACGTGCATTAATATAGGCAGTCGGTATGCTGGTACAGATGGATTTAAAAGAAGATAAGCGGGATATTTTGTTGTCATGGTGATATAACTTATAGGAGGTTGTTATAGAAGCGAGATATTTGAAAATGCTAAGTCAATATGGATGATGGAGAGAGGATCAATGGAACCATATCTGTTAATGGGATCTAGTAGTTTGTTTTTAAAATTTCTTTGAGTTTATTATTTTTGTAATCAAGTTTAAGCAAGTTTTGGGGTGTTGCGTGTTGACTATATAAGATTTTGGGTAGAATTGAAGGTTTCCATGCCTTGGTTTGAAGGATTTTGAGTGACAGGGGAACCTCAAGTCACTTTCATGTAAGTTTAAGCGATATAAAGCGAAAGATGGCAATGGACAGCCATGTTGGTAATATAAGACTCTAGGGGCCTCATTCAAATGCGTCTAAAAAATATGCTATTTGCTAATATAGATCCCTATTCAATTGGCCAAATCCCATTTGAATGAGGCCCTAGATTTGTAGGGTAGGCTGAGGATCTCACATCTGACCATCTATGATCATTGATGGTTGAAAGGCTTTAGGCTTTTCGTGGTACAGTAGGACCCTGGGGTTTCTGATAATTTTGTGTAGTCCAATGGAGGGAGCCAGTGCCTCAGAACTCTATAAGATGGGTTCAGATTGGCTTTAAGACGTCACCATTGGTATGTTGGGTCAGATTGGCATCACCATTGGTCTGTAGTGATTCAGAAACCCTAGTCTCTAAATTTAGGAACCCAAATCTGTTGACGTGTGGGTGCAAATCTATATCTAAAAATGGTAATAACTGACCATTATTGCTATTAAAGAATCACTGTAGTAGTCTCTGGTGGTCCAGTGGTTTGGGTTCGGTGCTTTCACCACTGCGATCTGGGTTTGATTCCAGTCAGGGACCCAAGAGGCCACACCACCCTGAAGCCATGCAGGGTCGGGCCTGGTCAGTACTTGGATGGGAGAACACCTAGCAAGAAGCTGTATGCTGTGGCCCACTGGATAAGGAACTGGCAACCCATTCCAGTATCTCTGCCATGAATACAAAGTGGATTAGCATAGTGTGTCACAGAGAGTCTGAAACAATTGAGTGACGCAAACCCACACAGAGTAGTCTCTAAAGAATAGGTAGAGCTTGAAGGAAATATTGTGTCTGGAGTGTTACAAGGGTATTTTTTACCCTTGTAATTTCCGCTGCCCAGGCCCACTCCAGACACAATACTTCAGAGCTTGTACAGCCTGGGGGGGGGGGGGGGGGGGGGGTGATTGTTTAAATTTACAGTAGAAGTTTATTTTATATCAAGACTTACCTAATTATTATTTAGAGACTATTTTAGATGATCACTGTAGTTGTCCTTTAAACCAATTGGGCGAGTAACCCACCCCCTAATAATTCAAATGGAAAAATACACCCACTTATATTCCTTACAAATGATGGACTCTTTGGTAGTGTTGCCACCATTCTGTACAAAGTCAATACTCTGTGCACATATATTTTGTAGAATTTCCACCCCAGACATATCTTTGTCCTGGATATTAAGAGAAAACAATAGGAGGAACCAGAAAAGTAGAACATGGTTTGGACTGTGGGAGGCTAAGAGGGGTGTCCTCTGGAAAGATGGAGCCAACTTTCCAAAACATGGGCAGTTAGGAGGTATGGAGATGGGGGGGGGGGGGGGGGGGGGTTAGTCTAGACCAGTACTCAGTATGTAGGGTGCTGAGAAAATAGCTAAGGTCCTGGGTGGGATTCAGAATCCATATCATACTTTTGAGATACTTGACTTACCTGAGGACCATTGATAAACTGGTACCCTCAATAAGGCTACAGTGGTAATATATGTCCAGTGTTGCTATGGGCAGGTATGAGCATTGAGATGACTGAAGATGGAGGTGACCAACCCACATTTTGCGATATAGGGTCTTGGGTAGTTTTGAGTAGTATTTTTGGTGCCCATTTCTCAGTATGGAGTTCTCAGGGTGCTCATTACCTCTGTATTTAAAGACAAATATTTCCATCCATTAAGGAATTCAAGGAATAAGAATATGCCCCCCAAAACTTTTTAGGTCGATAGAATGGGCAGACAAAGGCCTTTTTGGTTCTTCTTTACAGAAGACTGTTTTTTTTTAGGATTCTGTTTATTTAAAGAATAATCCATCTTTGCATGAGGAGTTGTGTTGGATGAAAGTTTATCCATCTTTTGATTACTTCCGGGGAGCTGGTGCATGAGGAGTTGTGTTGGAGGAAAGAGAGTGGTGGGCAGATTGAAGATGGAGAGTGGATTTGTTAGAATTGGATATAATTGAATTTGACCCCCCCCTCTCATCCATACTTAGAAGCAGGTGAGCTTGCATCAAGATATGCAAACCATGCTCTCGATATTTGGGAATACATATAAACTTCACCAAAGTATTATGGATGCTTTCAAGGTCCAGAAAGAGGCACCACACACTCTTCAAAAGATAAATTAATAGAGCAAGACCTATAGCCAATGGAGCTGATAGATAAACTAGGAAAGTCTTTAATGTTTAGAATAAGCCTGATTGAGCAATTACTTGCTGTGATCTGCACATGCTCAATATCAGATGGCTTAGAGCAACATCACGGATAACTACTGAAAAGTACTCACACAATTAATTCCTCCATTTCTCTGTTGTCACTCTCTCTTTTTCAGGATGAGGTGTTCTCAGACAAAGTTATTTGTACTTCTCGCTTTCATCTCTTTGGTCTTTCTCATCATTCAACTGGACCTCCATACCCAGAGGATCATTTTTGTGCAGTTCTTTGACAATGCAACCCCTCCATTGAGGATTCATCCACCCGTACAAGTGCCACATCAAGGAATTTCCAGGCGTGACAAGTGTGAAGGGTTTTACTCATCCCGGGAGCTAGCCCCGATGTATCCCAGAGCCACAACATGGAGCCAACATGCTGGTGATAAAGGAAGTGGATTCCTTCCTCAGGGGCTCACTGAAGAGGACAAAATGGAGGAAGAAACAGGCTTCAAAAGCCACAAGTTTAATGTGTTTGTGAGCGACAGGATATCTCTCCATAGAGACCTAGGACCTGACACGCGGCATAAACAGTGAGACGGGTGTGAGGGTGTGGAGGAGAGATAAGGATGAGATAGGGCAAAAGAAAAAGAGGAACAAGAAGTGTAATGGGAGGAAGGGTCAATGGGAGATCAACATGACAAAAGAAAAAGGTGGAGAGGATGAAAGCTAAAAATGGGCGAGAATTGGAGAGAGGCAGATGTCGGAGAAATGAAGAGGAGAGAGGGAAATGGGAGGGAGATAGAAGAACGTTTGGAGGTATTATAGTAAGAGGGGAAAGATAATTCGAGAGGTAGGAGAGAAGTGGGAATTGGGAGAAGTGGAGTGGTGAAGAGATAGGGAAGTGGGGAGAGGAGGGAGATAGAAACAGAGGAGAGATAAATGAGGAAGAGAAAGAAGTAAAGAGAGAGAAGTAGTGAGGGAATGAGATAAAAGCAGAGAGCCGAAAAGAGAAAAGTAAGGAGAGAATGAGAAATGGGGAAGAAGGAGAATAGTGGAGAAGGAAGAAAAGAAAAGTTGAGAGGTAGGGGCAAGGAAATTGAGCCGGGAGGAGATAGAGAAGTGGGGAGGGTAGAAGTGGAGCGAGGAGGAGAGAAGTGTAATGAGTGAGAAATGGGGAGGAGAGAGAAGTGGGGAGGAGAGAAAAGTGGGGAGGGGAGTGAGACATGGAGAGAGGAGGGCAGAGGGGGGAGAGAATTAGAGAGGGGAGGAGAGAGAAAGGGAGGAGGGAGAGAAGTGGAGCGGGGAGGAGATCGAGAAAGGGAGGAGGGAGAGAAGTGGAGCGGGGACGAGAGAGAGAAATGGAAAGGGGAGGAGTAGAGAGAGAAGTGGGGAGGGGAGAGAGAAATGGGGAGGAGAAAGGGAAGTGGAGAGGGGAGGAGAGAGAAGTGAGAAATGGAGGAGGGAGAGAAGTGGAGCGGGGAGGAGAGAGAAATGGAGAGGGGAGGAGAGAGAGCATGACTTATTCATTTTATAGGCATATTCTCTCATGGACCACAAATTACAAGCTCCCTCTAAATGCTCATATATGTAATAGAAAAGTAATAAATTGCAAATTTTTCCCTTTGAATGTAAAATGAACGCCAAGGAATCAGTGGCATTTTTTGTATGCAATACAGTGTTTTGTCTTTTGGATGTGCTTGTAATTTTTGGTCCTTGCAGGACCTGCTAAGTGTAGGAAGCTCTGCATAGCGGTTAATGTTTGAAGATTAACTAGTCTATATAGAAACTGTTAAAAAATGCATGATATACACTGTTTTAATGAAAATAAGGTTGTTTCCTGCCCTCTGTCTGAGCCACCACTTTCTCTCTAGGTGTATAGAGAGGAGGTTCCCTCGCTGCCCTCCTCTTCCCTCTACTAGTGTGATCATTGTGTTTTTTAATGAAGCTCTGTCTACTCTGCTCCGCACGGTCTTCAGTGTCCTACACACTGCTCCTCGGGACCTGTTGAAGGAGATCTTGTTGGTGGACGATGCCAGCGAGAGACGTGAGATGGAGGGTTGGGTGGGGGCATTGGGGTTACATTGAGAGGGAGTGGGAGAGATGAAGATAATGTGTGGACTGATATTACATATCTGATTTAAAGAAGAGGGAGGGAACTAAGTAGAGAGGGGTAACGAAATTGAGAGGGGGGATGGGAGGGTAATATTGAGAGGTGGCCTGGCTTGCTGTGAACAGCTATGAGTTCTGATTGACTGTTGGAGTTTAAACCCTGCGTTTGAGGAGGCTCTCTAGTCTCTCTAGAGGAGAAGTATGAGGAGGTCTCACAAAGCTCCTGAGAGTGTCTCTCCCCTTAGGATACTTGTAGGGAAGCTGAAGCAGACTCCATAGCTGTCCTTAAGCTACTGGCCCTTCTAAAGGATGATTGTGAGGATGGGTGAGATTAGCTCTGCCCCCGAGGAGCATATTTAACCTTTTCTTTACAGATCAACTGAAAGAGCATCTGAAGGATTTATTGGGCTAGTATCCCTAATTGTCTCTGCCCTTGATTAGCACCAGGTCCTCTGGTATACACTCTAATTTTGTATTATTTTGTCTAAGGGAAATTAGCTCTACCACTAATGAATCTCTATTTTCCCATAAGAAAAGCCAAGAACCTTAAGAACCCAAAATCAGCTCCTATTGCATCTAAAACCAACCAGTATGTGTTCAGCTATGGAGATCTTGATGATGGATGATGCTGAGAGAGAAGAGAGATGGCGGGTTGGGTAGAGATAAGGGATAGTGGAGGATATTATGAGAGTTAAAAGGAAGGGATCGGTGTGAGAAATGCAAAGGATGAGAATGTGGTGATATTTGTCATCGGAGAGGGACATGGAACTGAGAGTCAAATAATTTAAAATGTTTAAAAATTGGATTGGAGAGTAATTGAGAGGTTGATCTTTTAATACTGTTTGGTCTAAAAAGAAAATGCAAAAAATAGTGAAAATTTTACAAAAGCTATCTGGATTCTGATTGGCTTTGGGAACTTGGCCCAGACTCTAGTTCCACACCTAGGAACCTCTTCTCTTAGAAGTTTTAAAATAATGATTAAACATGCCCCACCCACAAGGAACCTCTTCTTTCCATTCTTTGTAGATAGAAAGAATTGAAAGAGTAGTCACTGAGCTTCTATCCCTAAAGGCTGAATGACTTTATGTGAATTGCATGAAACCTTGAGAACCATATTGGCTTGTTCTCACTCCATCCATAGAGTAGCTGAAAGGGTCCTTGGACACTGAGCTATCTCTTGTGACATCTGATCACCTCTCTTCACCCCAAAACACAATCCTTTCTACAAACTAATTGGTTGTATTTGTTTAGCTTCAACCAGTGGATCCTGTTACTTTATTCTTTTTTCAACAGAAGAGCTGCAGAAACCTCTGAAGGAGGCATTAAAGTCCTATCCCATGGTGAGAGTCCTGAGACAGCCCAAGAGAGCCGGACTGGTGTCTGCGAGAATGAGAGGGGCACGGGAGGCAATAGCCGAGACTCTGACTTTTCTGGATGCTCATTGTGAGTGTTAGACAAAGGCTAGTGGAAAGAGAAGGAAATAAGGGTTTCCTCGGGGGCAGAGTTACAATATTTACTATTCCTTCCTATTAACATTTCTCCAAAATATTCTTACTCCACAGTCTCACTATCCCCTCTCTATCTCTCTGAGGTGAGTGTTGGCCTGGCTGGTTAGAGAATCTTTTATACAGTCTGTCTCTGGACCCTTACCTGGTGGTCTCTCCGGTTATTAAAATCATCGACCAACAGAGTTTTGCTTTTGAGAGGCCGGACCCCAAAAAGAATAGATACTCTCGGGGTGAATTCAACTGGGCCTTAATATTCACATGGGGACCCCTCCCTTCTGCGGAAGAGCAAGAGAACAAGACATCTGAGGGAGTGCAAGAAAACAAGGCAGAGCCGTACTTGTGAGACAATCTATATTCTCTGTGTCTCTTGTTTCTATTCTCTCTCATCTAATTGTTGGGGTGAATTCAGCTGGGCTGTGATCTTCACCTGGGGCCCCTCCCAGAAAAAAAAATAGGTAGAGAAAAGAAGGTAGATAGGAAAAAACGATAGGAGAGAGTAAAAGAGAGAAAAATCGGAGAAAGAGGAAGGAGAGTGTGACAGGTGAGAGAGGATAGAGGGATAGAGCCTTCATAGCTGTACTCAAGCTACTTGCCCTCCTACAGCATGATTGTCTGAGTGAGATTAGCTCCACCCCAGAGGAGCATCTTTTCCTTACAGAGCTGATAGAGTACCTGAAGGAACTATTGGGCTAGTATTCCTACTAAAGGGACAGAATAGAGAGATAAATAGATGAGGGATGGAGAGAGAGCAAGAAGAAATGGAGCTAGAGAGGGAGGGAGAGAAACTGGGGTGAAAGCGAGAAGATGGAATGGGAAATGTTAGAGAGGAGGAAGAGAGAAATGAGTAAGAAAAAAAAGCAGTGGGGGAGATAGGTAACAGCTTTTAATATCTATTTAATTGTCTATTTAACTAATATAAAAAGGATCAATGCTGTCTTGTCTCTTTCAGCACTCCCACCATCGCTGGGGGTCTCTTTGCCATATCAAAAGCATTTTTTTGGGATATAGGAGCCTACGACTCAGGAATGAAAATTTGGGGATCAGAGAATCTGGAGATGTCATTTAGGGTGAGGCATAAAAGAGGGATACCATGGGGGGGGGGGTGATTGGAAAGATTGGTGGGGAAAAGAATGAAAGGAAAGATTATATAGAAGGAAAACAGAATTTGGAAAGAAGAGAGAGAGGAGGTGTGACAACCTGTATGTTGAATGGGGTATGATAAGAGCCTATTGCCCAAACCTCTCCCCACAGGTGTGCCCAGTTCATTTTACCTCTGTACAGCAGGAAGAATTTTCAGCCCTTGGGTTAGACGGAGAGATGTCTGTGGTCTTGTATAGCATTCTGAAAATTACTTACTCCAGCATCAATACCGAAATCTACACATTAATTATGTGAACCAGTTATAGCCCATTTATTACTGAAACAACAGACATATTTATACCACACCCTTAGCAACAAAAGGCCAATCAATTCAAATTTGCAATCACGTTATCACCCATGCCTGAAAGTCTAAGAGAAATACGAATTGTTTCCCCTTTCCACCGCTGTATTCTTGGTAGGGGGTAATTACACACAATAGGCATAGAGACACCAGACTAAGGGGTTGTGATAATAGAGAGAGAGACTTGTGTTATGTGACGCCTAGAGGAAGTTATCTCCCTAATCTGGTTAATAAGGAATTAGTCCAGTACTAAGAAATATTGGGCATATACAACATTTCCCTTGTAATTGCTACCCCTCCAAAGCACAATATAGACATACATCCCATTACTGCTACCATGTTCTTATGCACACCCCAACTATAAACATGGGTACCATGGTATGGGCCTAGTGGTATCCAGGCAATTTCCACTATCCTATGCTTTTAACAGGCAAAACAAGGTATAACACACAAATCACAATGTCACCAATGTTAACCCGTATCTCAGTGGGCTCCTTTCCCCTGGCACAATAAGCCTATCCGATAAGGCTGAGGGCATCAGTCTATAAGGTATTGCACAGCTTGTACCTTGGCATGCTACAGGCATGACAGGAAGGCAATGATAAAAAAATAGAGAGGTGGGGATGGTAAGGTTTTATGGGAGAGAAAGGGGATTTGGAGAGATGAAGAGAATAGGAGAGATTAGGCTAAGAAATGAGATAGAGAAGGTGGAGGGATATAGAGGAAAGATAAACAGATGAGAGAGAGGAGCAAGGAGGGAAAGGGTAAACAGTTTTTAGAGGAGGGGAACGGGTAGAAAGAGAGGGACTTGAGGTCAAGAGAAAGGAGCGGGGTGAATCGCAAGTGACTGGAGTTGGGCGTGTATAAGTGAGGAGGGGGGCAGGAGAAAGAGGAGAGAGGGGCAAAGGGCAAGACAAAGTAGAGGGGTGAGCCGTTAGGGGGAGAGTAAGAGAAAAGAGTGGGGTGCATTTCAAGTGAGGAGAGAGGGGTGTGTCTTAAGTGATGAAAGGGGTGAAGGGCTAGAGAAATGAGAGGGGTGGGTAGTAGGTGATGGGGAGAGGAGGTAGAATGCAAGACAAAGTATTGGGATTGAGTAGCAAGTGAGGAGAGAGGGATGAAGGGTAAGAGAAAGGAGAAGGATGAGTTGTAAGTGAGAGGAGTGGAGTGAATTTCAAATTAGGAACGGGGCGAAAAAACAAGACAACGGAGAGGGATGTATCATAAGTTTTGAAAAAGGGGTGAAGGGAAAGAGAAAGGAGAGAGGTGGGTCATAAGTGTGGGGAGAGGAGGTAGAATGCAAGACAAAGTATTAGGATAGAGTAGCAAGTGAGGAGAGAGGGATGAAGGGTAGGAGAAAGGAGAAGGATGAGTTGTAAGTTAGGAGAGGGGTGGAGGGCAAGTGAAGGATTGGGGTACACCTCAAGTGAGGAGAGAGGGTTGGATCATAAGTGAAGGGGTGGAGTGCAAGACAAAGTATTTGGGTTGAGTTGCAAGTGAGGAGAGAGGGGTGAAGGGCAAGAGAAAGGAGAAGTGTGAATAGTAAGTGAGGAGAGAAGGGTGGAGGGCATAAGAAAAGGATGAGTTGCAAGTGAGGAGAGTGGATGGAAAAAGGTAGAATTAGAAGTGAGGAGATAAAGAACAAGAGAGACTGGGGCTAAGAAGGATAGGGAGGAGTGGATGCAACAGAGGAAAATAGGATTTCAGGGAAAGAGAAGAGATGGGGAGGGTGAAAGAAGGAGTTGAGGTCAAGAATAAAGAATTAGATGGGGACCAGGTGGGTGAGGTGCAACTGTGTATATATCCATAAGGCCTCTTCTTCATGCCCCTCAGGTGTGGATGTGCGGGGGGAGGATGCAGATCGTCCCCTGCTCGGTGGTGGGTCACCTGTTCCGCACGGAGAGCCCTCACTCCTTCCCTGGAGGGATCGACATAGTGATCAAGAATCAGGTGCGGCTTGCAGAGGTTTGGCTGGATGATTATAGAGAGGCCTTCTACAGGAGGAACCCAACAGCGGTTAAGATCAGAAGAGAGGTGAGGGGACAGAGGAGAGAGAGGGATGGTGAGAGAGAGTGATAAGAAGGAGGCCTTCTGCAGCTGAGATCAGGAGAGAGGGGGAGGGAGAGAGAGAGAGAGAAAGGGGAGAGCGAGAAAAGAAAGAGAGGCCTTCTACAAGAGGAACCACATAGAAGCTGAGATCAGGAGAAAGGTGAGATCGATGGAAGAGATAAAGAGAGAGGAAGAGCAAGAGAAGAAAGGGAGACCTTCTACAAGAGGAAACCAAGAGCGGCTGAGATCAGGAGAAAATGGTGAGAGAGAGGGACAGAAGAAAGAGAAAGCGATAGAGAGGACGTGAGAAGAAAGAAACCTACAACAGGAACGCAACAGCAGAAATCAGGAGAGAGGTGAGAGAGAGTGAAAAGAAGGAGACCTTCTACAGGAGGAAGCCCATAGTGGCTGTTATCAGGAAAAAGGTGGGAGATAGAGGGGGACGGAGAGAGTGAGAGAGCTGAGATCAAGAAAAGAAAGAGAGAGGCCTTCTACAAGAGGAACCACATAGAGTCTGAGATTATTATAGTTATTATTATAGTTTATTTATAACGCGCTAACATATTCTGTAGCGCTGTACATAAATTAAGTTCAGACAAAGGAAAATATACATTAACATATAGCAAAGCAAGGAGGCCCTGTCTTTGAGCTAGGAATCCAATGTCCATGGTGAATTCCCAAAGTACTTCGGATAGAAACTTGCAGACTTACAATCTAAGGTATAGTGAGTGGTAAAAGAGGGAGAGAGAGGTGAGAGTGTGTTATGGTGGAAGGTGATACGCTTCTTTAAAGAGATGTGTTTTATTGAGGTTTTAAATGTTTTGAGGCAAGAGGATAATCTGGTGGAGCGAGGCAAAGAGTTCCAGAGACTTGGAGCAGCACAAGAAAAGTCCTGGAGGCGGGAGTGAGAGGAGGTGACAAGAGTTGTAGAAAGAAGAAGGTCATTAGCAGAACGAAGAGGGCGGATGGGGGAGTATTTGGAGATGAGACCAGAAATGTATGGGGGAGCATTATTGTTGAGGGCTTTGTGAGTTAGGGTCATGATTTTAAATTGTATTCTTGAGGCTAAGGGAAGCCAGTGGAGTGATTGACAGAGAGGTGATGCCGACACTGAACGTTGTACTGGAAGATGAGTCTAGCAGAGGCATTCATAATGGATTGAAGTGGAGATAGTCGGGTGGTGGGTAGGCCAACAAGAAGCGAGTTGCAGTAGTCTGGTCGAGAGATGATGATAAAGTGTATAAGGATTTTAGTTGTGTCTTGTGTAAGATAGTGACGAATTCTGGAGACTTTTTTTAGATGGAGAAGACAAGATTTAGTTAGTGATTGTATGTGAGGGATGAAAGACAGAGCAGGGTCCAGTAGAACCCCAAGGCAAAGGGCTTGGGAGGTGGGGGTGATGATGTTGTTGTTGACAGTGAGAGAGATGTGAGGAATTAATGCTGTGGGAGAGGGAGGGAAGATTAGGAGTTCAGTTTTAGACATGTTGAGTTTGAGATGGTGGTTGGACATCCAAGAGGATATACTAGAGAGGCAGTTGGAGACGTGTGTTCGAAGGGAGGGGGATAGATCTGGTGCAGAGAAGTAGATTTGGGTTTCCTCTGCATAGAGATGATAATAAAGCCCAAAAGAGTTTATGAGGGTACCAAGTGAGGAAGTGTAGATGGAGAAGAGGAGGGGGCCAAGGACAGATCCTTGGGGTACATCAACAGAAAGGGGGTGAAGAGAAGAAGAGGTGTCAGATCAGGAGTAAGGTGAGGGAGAGAAAGAAGGAGAGACAGAGGGAGAGCGAGAGAAGAAAGAGAGGCCTTCTACAAGAGGAAGGCAATAGCAGATGAGATTAGGAGAAAGGGGAAAGAGAGGGAGGGTGAGAGAGAATGAGAAGAAAGAGAGCTTCTACAGGAGGAACCAATTAGCGTCTGAGATCAGGAGAATGGTCAGAGAGAAGAGAGGGGGCAGAGGAGATAGGGAGGGGAGGTAGAGAGAAGAAATAGAGGCTTTCTACAAGAGGAACCCAGTAGTGACTGATATTAGAATAAAGGGGAGAGACAAAAGAAAGAGAAAGGGAGAGAGACAGAGCAAGAAAGAGAGGGGAGAAGAGAGGAAGGGTGAGACTAATGGAGAGAAGGAAACGGAGTGAAAAGAGAGAGAGGTCTTCTACATGAGGAACCCTATACCAACTGAAATCAGGAGAAAAAGGGAGAGGGAGAATGAGAGGGTGACAGAGGAGAGAGAGAAGAAATCAAGGCCCACTACAGGAGGAACCCTACAGCGACTGAGATCAAGAGAAAGGTGAAAGAGAAAAGAGAGAGGGACAGTGGAGAGACAGGAGATAAATAAGGGAGGGATAGAGAAAGACGAAAAAGAGGCCTGCCACAGGGGGGAGAGTGAGAAGAAAGAGGCCTTCTACAGGAAGAATCCTACAACGACTGAGATCAGGCAAAATGTGAGAAAGAGTGGGACAGCGGAGAGGGAGAGAGAGGAGAGGGAGGATAAGAGAGAGTGATAAGAAAGAGGCCTTCTACAGGAGAAACCCTACAGCGACTGACATCAGGGGAAAGGTAAGAGTTGAGAGAGAGACAGGAAGAGGACAAAGAGCAAGAGAGGGAGACGGAGAAGAAATAGATGTCTTCTACATGAAGAACCCTACAGAAACTGAGATCAGGAGAAAGTTGAGAGGGAAGAAAGAGAGGCCTTCTACATGAAGAACCCTACAGAAACTGAGATCAGGGGAAAGTTGAGAGGGAAGAAAGAGAGGCCTTCTACAGGAGAAACCTACAGTTATTGAGATCATTATAAAGTTGAGAGAAAAGAGAGAATAGGGATGGAGAGAGAGAGAAATAAGTAAGAGAGGCTTCTACAGGAGTAACCCTAGAGAGTGCCTAAGTGGCAAGAGACACTAATAGAACAAAGCCACTCCACTGTGGCCTTATGTCACAGCTATGAAACATGGCATGAGAGAAGAAAGGAAGAACAGTGAAAAACAGTTATTTTGAGGACCTCTTAAAAGTAAGTGAAGTGTAAATTATATCTGATAATTACACTGAGAGAATAGTATTAATTAAGTCTCTTTTAAAGGTTAAAATAACAATCATTTATTTACATTTCAGGGTAACTATGGCGATATCTCAGAGAGATTAGCTTTACGAGAGAAGCTAGAGTGTAACTCCTTCAGTTGGTACCTGCATAATGTGTATCCTGAACTTTTTATTCCAGACCCTGCACCACTGCATCATGGGAATGTGAGCTGCCTCCTGCTCCTCTGTTATCTATCATACATCTCTCACCTAGCCTGCCTGAGGGTTTCTCTCCAACTCTATTCTGTCACTTGAATTGCATTGTGAAAGCACTGACCCTTTAAAATCAAAATAAGAGAGATGCACACATGAAATGGGATAGGTGCCAAGTAGGGTGCCACGTGTAACGGCTCCAAGTAGGGTGCATGTGTAGTATCGCCTGTCATGATCTACTGCTTGATTGGGATTGGAAAGACCCTAGATAAGTCCTACCCAGTAGAATTGTGAGGTCTATTGTATCCCTGCTGTCAGGATATGGACCAGGACAGTCACCACCCGGCAGCACTAGTTTTGGATTCTGTAACCCAGAAATTACAGGATCAGCCCAGTCACTGCCAACTGATCTCAGTCCCTTTCATTAGGATAGCACATAAGTAGCACAACCCATTGATTAGTATACAAACAGAGAGAGATTTATTCTTCTTCACACCATTAACACCATCCAATAACCCACCCACCATAGCCGCCCTTAAAGGGGCAAGCAGCCCCCTAGCCAATTAGCAATAGCTCCTCTGATCCTAACCCACCTTATTTTGATTGACAGGTTTGCCCCCGCATTACACCTTCTTAGACAACCCATCTAGTCTATCCTACAGCTGTTTTTTTAATCTTTCCCTTGGACATTGCTCTGCTTTCAGGAGTGATTGGGGTTTTCTATTCTATTCGTTTGAGCTTATCAACTTTGACGACTATCTGCCCATAGACAAAGCCAATATAGCTTGGCTTCACCTCACCTGCAAACTTTGGGGGGGGATTCACAATACATATTTTATAATATCATAATTCATAACTCACTTCTATTCTTTTATCAGCAATAGACATACCATATGATGTCAACATGATTAATTTAAAAAAACTTACAGATTAAATTTTAAGACCTTTCTAAACTCTTATCTTCCTTACGGATCCTCACTTGACCAAACTAAAACATTCCAGTGGGTAACTAACGAGCCTTTCTAACAAGCCTTAGAAGTTGGCACTTAGAAGTTAGCACTAGGATATGATCTTGATATGATATTATCATATTCTAGAGCCTACTTCTGAGCGCACATACATTCTTACTAGACAAGTTGGTACTTTAAAAGGGGCTTGGCATGACAGTGACATGTCCTAGGATGTCCTCGCCACAACTTGAACAATAAACATTATAATGGTGTAAGGGCGCCAAGTAGTGGGCCTTGTGCAAAGGCACCAAATAGGGGACCATGTGTAATGGCGCCACGTAGAGGGCCATGTGTAATGGTGCCAAGTAGGAAGCCATGTGTAAGGGGGCCATGTGTAAGGGCGCCAAGTAGTGAGCCATGTGTAAGGATGACAAGTAGGGGGCCATGTGTAAGGACGCCAAATGGGGGCCATTTGTAATGGTGCCCACTCAGGGTGCAATCTCTTAGTTTTTGCTCATTTTCACTAAAAGGATTTCAGACTGTAGACACCTGTAATTTCGGAAAAAAATTACATGCTTGTGCAGTATATACAAACTTACTAGCCATGAGCATAAAGCATTTTTATAGAAAATCTTTTAATTAGCTGACTCGAGCATGCTCACTCTCTTCCTTCTCTCTTTACCTTCCCTCTGCTCGCTCTCTTGCACACTTGCTGAGGTCTCCCTTTCCTTGTCTCTCGTCATCTCTCTCAGCTCCTGCACAGCTTCACAAGCCTGTGTTTAGATCACAATGAGGACTCAGAAGAAAATCTCCAACTTGACAACTGTACCTTTGACCCAGAAAGACAAGTGAGTGAGTGAGAGAATTGAATTGAGGAAAAATTAAAAGAGGGATTGGGGATGAGAGGGATTAAAAGGAGAGAGGTGAATGCTGGAGGAGAGATACAGGTTGTTTGAGGGTGGTACTTGGGAAGGAAAGAGGAGGTGGATGTCTTTTTCTACTAGGGGATCTATCTGACCTGTGATTGGCTGAGCAAATAATGTGACTATGTGGGCAGAGAGCAGTTGCTACGGCAGAAAAAAACAAGTAAACCATCCGAAAGTTTGTAACACAACTGAAAAGTAAGTTATAAAGCTCTTAAGAGCATTTTCATCGTGTGAGGAGGGAGAGAGGATGGAGGGGGTGAAGAGGGAGAGAGGATGGAGGGGGTGAAGAGGGAGAGAGGATGGAGGGGGTGAAGAGGAAGAGAGGATGGAGGGGGTGAAGAGGGAGAGAGGATGGAGGGGGTGAAGAGGGAGAGAGGATGGAGGGAGTGAAGAGGGAGAGAGGATGGAGGGGTTAAGGAGGGAGAGAGGATGAAGGGGTTGAGGAGGGAGAGAGGATGAAGGGGTTGAGGAAGGAGAGAGGATGAAGGGGTTGAGGAGGGAGAGAGGATGAAGAGGTTGAGGAGGGAGAGAGGATGGAGGGGTTGAGGAGGGAGAGAGGATGAAGGGGTTGAGGAGGGAGAGAGGATAAAGGGGTTGAGGAGGGAGAGAGGATAAAGGGGTTGAGGAGGAAGAGAGGATAAAGGGGTTGAGGAGGGAGGGAGGATAAAGGGGTTGAGGAGGGAGAGAGGATGAAAAGGGTGAAGAGGGAGAGAGGATGGAGGGGTTGAGCAGCGTGAAAAAGTAGTAGTTAAGAGAAGAAGGTGGAGTAGTTGAGGAGGGTGAGATTGGAGGGATGAGGGAAAGATTAGGGGGTTGTGGATAGAGGGATTGAGGAAGGAAAGGAGAAATTTAGAGAGAGAATGGAAGGTTTCCAGAAGAAGACTATGAAGTGGTGGATAAGAAGAAGATGGAGTAATTGAAGAAAACAAGATGAAGGGGTTAGGAGGGAATGAGTGGATGAGTTGAAGACAAAAAGATTTAAGGATTTAAGTGTGGTATGGAGGGGTTGAAGAGGGATAGGATAGAGAGGTTGAGGAGATGATGGAGGGGTAGAAAGGCAGAAGGACTTAAGGCATTGAATCCGTTGAAGATGGAGTGTTTGGTGAGGGATAGATTGGTTAAACTAAATTAAGTGGCTGGAAGGAAAAGGTGGAATAAATAAAAGGGAAATATTGCATAAGTCGGGGAATGAAGGACTGAAGGGGAGATACAAACAAAATGGTCTTGGGTTGTAATAAAATGAAGGAGGAGAAAGATGTGGAAACTTGGGGGGGGGGGGGAGGAGAGCATAACTAAGAGGGAGTAGAAGTAGATATCTTGAGATGAACACGAGAGAGGTCTTTTGGGGGGTTAAAAGGGTAATATGGTTGGGAAGCAGAGAACGGAGGGGAGATAACTCTTTAGTGAAAACGAGTTGAGTAGAGATGGTGGGGAGGGGAGGTTGACGAGTGAGAGAAGATTGTGCTAGAAAGGTTGAGAACAGAGTGAAATAGACTGCTTCAATGAAATAAATAATTTGGATTGAAAATGGCTTGATAAAGTGTTTTGTAGACTGGGAAAGTAGGAAAGAAAAGATATTCTGTGTTTAATGTACTCTATTTTCTAACACTTTACTCTTTCCTCTCGTCCTACCTCCATTCCGCTTCTATCCTATTTTGCGCTTTCTCCATTTTTCACTTGCATGCCCTCTTTTTTTAACCCTCCCCACTATTCCCTCTGTTCCAACCCACTGCACTCTTTTCTCCATATCTCCTTCTCTGTCCACCCTCTTCCTAATTATTTTTTTCCCTATCTCTCTCCCCTCTAATCTCCATATCTCTTCCCTCTCCCCATTTCCTCTTCTTTCTTATTTCCCTACATCCCCAGTATTTTGAATATTCCAGTACTATGGAGATCCGTCACCCTGTCAACAGTAATCTCTGCCTCACATCCGGTGGAATCACATTGACGTTCCTAGACTGTGACGCACAAGATAGTGAAGACTCTGTATCTACTACTCAGGCCTTTGAATTTATCCAGGTGACCCAAAATGTGATTTATGGCTTACAATGTAACTTGATAACAACTCTACCAAGTTATTGATCCTGGAGTGCTAACTAGCCATTGATGGCAGTAATACAGACTCACCTGGTTTTGATTTAATGGACTGGATCTTAATGTTCAAGCATCAATATCTGAACTAATGTCAGGTAACAGAATGGAAAATGGGGGAGTGGACATATTATTTCTATAGGTGTAATTCTAGATAAATTGAGAAAAAGACCTTTAGCAATCAGTATGAGTATCTAATGAAATGATGGGGCCAAAGCCAACATCTGCAGCAATTAATTGGGCTAACCTTAGAAGAACTTGTAATCTGGAAGAAGCCAACAGCTACTTGTGTACTCTCTAGTTTACTCTTTTTGGCTCTGTTCTGGGGATGGTGGGGTGGAATGGTAAACGATGGAGAGCTAAATGGGAGAAGATGTATATAAAGATGGGTGATGAAAAAGCTGATGAAGTAATTGAACTGGTAGAAGATAGTGATTGGGGAGGGATTGGACTGAATGGAGGGAAGTGATGGAGCAATGGGAAATATTACATAATTAGAGGACGGAGAGACTGATGGGGAGACACAAGTGGTTTTGGGTTGTAATAAAGGCACAGTATAGCTCAGGACCAAATATCATTACTAATGTATACCCTATTTTGTGACTTAACCCTCTTCTCACCTTTTTTAGGAGAGTATTTTCAAGAGCATGCATTCTGGACTTTGCATGTGTGCCTCCAATTCTGCTGTGTTTCTTGCACTATGTGATGACACTGATACCACCCAGTTCTGGCAGTTTTTTACTTCAACATAATGATCCTCAATGTATTTATACATTTTTTATATATAAATATATATTGCTTGTTTCCTGTGTGAATTAACAGTCATTTTGACTTAAAAAACGTAAAAAAAATTGACTAAACTTCAAAATGAATAAAATGTATATATATTTTAATAAAATATTTGCGTGTAAGAGTGTTTGTATTATATTGCATTCCTTATACTTGTGTACAAGTCCTGATTGGTTGGACAAACTTGTAAACTTGTGGGAAGTGGGCACTATTGTGCTGGGTCATTCCACGTCAATTCAACGAGGTCATGTCACCCTCCGACTCAGATTTTTACGAAACTTGGTGAACACCCTTCCCTTATGGTTTAAAGAAACACCTTTACATTTTTTCCCCTCTATCTCAAATGGTTTTCATTTTATAGTACTTCAAAGTTTCATTAAATCTGCGTTCTCTGTTCCTCTTGAGACTCCCGGCACAAGATATCCTTGCGTACATTTTTTTTCCTCCATAACAATGATCAGATCTCTTTGAAATTTTACACAGAGCTCAATAAAATGATGATGATTTCAGAAAAAAATACACTAGCACTCAAAATTTTTCATAAATGCCTAAAAAAAAAAAAAAATGTATAAATGTGAAAATAAAATAAATAATTAAATAATTGATTAATAATTAATTAACAACTAATTAATTCATATTTAATCCGCATATTGCAGATCAGAGGAGATCTTAAAAGGTTGAACTTGATGGACTGAAAGTATTTTTTCAACCTCAATTACTATGTAACTATGTATGTGTAGCATCGTTTTTTTGGGGTGGAAAAACTAGATTTAGAAAACCTGAATTTTCATCGTGTGGGCACAATGGAACCAAAAAAATTTTTATGTTGAAAATGATTGCAAATACATGCTCTTTCTTGACAAAGAATGAAATGTATGGGGGTTTTATTCCTTGTAACGCTGGGCTTGCAAGGCTTGCGGTTGCTCTCAGCGTGTGGCTCGCGATGAGCACCAAAGGAGATCACCGCAAGGCAGGAAACTTAAAGTACACGGGGGGGGGGGGGAGGTTCGCAATGAGCGCTGAAAGTGCTCAGAGGACCAAAAGCCTGATATTGTGTGGCAAACAGCATTGCCAGCCTTACAATTTTAATCTTGTCATTTTTGATGACCAAGTTCCTAGTTTGTATATAATTCTCAATTATTTTTGGGGGGGAATATTTTTTTTGCTAAGTCTGATTATCTTACATGTCAGCATTTAATGTTCTGCTGACTGTAAATTCTTTTTTTCTTTCTTTTCTTTTTTTTTTACTCCCAATAGCCAATTTTCCTAACTTCAAATTCAAATATCCCAAAATTAAAACAAGTCTGCACTTTCTAAAAATAAAAAACTATACTAATCAATATTATGTTACATTTTAAGATGAACAACTTTATTTAATTAATTTTTTCTATTACAGCTACGGATTGTAGGAAAGTTGGATAAAATGGCTACCCAGTAGCCATTTTTTACTACGATGTCCAAAAAAACTTGACATTCTCATTAGAAGGAATAAAAAAAAACACAAATGTAATTTTTTGTCAAGAAAGAGCATGTCTATCATAGCTAAACACTGGAAACTTACCTCCCCTACTCACATTGAAGTACTTCACAAAATCAGGTTCATTCGGGCTATGAGCTCACTTTCAGCTGAAATTGATGAAAGATACCGTCGATGGGCCTCCTGCTGGGACTTATGGACTCTACGAGGTCCACAATAAGGTTCGTGTGAACTACTTTTATGGGTTGACCTGATGTTTGATCTATGGTTTCACCTTACTGTACCTCCTAGACACATGTCTGCTTTGAGGAATGTATATATGTTCAAGACCTTGTGTGACTTAATATATATGTTTTACATGGTCATGTGTTATTCTAACCAAAAAAGAAAAACTTTGAAAGAAACTTTTTGATATATCTTGTTGATACTTGAGAGATTTGTTATATGATTTGCTGAACTTACGATGTTCTATTTGTTTATTCTTTCAATAAAAAAGTTAATTATAAAAAAAAAAGAAAGAGCATGTCTTTGCAATACGTTTCAACATCAAAACATTTTGGTTCCATTGTGCCCACATGCTGAAAATTCAGGTTTTCGAAACCTTGTTTTTCCACCAAATAAAAACTAAAAATTTTTTAGGCATTTATGAAAAGTTTTGAGTGCTGGGGTATTTTTCTGAAATCATCGTAATTTTATTGAGCTCTGTGTAAATTTTCAAAGAAATCTGATCATTGGTTATGGAGAAGAAAAAAAATGTACGCAAGGGTATCTTGTGCCGAGAGTCTCAAGAGGAAACGACAACACGGATTTAATGAAACTATGAAGTGCTATACAATTAAAACCGTTTGAGATAGAGGGGAAAACATTAAGGGGGTTTCTTTCAACCATAAGGGAAGGGTGTACACCAAGTTTTATCAATTCATGATTTTGGTCCCCTCACCAAGGCATCATAACATCCTAACATCCACTTCACTAGTCGTATAGAACCAGGAAACTCTTATCTTTGAGGATTTTGACCCATATATCTTCTAGATATCTTATTCCATTTGCATATTCATCCAATCAGACAGTGATATCTGATACCTAACTTTATCAAATCTGGAGCAAAACTTTAAATTTTCAGTTTGAATATAAACTGTGATGCAAGGTGGAGTGGAAACAACATCTAACATGAGGCGAACATACATAAGGAATCAACAGAACGTAAAAACATATTAAAGAACTATAAAACAATTAATGAGCCCAGTCCCTATGCGGGTGGGTCAGACAAGGTACATTATCCCCATCCCACAACCACATAAATAAGAGTCCATTCATTGTTAGCTCTCTTAAGACATTACTTGGCCAGAGTAATGGCCTGTTTTAGAAATCTTAATCCATCCTGGGCAAATCATATGAGTCCAAAGGGGCTGATGGTCAAGGGGATCGTGACATTCACTTAATATTTTGTGGCAGAAATAAACTAAAAAAAAAAAAAACTACTGTATATTGGTCTCATGCCACCCATTGCAGTTTATCTCGGTTTAATTAAATATAATGAACTGATGAGATTCCAACTCACAACGTTCCAGAACATTTGGGTGTGGGGTGTCCCTTTAAATGACAATTGAACATCATAATGATGCTAACAAAGTGTCATATAACATGTTTTTGTCATTAGTCCGTTTTTTGTTTTATATAAATATAACAAACTAGGTGACCAAATTAATTTTATTCTCCTCAATATAATTGCCAAAGACAAATTGTGTGTTTGCGTTGTTCAGTCATGTCCGACTCTCAGTGACCTCATAGACCGCAGCATACCATGCAGATCGACTTGGTATTCATGGCAGATATACTAGAGTGGGTTTCCAGTTCCATCTCCATTGGGCCACAGCATACAGCTTCTGGTATTACTAGGTGATCTCAAATTCAAGTACTGACCAGGCCCAACCCTGTATGGCTTCTTGGTTCCCTGACTGGGATTGAAGCCAAGTTGAAAGCACCAGATTATAACCACTGGACCACCAGGGGACAAATTATATATAATTTACACTCCACTAATTGCCTGCACAGTAACAAATTTGCTAGCCTGAAACCTCCCCCTTTCTTCTTGTTCTCTCTTATGGAAGGTTCCATGTTTCACAGCTGTGACCTAAGGCCACGCCCACAGGGAAGAGGCTTCCCAGATAGCATATCACAGCAGCATCATGAAACAGATAGTGCAAAGCCTCCCCAATGTGCTTGTGGATTTAGATCACAGCTGTGCATGACACCCACCACAAGAGGGAACAGGAAGAAAGGGTGAGATTCCAAAAGCTTACAATCTGATACCTGGGGCTATTTAAAAGTAGTACATTGTATAGAACAATTGCATGATATATAATTAAGAAGCCTAAAATTAAAACCATTATTTAAAATGAAAATAAGTAAATAAATGCAGTCCCTTTATTGTATATATTGAGTTTAAACTAGATAATCAAAGAATCACTAGGCCTCCCATATTGAGAGCTAAAAAACAAGCCACTAAAGTTGTCTATGCTTTAGAGAAATGTTGCCACATTTTAACAATAAAACCAATTTGATATAATCAAAATATTATTTTTTTATAATATATTTTACAATTAATACAATATTTTCCAATCAGGCACTACGTTAGACAGTATTGGTTGGCAGGTACGTTGTTGGGTCCTTCGCCATTTCTACGTTGCCAACCAAGTTCCCGCCCACTACCGGAAGTTGAATCTCAAGCCTTGGCGCTCTTGTCTCTATCCCCTTTTGGAGAAGAAGGAAGAGAAATCCCGGTAAGTGGCAGCAATCAGACTTATATCGCCGCCATCCCGTAGTACTCGGTCACCAGCCGTGTCAATACTGATGTTAGCGACCCCATCCTTGTTATGACCCCTATATTTCCTTCGTAAACCCCCCCCCTCATAGTCGACAGCGGGCGCATATAAATAGAGCCATTATATCATCCAATATGGACGCCTATAATAACATTCCTACCCCTATACACAATCCGTTGGATATCATCGCCATCCTAGCGCCTAGACTAGTATTCTCAGTGCCCGTGGGTGCCTCTTTTTCTTGGGGATGGGGATCAACCTCCATTTTTATGGGCACTCCGCCATTTTTGTGTATGGGAAGCAGAAAAGGAGAGGCGGGGCCGGTGTTATGATTGGGAGTGGGCGGGGCTTGGTGTGTATTGTTATGAATAGGGTTAATGGTGCCATACCTGAATATTGGGCAGTGGCATATTTAAATACAATGTTGCATGGTGTATACATTATAAATCACAATAAAAGTAAATTTTATGATATACCTATATGTGTGTGTGTATATATATATATATAATGTACTTGTATCATTGCCAATCACAAGAGGTGTCAGAAGAAGGGATGGAAAGGGGTTTCGGATCAGAAACAGAAGGGATGAAAAGGGGTTAGGGATCAGAAACAGAAGGGATGAAAAGGGGTTAGGGATCAGAAACAGAAGGGATGAAAAGGGGTTAGGGATCAGAAACAGAAGGGATGAAAAGGGGTTAGGGATCAGAAACAGAAGGGATGAAAAGGGGTTAGGGATCAGAAACAGAAGGGATGAAAAGGGGTTAGGGATCAGAAACAGAAGGGATGAAAAGGGGTTAGGGATCAGAAACAGAAGGGATGAAAAGGGGTTAGGGATCAGAAACAGAAGGGATGGAAGGGGTTAGGGATCAGAAAAAGCAGGGATGGAAAGGGGTTAGGGATCAGAAAAAGCAGGGATGGAAAGGGGTTAGGGATCAGAAAAAGCAGGGATGGAAGGGGTTAGGGATCAGAAAAAGCAGGGATGGAAGGGGTTAGGGATCAGAAAAAGAAGGGATTGAAGGGGTTAGGGATCAGAAAAAGCAGGGATGGAAAGGGGTTAGGGATCAGAAAAAGCAGGGATGGAAAGGGGTTAGGGATCAGAAAAAGCAGGGATGGAAGGGGTTAGGGATCAGAAAAAGCAGGGATGGAAGGGGTTAGGGATCAGAAAAAGCAGGGATGGAAGGGGTTAGGGATCAGAAAAAGAAGGGATGAAAAGGGGTTAGGGATCAGAAAATGGGGGGAAATAAAGAGAATGAATGCAGACAAAAATGGAAAACTGAGAGAGGAATGATAAAAAGGAAAGTGAAGACAGGCGTATGGGGTGAACCATGGAGATGGCCTAACTGAATGATTTGGGAGAGGATTGAATTAGAGGGTTGGCAGTGAGAGTGGATTGTAAGGGTAGCATGGAGGGATAATTTGGTGCCATGGTGACTACGGAGTAGGGCAATTTGGTTGTGGTAGGGAGAGAGGGTCAGTTGGGGTGACATAGGGAGGGTGAGTAGAAAAGAAGAATGGAGGGATGGAAAATAAGAGAATATGGTGGGTTGGCAGAGATAATATTGTAGTATGTCATGGAGAAAATGAAATGGAGTAATAAAAAGAATGAGGGTTTGCAGAGAAAGGGAGAAGTCAGAATTTGGGATTGGCAGGGAGACCGGGTCAGTCGGGGTGACATGGGAGGGTTGAGTAGAGAAGAAGAATTGAGTGAACATGGGGGTTGGCAGAGAGAACATGGTGTGATATGGAGAAGTTGAAGAAGGTAATGAGAAAGAATGACAATTGGTAAAGAGAGGGATAATTGAGGAGGTGGAGAGAGAGAGTCAGAATTGAAGGAATGTCAGGGATAACTGAATAAAGTGGCAGAAAGCCATGAAGATGATGTTAGGGATAACTGAAGTGATGCATAGAAGGAGAGAGGGAGAATTAAGGGGGTGAGAAGAATGGGTGGTTGGCTGAGAGATAATTGGAGTGGTAGAGGGAACAATAGGGGAAACAGAAAGGAAAGAAATAGAATTCTTTGGCAGAGAAAGTAAGGGGAGATTCGGGAGTTGGCAGATGGAGTAATGGGTGATGTATCAAGAGGAGTCAGGATTACTGAGAAAGAAGGTTAAAGATGGAGAGAAGTGTTGAATCAGAATTGCAGATTTAAGAGAATAATGAGGAGGGAACATTGATGAGGGAAATGGTAGAATTTCAGGACTTCTCAGATAAAACATTTGGTAGTCCCATGCCAGTTGCATAATTGGGTTTGGAATGAACCAATTAATTATAAGTAGATTTGTCAGAGAGCTTCTCTATTGAGTGTAGTTTGGCACTGATGGTTTATCACACTCTCATTCTCCACTTCTAGACTCGCACAACTACACCACTACACCCAATTTAAAGATGGCTGAGACCGATGTAGACAATGAGCTCCTGGACTATGAGGATGACGAGGTGGAGAACCAGGCTGGGGGAGATGCTCCAGACATAACCCCAAAGAAGGAGATGAAGGGATCTTACGTTTCCATCCACAGTTCTGGGTTCAGAGACTTCCTGCTCAAACCCGAACTGCTTCGGGCCATCGTAGACTGTGGCTTTGAGCATCCATCTGAGGGTGAGTGAGAGAGGAGGAATGGAAAGACATTCTCGAATAGGGTTCAGAAGACCAAAGATGAAGACGTGGGTGGGAGAAAGCTCCTCTGGGCATCTGTGAAGTGTCTTCTGGAGTGAGATTGATCCTCAAAGATGTTGACGTTTTAATACGTTTGTGGAGTGGAGAGACTCTATATGTTGATGTTTTGAGTTCTTTAATTCAGTGGAGTGAAAAACATAAAAGATACTTAAAATAATGACATGAATTATTTTTTCCGATATATGTAGAGCATGTAAGGAAAGGGCCTCTTTGTAAAGCTATAGACGGTGTTTGAGGAGATGCTGAAAATATTGGGTATTTAGGATTGTTGGTAAAGTGGGGTAATGGGAACACTGACCAATAAATGGTTTGGAGAATACAAAATGGCAACATGTTGGGAAACACAAGGTGGGAACTGATACACATGTTGGTAATGTAAAATTGCAGTAAGTTGGAATACACAGGTTCAGATGTGATGCATAGGTTGGGAGTACAAAATGGCAGCAGGTTTGCGATGCACAGGTTGGGAGAACAAAATGGCAGCAGGTTTGCAATGCACAGGTTGGGAGAACAAAATGGCAGCAGGTTTGCAATGCACAGGTTGGGAGTACAAGATGGCAGCAGGTTTGCGATGCGCAGTTTGTGAGTACAATATGGCAGCAGGTTTGCGCCGCGCAGGTTGTGGGTACAAGATGGCAGCAGGTTTGCGCCGCACAGGTTGGGGGTACAAGATGGCAGCAGGTTTGCGTTGCGCAGGTTGGGGGTACAAGATGGAAGCAGGTTTGCGTTGCGCAGGTTGGGGGTACAAGATGGCAGCAGGTTTGCTTTGCGCAGGTTGGGGGTACAAAATGGCAGCAGGTTTGCGGTGCGCAGGTTGGGGGTACAAAATGGCAGCAGGTTTGCGGTGCGCAGGTTGGGGGTACAAAATGGCAGCAGGCTTGCGGTGCGCAGGTTGGGGGTACAAAATGGCAGCAGGTTCGCGGTGCGCAGGTGGGGGGTACAAAATGGCAGCAGGTTTGTGGTGTGCAGGTGGGGGGTACAAAATGGCAGCAGGTTTGCGGTGCGCAGGTTGGGAGAACAAGATGGCAGCAGGTTTGCGTTGCGCAGGTTGGGGGTACAAGATGGCAGCAGGTTTGCGTTGCGCAGGTTGGGGGTACAAGATGGCAGCAGGTTTGCGTTGTGCAGGTTGGGGGTACAAGATGGCAGCAGGTTTGCGTTGCGCAGGTTGGGGGTACAAAATGGCAGCAGGTTTGCGGTGCGCAGGTTGGGGGTACAAGATGGCAGCAGGTTGGGGGTACAAAATGGCAGCAGGCTTGCGGTGCGCAGGTTGGGGGTACAAAATGGCAGCAGGTTCGAGGTGCGCAGGTGGGGGGTACAAAATGGCAGCAGGTTCGCGGTGCGCAGGTGGTGGGTACAAAATGGCAGCAGGTTGGTTTTGCTCAGGTGGGGGGTACAAAATGTCAGTAGGTTTGCGGTGCTCAGGTGGGGGGTACAAAATGGCAGCACATTTGCGGTGCCAGGTTGACGATAGAGAGGTTTGGATCCAATACACAGGAGTACAAAATGGCTGCATGTTATTGACCTGTACCACACACATAGTTTCTGAAATACTATATTTCTATTTTCGTCTCTGCAGTGCAACACGAGTGTATTCCCCAGGCCATTCTGGGCATGGACATCCTCTGCCAAGCCAAGTCGGGTATGGGCAAAACTGCCGTGTTTGTGTTGGCCACATTACAACAACTGGAACCAATTACAGGACAGGTGGGTATAGACATTATTTATAATAAGAACCTCAACGGAACCCTTCCATCTCTTCATAACACTTGATGAGAAGTCTCTTCTTATTTGGAGATCCCTCGCTAACACTTCACTCTCTTGCAGGTTTCTGTATTAGTTATGTGTCACACCAGAGAGCTGGCTTTCCAGATCAGTAAAGAGTATGAACGATTCTCCAAGTACATGCCATCCGTCAAGGTAAGCGATTAGTAAGGTCTTTTTACTATGTAAATAGATATACCATATGTAAGAGCTGTTGTGATCACTAATTATGTTTTCTTTCACCATGTCACAGGTGGCTGTATTTTTTGGAGGTCTTGCTATTAAGAAGGATGAGGAGGTGTTGAAGAAGAGTTGCCCACATATTGTGGTAGGAACCCCGGGTCGTATCCTGGCGCTGGCAAGGAATAAAACCCTGAATCTCAAGCACATCAAACACTTTATCCTGGACGAGTGTGACAAAATGTTAGAGCAACTAGGTGAGAAATAGGATAAGAAGAGAAGGGAGGTTGGAGAGTCAGGAAAAAAATACTGTAATGTGGAAGAGCTAGGAGAAAAGGTTAAACAAGGGATAGATGTCAAAGGGAAGGTCGGAGGACAAGGCAGACAGGCAAGTGAATTTCGGAGGGCAAGGCAGTCGGGCAAGTGAATTTCGGAGGCAAGGTAGTCGGGCAAGTGAATTTCGGAGGCAAGGTAGACGGGCAAGTGAATTTCGGAGGCAAGGTAGACGGGCAAGTGAATTTCGGAGGCAAGGTAGACGGGCAAGTGAATTTCGGAGGCAAGGTAGACGGGCAGGTGAATTTCGGAGGCAAGGTATGGACTGGGAAGGGAAGCTCGGAGGCAAGGTATGGACGGGGAAGGGAAGCTCGGAGGCAAGGTATGGACGGGGAAGGGAAGCTCGGAGGCAAGGTATGGACGGGGAAGGGAAGCTCGGAGGCAAGGTATGGACGGGGAAGGGAAGCTCGGAGGCAATGTATGGACGGGGTAGTGAAGCTCGGAGGCAAGGTATGGACGGGGAAGGGAAGCTCGGAGGCAAGGTATGGACGGGGAAGGGAAGCTCGGAGGCAATGTATGGACGGGGAAGGGAAGCTCGGAGGCGAGGTATGGACGGGGAAGGGAAGCTCGGAGGCGAGGTATGGACGGGGAAGGGAGGCGAGGTATGGACGGGGAAGGGAAGCTCGGAGGCGAGGTATGGACGGGGAAGGGAGGCGAGGTATGGACGGGGAAGGGAGGCGAGGTATGGACGGGGAAGGGAGGCGAGGTATGGACGCGGACGGGAGGCGAGGTATGGACGGGGAAGGGAAGCTCGGAGGCGAGGTATGGACGGGGAAGGGAGGCGAGGTATGGACGGGGAAGGGAGGCGAGGTATGGACGGGGAAGGGAAGCTCGGAGGCGAGGTATGGACGGGGAAGGGAGGCGAGGTATGGACGGGGAAGGGAGGCGAGGTATGGACGGGGAAGGGAGGCGAGGTATGGACGGGGAAGGAAAGCTCGGAGGCGAGGTATGGACGGGGAAGGAAAGCTCGGAGGCGAGGTATGGACGGGGAAGGGAAGCTCGGAGGCAAGGTATGGACGGGGAAGGGAAGCTCAGAGGCAAGGTATGGACGGGGAAGGAAAGCTCGGAGGCAATGTGGAAGTTGGCTGCAATCACATATATAGTTGTGAGTGTACGAGTTGTTGCTAACGCTGCGGGCTCGCGTAGCGAGCCCTCGCGAAACGAGGGCAGTGGCCGAGGGTCTCAGTTGCTGGCATGGAGCGCCGTAGGCGCTCCATGCCAGCAACTGCGGCCCTCGCAAACTTTACGTCGCAAACCAAACAGCACGACACACACATTACGTCACTCGCAAACAACATACGACACACGTTCACACACATTACGGCCTCGCAACACTCGGACGCAACTCGCGAACATTACAAAATGTAAAACACAATACATACACACAGCACATACATAAAAAACTTACATAAAAAACTTACCTACACCAAGAGGGAGCACCCAGGACCTCAAAAATACAACTTACACCTCGATTTTACTAGAAATAAAACAGTTTAGAGACTAAAAAAAAATCGAAGCGAGAGAAAAAATGGCCGCCGAACAAAACGAAAACGAGGCTACAGCACTCTAAACTCATAATATAAATTCGAAACTATTCTCTAAGTATAATAGAGTAAAAAGGGTATCGATTTGAAAACTGTGTACCTGGTATAGGTGGGTATGGAAAATCTATCCCCACCACAACTCGGGAAACTAAAAGACTCTACTTTATAAATATGTAGCAACTGAAAATGAAAAATAATATGCAAAACATAATACTTTATTAAGGAAAAACAGAAAAATATAGAAAAATAAGTTTAAAAAAAAAAGGGATATACTACAAAAGTATGTCTAAAGCAGGCCGGCTCTAGTTTAAAAGGGGGGTAAGCTTTTAAGTACCATAAGGTAACAGATATAGCCACCACCTGTCCAGTTTATAGGACAGATGACAGCTTACAGTTGCTGTAATTGCTTTCAAAGTAAAGGAGGGAGATAGAGAGGAGAGATCTCTCTGTATTCAGTGCCCAAAAGTTAATCTCATCACACACTGGTACAATTTATTTAAGAGGTGTGAAAAATTGGCAGGGACAATTCCTCCTTAATGTTGTGACCCACAGCACTAAGCTGCTGTCTACAAAAAATAGGGGGGTAGATAGTCTAGTAATGTACTATCTGTACCAATGAAAGACTATAATAATTACTGTCTTACCTTCATGGTAAAAATAAAGTAAGTAGCGTTTTTACTAGCTAATACTCTCATACCTAATCACTGTTGAGAATGTACTTCTATAAGTGTAATGCTCCACATTGGGAGCGCTTACCCCCGCCGCCTGGTGTGTTGGTATTGTTCCCGACGCGCGTTTCCCCGTTATTAGGTTTTCGGAAAACACCACAAGAAACTCGCAAAACACCACAAAACACCTACGGATATTCCGATACAGACGTATACCACACATTACTCGCCATTTTACGCCAATGCGGAAGTACACGACTACGCTAACGGTTTGGTCTCGCGCACGCACACTGTTACACTGCACACATTCAGCACGCTTACACAGCAGATCCACACCACTAATGCTGCAGCAACATCAAAACACATTGACAGCTCTTCCACACAATGCTTTAAAATAGGTAAAGTATATCCATTTATTAATGTATTATATATTTCATTATTACACACTAAACAGCATTAG
>CM050170.1:64949409-64999409 GCA_027410445.1 Discoglossus pictus
AATCAGTTAGCCAAAAATGTATTTTGAGAATGGGATCTGTTATAGAGGGATTTAAAATATAATTGACTCCTTGGCAGCCCTTGTGTTTAATACAAAAAAGCTACTCTTTTAAATTCATTATGAAAAATATGCAGATTTTGTTAAAAAAAAAAACCATGTTTTAAACCTTATAAAACAATTTTGATAATTAAGATAATTGCCATTGTCACTATTTCATTATGTATGTATAATATGAGTGATTTACTTGTATTGGATAATGATTTGGTGCCACTGGTAACACAAATAGCTGATCTCTACACAGTACTCTATGCAGAGAGAACCATTGTAGCAGAAATATGAATTTTAAGATCTTAAATGAGACATAAATGTTTTAACTAGGTTAATTATCATTCTCCATTTAATTATGTTAAACTTTTTCACTTACTTTACTTTTAAGAAGTCCCCAGAGTAAGAGATTCTAATCTGCGGGAGCCTCTCCTCCCTTTCTTCCTGTTCTCTCTCATGAAAGCTCACATCTTGCACAGCTTTGATCAAAGGTCACGCCCAATGAAGTTGGGCCTGACACTACCAGTGCAATGCTGTTCTGTATACAGTTACATGCTGTGTGTCTGCATGCAGAAACTTTGCACTGGTAATGTGAAACCCTCCCCTGTGGGTGTAGCTTTAGTTGGCATCTCTCATGAAAAAAAACAGGAAGACAGGGAGGTTCCACGAGGTAAGAATCTGCTACTCTTTGGATTCAAAGACTTCCATTGCGCAGTTAATTAGCTTAGTTAAAACATTTATACAAAACATTTTACCTAAAGAGTTCCTTTAATACTATCACATCAAAATGATATATTAATGCATTTTATTGGTTCAGTTTGAACATATTTTTTATGTTTTTATGGGCTTTTATTAGTGGTTCGCTTCCACTCCTCTTGCATTGGTCGAGGTCCTTCCTACTGGAATTAGTAGTGAGCATACAGTAATGACAGTATTACCACATAACTTCCCCTAGAAATTGAGAGAGGGGTACTGATGATGCGATATCATTTCTACTGCTTGCATTAATGAGGAGGGGAACATAATGATGCTTTTAAAATGTACGTCGGTGCAAATACATTAATAACCACCTGTTCTACAATATAAGTCTACTTAAAATGTGGTTGAATGCATGCTTCTAAACGGACATAAACATTCTCGATTATTCATGAATTAACAGGTCTTAGTATAAATTAAGTTATTTCAATAAATTAATGTCTCTTATTTTATAAATTAGTGTTTATGTCCCTTTAAATGTTTTGATTGGTGAGTGGTTCTCTCCCTGATGGGTTTAGAACAGTGATGGACAACTCGTCCTATGACGGCTGCCAACAGTCTAGGCTTTCAATCTCTGCTTGAGTCCAGGTGGATCAATCGGAATGAATTTCAGAGAGAAGATCATGGACTATTGGCAGTCCTCGTAGAATGGAGTTGTCCACCACTGGTTTAGAGGGCACCCTAACTCACTTTTATTTATCCCACATTGGAAGCCTTCATATCCCATCAGTTGGACTGTTCCATAACCCTGTTAACTTTTAGGAATCCTTCCTCTCACAATCCTCTTATAAGGATTCCCCAAAGATTACATCTGAAAGCCGCCCCAATCCCCCTTACTGTTTATCCCTTAATTTCCCACCCACCCTCCTCCAGCCAATGGAAATCTTCGTGGATGATGAGACCAAGCTGACGCTTCACGGGCTTCAACAGTATTACGTCAAACTCAAGGACAACGAGAAAAACCGCAAACTCTTTGACCTCCTTGACCTGCTGGAGTTCAACCAGGTGAGAAATACTGTTGTTTTCATGTTTGGAGCCAAACCCACGTTCTTCCCATCTTTCTATTTTGTGGGTTGTTTTTGGTCTTACTGAAATGTGACTAACTTAATGCGCCCCTATCCCAATACTCTGCTCTCTTTTCACTTGATGTGGTGTTCTCTTCATTTCCATTGTCTTGAATATGAAAGTGATTTTCTGTAGTTTAATTATATTTTATTGTATGTATTTACAGTTCTTTGGCTTCCATTGTATGGTGTTTATTCCTGTCCATATTAGTGTCCCCTTTCACTTCTTATCCCAACAAATTTCCAACTATTTCTTAGCCCGTTAATATCTTTTTCCATATTTTCTTTATTACTCTGCTTACTTTCAGCTCTTGGGTTTTCCTTCCCAATCTTCAAAGTTTAAATCATTTTAATGTCTTGCTTATGTCTCTTGGTAGCTACATCCTTTTGTGTCTTCTTACGGTGCTTTAGTAGGTTTCACTGTAGAGAGAGAGCCTGTGATCATCTCACATTTGTTGTGGTTTAGATCCTCTTGTCTTTTCCGTGCTTTGGTAGTTTTGTATATTTTCTTCTTGTTTCCCTCACTTGTTGTGATCTATGCCCTTTGCTTATTCCCTTTCACCCTTTGCTTTGTGGTCATTCATTTCAGGGTGATTTATGCCCTTTTTTCTTTTACTTCCTAGTTTTTGCTGTTATGTCCTTCGATGTGCAATTTTGTCCAACTCTTAAATGTATGGTGACCTACCTTCTTTCCTTTTCCCATTTCCATTCTTTGCTTTTTGTCCTTTGGTCTCTTGGTGATTCATGCCCTTTTATCTTTTTCCTCCCTAAGCTTTATGTCCTTTCTTGGTGATCTACGTCCTTGGCTTTTCCATCCAGCTTTTTGCTATATGTCCTTTCTTGGTGATCTACGTCCTTGGCTTTTCCATCCAGCTCTTTGCTTTAAGTCCTTTCTTGGTGATCTACGTCCTTGGCTTTTCCATCCAGCTCTTTGCTTTATGTCCTTTCTTGGTGATCTACGTCCTTGTCTTTTCCATCCAGCTCTTTGCTTTAAGTCCTTTCTTGGTGATCTACGTCCTTGGCTTTTCCATCCAGCTCTTTGCTTTATGTCCTTTCTTGGTAATTGTTCCCTCTTGGTGATCTACTTCCTTTCGTCTCTTCATTCCATCTTTGGATTTTGCCCTTTCACCTCTTGATGATCTACACCTTGTTGTCTCTTCCAACCCTTTCCTTTATGCCTTTAATTTCTAGATGGTTACTCCCTTGTATCTCTTCCCACTCTATGTCCTTTTCTTCTTTTGTGGTCTACATTCTTTCCTCTTCATTTCAATCCTTTGCTTCATGTCTTGGAAAGATGAGATTGAAAGATAGATAGATCACCATCTCATTGATATCCTTTGAACTATTGATTTAAGAATGTTTTACCTCTTTGTTCTTGCCCGTTGTTCTTCAGTCACCATACTTCTCCTTTTCCTTTATACTTTAATTTATCAGAGCTTTATTCCATTTCATCCACCATTCCCACTCGTTTTTTTTTTTTGTCCATGTCTACAAGCTTTGGATTGTTTGACTTTTCATCTAATTTCCCACGTTCTTCTGATTCATTTTCTTGATCTTAACAAATTAATTACTTTTACTTGCCATTTATTGCGGTTTATGTATTTCTTTCCACTACTCCTAGTTTAAGTCAGCTTGTTTCATGCCAACATTTTAAGGCTAATATTCTCTCGCTTCTTCAAATCTTGTTTTCCACTTACACTGTTGTTTATGTTCTAATTTTATTCCATTTGTGATTAATTTACTTATTTCCTCTTTCTGGTTTGGATATGACTTTTATTGTTCCTAGCATCTTTCACAGTTGATTAATTTGCCCCAGTTCTATATTTATCTCATTTGTGCTTGTTACTTGGCACTTCTGCATTTCTACCAGCAATGTAGTGACTATACAAAGTTCCCAATGATTGTGGTGTATAAATGAGAGATACACATAAATATAATTGGAACTGGTCATTAAATTATTTTAGTAGACGTGTTTGGTAATTAGCTTGAAAAGTTGATTATTTTAAGCGTGAATTGCTAATAATTTTAATATTCCTAAAATATTCAAATTTCAAGCTTTATTTTCAACTATTCCACTTTTTTTTTTTTTTTACAAAGTTTGCAGTAATTGGGATTGCTGAAACAAAAATTAATCCGTATCACACCCTACTTATTTTCTAATGAATCTAGTCACTCTGCACAGTTTTCCATGTCCTATTAGATACACTCTTTATGTGATGTACTTAAGTTCTCTGTCTGACACTCAGGTGGTGATTTTTGTCAAGTCGGTCCAGCGGTGCATCGCTCTGGCTCAGCTGCTGGTGGAACAGAACTTCCCGGCCATCGCTATCCACCGAGGGATGCCACAGGAGGAGAGGTGAGGAGGGCAAGAGAAAAACGTATGGAAAGGGATGGCAAGGGAAGAGAGTGCAAAGGGAAACAACAGAATAAAAGGAGGGACAGAATAGGGAGCACAATGGGACAATTGAAAGAAGGATGAGGATAGGTCAGAGGAGCAAACTGGAGGACAAGGATGTTAGGGGGAGAGGGAACTTTAAGGGGAGGGAGGTAAAAGAAATGGGAGCATGAAAGAGTTGTATAATGGGATGAAGGGGGGGGGGGCAGTGGAACAAAAAGATGAGAAGCAAACTGAAGGAAAAGGATGTAAAGGGGAGACAGCTTGAAGGGGAATGCAAATGAAGGAGAAAGAAGGGGTGGCAAGTAAAAGAAATTGGAAGATGAAAGGAGGTGGCAAAATAGAGAGCATGAAGTGAGGACAATGGAAAGAAGCAATGAGGAGAGGTAAAGGGAGCAAACTGGAAGACAAGGATGTAAGGGAAGATGGAGCTTGAAGGGAGATAGCAGAATATATAGCATGAAGTGAGGGCAGTAGAAAGAAGGAAGGAAAGAGGAGAGGGAACTTGAAGGGCAAGAAAGCAAATTAAGAGGGAGAAAAAGGGGAGGGGGCAAGAGACAAGGGAGAATAGGCAGGAGGCCGGCAAGAGAAGAGGGAGGGCAAGGGCGGAAAGTGAGAACAGTCGAGAGAGAGAGATCTTAACAGTACTCCTGTCTTACAGACTATCCCGGTATCAACAATTTAAGGATTTCCAGCGTAGGATCTTGGTGGCCACCAACCTGTTTGGCCGTGGAATGGACATTGAGAGAGTTAACATTGCATTTAACTACGACATGCCAGAGGATTCTGACACCTACCTTCACAGGGTCTGTACACACTATACTTCTCTGTACTTGTTCTATATGGCTGGTTATTAGTCCATGTCATTCACTCTTAAATCATCTCCCAGGTCGCCCGAGCCGGAAGATTTGGCACAAAAGGTTTGGCCATCACATTTGTTTCTGACGAGGGAGATGCTAAAATCCTTAACGAGGTGCAAGATCGGTTTGAGGTGAACATCAGTGAGCTTCCAGATGAGATTGACATTTCTTCTTACAGTAAGTGTGCACTTCTTCACTCTCTCCATCTTGTTACTCATCCCATTTACTGCAATCCTAAGAAAGATTTTGACCTTTCCTGCATCTAATTATAAATTGCGGTAAATTTCTCCATTACAACACTAGGCCCTGTATCTTAACGCCCTTTCCAAAAATGATTTCTCACTCTTTGATTGGACGCTACAAATCCTTTACATTCCTTTTTATGGAAGATATCACTCTCCTGAATTTTGGTTGAATTTATTTACTGTTTGTACCTCTGTATTTACAACACTGGTGCCGTTAGGCACCTCAGCTTCCTCCCTCTTGTAACGCTCTAGTTCCAGGCGTTTGTCTGTTTGGGGCAAGTCTGTGAACTGCAGTATTTCCTTTAATTTTGTCAAGGAACATTTTGAAGTGTGAAATGAGGCACGCTTCACATGGAAGTGCCTCTAGGCAGCTGCCTAGTTGACCTAATGAGAAATAAGTACTTACATACTTCTCCTAAATGTCATTAAACCATAAGATTTATTTATATATGTTTCTATTATGTCCTCTTATGTATACATATCATAATAATGAATATGCTTGCATGGTTCCTTGAAGCATTTCGTGGCCAAAATACATCATTTTACCAGACCACTAACATGTTTTTTCCTTTCTCCTCAGTTGAACAGACCCGATGAACTGAGACCCTTCTACAGCTGCACCCACCAGCCCCCACAGCTGATTTTGGGGGAACGGTCACAATCAACAGTTGAAGAGCTTGTCTCCTAAACCTGCCTCCAGTTCACTTAAATGTATTGTACGATGAGCGGATCGCGGCTCTCTTCATTAATTTTTAGCGGAGGCCCCGCAGAGCATTATGTCCATTTGGCCACTGGAGACGAACAGAAGTTTGTTACCTACATCGGCTTTCAACAGAGCATCTCATTCTCAGTATTTGGGTCCAGAATGTTGTCCTTATGTAAAATTGAGTGTGAAGTGATTCATAGACTTGGGTGAGATAAAAACAGGGAAGGGGAGCGATGCTCTAAGAGATTTGGTTGTGGTTTTATACAAAATCCTTTGTGGATTATTTTTTGTTTAGTGATACCCCTCCCCTGTGACCAGTGTCACTTCCCTCTATTTTGTGACCTCTTCCACCAAAATTGTGTCACAAGAAATAAAAAAAGAAAAACGATTGTTAATGTTCTCAGAATTATTATGCTGGATTTACACACATCAAGAGTTGACATCTTTGGTCAGGAGAAGCATTATTAGGTATCCATAATGTTAGAATACCGTTCTGCTCCCGTTCCTCCGAGCTCATGAGCCTAACGGCACATAGTCTCATGCAGAAAGCAAATGTTCACTTTAGACCTGTCATCACTTAAAGATTCTTCCCCATCAAAGCTGTCATACACACCCGCAGTGGTCACAGGAGTGCGCCCCTCTATATTAAGACACACAACCAAAGCTGTGGCAAATACTTTATATATACAGAAATATAACATGATTGAACGAAAAAAAAAAAGTATATACAATTCATTTAGCAATCACTTCAGCCAAGTGGCTCTACTCTAGGTCAATTTGTGATGTTCTCTGAGGGCAACAAATGTGGATGGTGCCCCTTTTGTGGGGGATTTTTTTCTTGATGACAGTAGTTCCTCTGCAAATCTCAGTGACTCATCTCTTCCACATACCACGACGGCAGTATGATTAGATCTGGGTCGGTATGAACAGTGAAAGAGACTTCTGAACCTGGCTCACAGGAGAAGAGATAAACAACCCTACAGAGGAGATAAAACTGGTCAGAGGAGGTGGAAGGTGAAAGAGAAGATGATACACTAAGAGAGGGGATTTTGGATGGATGTGTATACGAGCTCTGATGGAGGTTTATAATATACAGATATATTTAGTAAACTAAAACTAATGCTTGTGACTTCCTATATTTTTACCTGACTGAATAGATGGTTAGATTGTACGGTCAAGTACTTAGCACACTTGTATCTTCAAAGGATTCCCCCAGAAAGACAAAAGCTAATCTTTTGGGTAAGAAGTTAACACTGAGAACATACTCCCCTTTCCTTGATATCCTTTTCTTTCCAACTGCTTGAGAGCCTGAGCTATTGGATGGCTATAAATCAAGAAGTGTGACACCACCTAACATTCATTTCTCACAAAAAACAAAGGGTTAAGGAATGTGTAAACCCTTAAGTACCCAGCTGCATCAATGTTTTCACCTCTACATGGCTTGCTTGTGACTGGCTATTTGGGAGGTTGGATATAACACATCCTCTCACCTTGGGTCATCTTTAGTTACCACTCTTTTGACGAATGCCAAGAATGAATCGCAAAAATTCATACACACGGCCGGGTCCCAGCTGAAGTTATCGCCCTGTGTAGAAAATGGTATACGGAGACAATTCAAACTTATTTAATTTAGTTAGTCTTGTTGAAAGTACTGGTAATTTTAGATGATACTTTCTAGACAGGAGTAGTCATTGCATTCAAAGTCTACTCCCACCTCAATAAGTTGACAAACTAAACAAAGAGGCGGTCCTATTTTGTTTTTACAATACAGCTTCTAAATCTTATATTTGAGTCCAGTAGATCTGCATATTTTCACCTCCTTTGGTGTCTTACCATTTTATCCAGCCAGGTTTCCTTTGGTAAGGAGGCAGATAATTATGCTTATCAAGACAGCTTCCTGGGCACATCATCTCCCACCTTCTGGACACGTACATGAGACGGTCTTAAACCTTAACTTACCCGAACAAGATGGGGGATCTCTGATGTCCGGTAATTCTGCAAAGATGCAATTCTCCCATCTGGACTGCGAAACCCAGCGACGATGAGGGGGATCCCGAGGAGGAAGGACTGGCACCACCATTTTAAGAGTTTATACCTATGAGGGAGAGACAGAGTCATTTTTAGTTACCTATAGAGGGGTGGACAAAATATCTAGGAACCAGGAAGATTTTGTAGGAGTCATGGCAACCCACAACAGTACTTCACCTCAATATTCTCCTCCATCAAAGTTAATTGTCACTAGATTTGAAACAAAAGATGTAGTGTGTCCATGCTGAAGGTCATACTTGCTACCTGTTGAAGCTGCGCTGTTGGTGGGGGTTCCGTATCTGCGCGCTGGACTTCAGTTCGACATAGCAGAGAGGGGGTTTGGGTTTGGAGGCAGCGGGGTCCGTGCAGTCTACTTCCCCTGATAAGAGGATGGAGTGCGTGGAGAGGCGAGCGAAGAGGACGCTGCAAAATGCCTCGTTAGTGTTCACCACATCGGAGGGAGTGGGAGAGCTGTCTGAGGAGTCTAAACGAGGAGGAGAATGAATATTAAATATAATGTAATGCAGTATTTCAATAATAATACAAAAAAAAATGCTTTTACAATTTCAATGTGAACTTTAGCACTGCAGCCTCTAGCAGTCCTATTTCTTTTAGGTCTCTTCAGAATTGCACAGGAGCATGGTTTCATCATAAAAAAGTTGAAGCACTCACCTGCACACAGGTAGCTCTCAAACTTATACCCGGAGTACATGAGCTTCTCTTGCTCCGGGGTCCTCTCCAGCCTCCTCTTCTTGGCGGTCTCCGTCTCCCTCTCACTCACATATAGAGTTCCTTTAAATAGGGTCACTGCCAAAATCCAGCCCTCCTGGTTCTCATAGGGTGTGCAGAGGATCTTGGTGAGATGACCTCTCCAGGTGACAAAGTCACGGTCCAGGGGTCTGAGAAGGAGGAGAGAGAAATAGTAGAGATGAGGAGGTAGAGTTCTCCCTGTTCTCCCCTCACCTCCTCTTACCTCCCATGTCTCCCCTCACCATTCCCTATTCTCCCCTCACCTCTTGTCTCCCCCAGCAGCTCCCTATTCTCCCTCACTTCTTCTTGTCTCCCCCAGCAGCTCTACTCTCCCCTCACCTCTTCTGGTCTGCCCCTGCAGCACCCCATTCTTTCCTCACATCTTCTTGTCTTCTCCAGCAGCTCCATTTTTCCCTCACCTCATCTCCCCCAGCAGCTTCCTATTCTCCCCCCCCCCTCTTGTCCTCCAGCAGCTCCCTGTTCCTAACTCACCTCTTCTTCTCTCCCCAGCACCTCCCTGTTCTCCCCTCACCTCCCCAGCAACTCCCTGTTCTCCCCTCAATCCTCTTATTGTCTCCCCAGCATCTCCCTCACTTCTTGTCTCCCCCAGCAGCTGCCGGTTCTCCCCTCTTCTTGTCTCCCCCAGCAGCTGTCTGTTTCCCCCTCACCTCTTCTTGTCTCCCCCAGCAGCTGCCGGTTCTCCCCTCACCTCTTCTTGTCTCCCCCAGCAGCTGTCCGTTTTCCCCTCACCTTTTCTTGTCTCCCCCAGCAGCTGCCTGTTCTCCCCTCACCTCTTCTTGTCTCCCCCAGCAGCTGCCTGTTCTCCCCTCACCTCTTCTCGTCTCTCCCAGCAGCTGCCTGTTCTCCCCTCACCTCTTCTTGTCTCCCCCAGCAGCTGCCTGTTCTCCCCCTACCTCCTCTTGTCTCCCCAGCGGATCCCTCTTCTCCCCCTCTTCTTGTCTCCCCAGCAGCTCTTCTTGTCTCCCCCAGCAGCTGCCTGTTCTCCCCCTACCTCCTCTTGTCTCCCCAGCAGCTCCCTCTTCTCCCCCTCTTCTTGTCTCCCCAGCAGCTCTTCTTGTCTCCCCCAGCAGCTGTCTGTTCTCCCCTCACCTCTTCTTGTCTCCCCCAGCAGCTGTCTGTTCTCCCCTCACCTCTTCTTGTCTCCCCCAGCAGCTGCCTGTTCTCCCCCTACCTCCTCTTGTCTCCCCAGCAGCTCCCTCTTCTCCCCCTCTTCTTGTCTCCCCAGCAGCTCTTCTTGTCTCCCCCAGCAGCTGTCTGTTCTCCCCTCACCTCCTCTTGTCTCCCCAGCAGCTCTTCTTGTCTCCCCCAGCAGCTGCCTTTTCTCTCCTTACCTCTTATTGTCTCCCCAGCACCTCTGTTTTCCCCTCACCTCTTCTTGTCTCCCCCATCACCTCCCTGTTCTCCCCTCACCTCTTCTTGTTTCCCCCAGCAGTTACCTGTTCTCCCTTTACCTCTTCTTGTCTCCCACAACAGCCCCTGTTTTCCCCTCACCTCTTCTTGTCTCCCACAACAGCCCCTGTTTTCCCCTCACCTCTTCTTGTCTCCCCCATCACCTCCCTGTTTTCCCCTCACCTCTTCTTGTCTCCCACAACAGCCCCTGTTTTCCCCTCACCTCTTCTTGTCTCCCCAGCACCTCCCTGTTCTCTCCTCACCTCTTCTTGTCTCCCCCAGCACCTCCCTGTTCTCTCCTCACCTCTTCTTGTCTCCCCCAGCACCTCCCTGTTCTCTCCTCACCTCTTCTGGTCTCCCCCAGCACCTCCCTGTTCTCTCCTCACCTCTTCTTGTCTACCCCATCACCTCTCTGTTCTCTCCTCACCTCTTCTTGTCTACCCCATCACCTCCCTGTTCTCTCCTCACCTCTTCTTGTCTCCCCCAGCACCTCCCTGTTCTCTCCTCACCTCTTCTGGTCTCCCCCAGCACCTCCCTGTTCTCTCCTCACCTCTTCTGGTCTCCCCCAGCACCTCCCTGTTCTCTCCTCACCTCTTCTGGTCTCCCCCAGCACCTCCCTGTTCTCTCCTCACCTCTTCTTGTCTCCCCCAGCACCTCCCTGTTCTCTCCTCACCTCTTCTGGTCTCCCCCAGCACCTCCCTGTTCTCTCCTCACCTCTTCTGGTCTCCCCCAGCACCTCCCTGTTCTCTCCTCACCTCTTCTTGTCTCCCCCAGCACCTCCCTGTTCTCTCCTCACCTCTTCTGGTCTCCCCCAGCACCTCCCTGTTCTCTCCTCACCTCTTCTGGTCTCCCCCAGCACCTCCCTGTTCTCTCCTCACCTCTTCTTGTCTCCCCCAGCACCTCCCTGTTCTCTCCTCACCTCTTCTTGTCTCCCCAGCACCTCCCTGTTCTCTCCTCACCTCTTCTTGTCTCCCCCAGCACCTCCCTGTTCTCTCCTCACCTCTTCTGGTCTCCCCCAGCACCTCCCTGTTCTCTCCTCACCTCTTCTGGTCTCCCCCAGCACCTCCCTGTTCTCTCCTCACCTCTTCTTGTCTCCCCCAGCACCTCCCTGTTCTCTCCTTACCTCTTCTTGTCTCCCCCAGCACCACCCTGTTCTCTCCGAACCTCTTCTTGTCTCCCCCAGCACCTCCCTGTTCTCTCCGAACCTCTTCTTGTCTCCCCCAGCACCTCCCTGTTCTCTCCTCACCTCTTCTTGTCTCCCCAGCACCTCCCCGTGCTCTCCTCACCTCTTCTTGTCTCCCCCAGCACCTCCCTGTTCTCTCTTCACCTCTTCTTGTCTCCCCCAGCACCTCCCCGTGCTCTCCTCACCTCTTCTTGTCTCCCCAGTAGCTGCCTATTCTCCCCTCACCTCTTCTTGTCTCCCCCAGCACCTCCCCGTTCTCTACTCACCTCTTCTTGTCTCCCCCAGCACCTCCCCGTTCTCTCCTCACCTCTTCTTGTCTCCCCCAGCAGCTGCCTGTTCTCCCCTCACCTCTTCTTGTCTCCCCCAGCAGCTGCCTGTTCTCCCCTCACCTCTTCTCGTCTCTCCCAGCAGCTGCCTGTTCTCCCCTCACCTCTTCTTGTCTCCCCCAGCAGCTGCCTGTTCTCCCCCTACCTCCTCTTGTCTCCCTAGCGGATCCCTCTTCTCCCCCTCTTCTTGTCTCCCCAGCAGCTGCCTGTTCTCCCCCTACCTCCTCTTGTCTCCCCAGCAGCTCCCTCTTCTCCCCCTCTTCTTGTCTCCCCAGCAGCTCTTCTTGTCTCCCCCAGCAGCTGTCTGTTCTCCCCTCACCTCTTCTTGTCTCCCCCAGCAGCTGTCTGTTCTCCCCTCACCTCTTCTTGTCTCCCCCAGCAGCTGCCTGTTCTCCCCCTACCTCCTCTTGTCTCCCCAGCAGCTCCCTCTTCTCCCCCTCTTCTTGTCTCCCCAGCAGCTCTTCTCGTCTCCCCCAGCAGCTGCCTGTTCTCCCCCTACCTCCTCTTGTCTCCCCAGCAGCTCTTCTTGTCTCCCCCAGCAGCTGCCTTTTCTCTCCTTACCTCTTATTGTCTCCCCAGCACCTCCCTGTTCTCCCCTCACCTCTTCTTGTCTCCCCCATCACCTCCCTGTTCTCCCCTCACCTCTTCTTGTTTCCCCCAGCAGTTACCTGTTCTCCCTTTACCTCTTCTTGTCTCCCACAACAGCCCCTGTTTTCCCCTCACCTCTTCTTGTCTCCCCCATCACCTCCCTGTTTTCCCCTCACCTCTTCTTGTCTCCCACAACAGCCCCTGTTTTCCCCTCACCTCTTCTTGTCTCCCCAGCACCTCCCTGTTCTCTCCTCACCTCTTCTTGTCTCCCCCAGCACCTCCCTGTTCTCTCCTCACCTCTTCTTGTCTCCCCAGCACCTCCCTGTTTTCCCCTCACCTCTTCTTGTCTACCCCATCACCTCTCTGTTCTCTCCTCACCTCTTCTTGTCTACCCCATCACCTCCCTGTTCTCTCCTCACCTCTTCTTGTCTCCCCCAGCACCTCCCTGTTCTCTCCTCACCTCTTCTGGTCTCCCCCAGCACCTCCCTGTTCTCTCCTCACCTCTTCTTGTCTCCCCCAGCACCTCCCTGTTCTCTCCTCACCTCTTCTGGTCTCCCCCAGCACCTCCCTGTTCTCTCCTCACCTCTTCTGGTCTCCCCCAGCACCTCCCTGTTCTCTCCTCACCTCTTCTTGTCTCCCCCAGCACCTCCCTGTTCTCTCCTCACCTCTTCTGTGTCTCCCCCAGCACCTCCCTGTTCTCTCCTCACCTCTTGTCTCCCCCAGCACCTCCCCGTGCTCTCCTCACCTCTTCTTGTCTCCCCAGTAGCTGCCTATTCTCCCCTCACCTCTTCTTGTCTCCCCCAGCACCTCCCCGTTCTCTCCTCACCTCTTCTTGTCTCCCCCAGCACCTCCCCGTGCTCTCCTCACCTCTTCTTGTCTCCCCAGTAGCTGCCTATTCTCCCCTCACCTCTTCTTGTCTCCCCAGCACCTCCCTGTTCTCTCCTCACCTCTTCTTGTCTCCCCAGCACCTCCCCGTGCTCTCCTCACCTCTTCTTGTCTCCCCCAGCACCTCCCTGTTCTCTCTTCACCTCTTCTTGTCTCCCCCAGAACCTCCCCGTTCTCTCCTCACCTCTTCTTGTCTCCCCAGTAGCTGCCTGTTCTCCCCTCACCTCTTCTTGTCTCCCCAGCACATCCCTGTTCTCGCCTCACCTCTTCTTGTCTCCCCAGCACCTCCCTGTTCTCTCCTCACCTCTTCTCGTCTCCCCCAGAACCTCCCCGTTCTCTCCTCACCTCTTCTTGTCTCCCCAGTAGCTGCCTGTTCTCCCCTCACCTCTTCTTGTCTCCCCAGCACATCCCTGTTCTCGCCTCACCTCTTCTTGTCTCCCCCATCACCTCCCTGTTCTCCCCTCACTTCTTCTTGTCTCCCCCAGCACCTCCCTGTTTTCCCCTCTCCTCTTCTTGTCTCCCCAGCACCTCCCTGTTTTCCCCTCTCCTCTTCTTGTCTCCCCAGCACCTCCCTGTTCTCCCCTCACCTCTTCTAGTCTGCTCCAGCAATTCCCTTTCTCACCTCACCTATTTTTGTTTCCTCCAGCAGCTCCCTATTCTCCCCTTCATGTCTCTCCTCACCTCACCCCTTCTTGTCGCCCTATTCTCCCCTCACCTCTTCTTGCCTCCCCCAGCAGCTCCCCCCAGCAGCTCCTTGTTCTCCTTGGCCCAGGTCAGGATGTGTAGCAATCCCTCCTTCTCCTCCTCATCCCTCCTGATATATCTGTCCTCATATCCCTCCATCACATCCCATCCGGGGGAGGCTCCCCTTCCTTCTTTTGGGGGGCGATAGTATCTCAGCCGGCGTGCATCTCCATGGTAATGGCGCTCTTCATCTAGCGAGAACCTCCCCACTTCAGAGGGCAGTCTGAAGAATGGAAAGGAGTTCTGGTATAAGGAAGGGTGAGTAGAGAGGGTCGCTGAGGCAGATAACGGCTGTTTAGATGGAGGAGGAGATGACGATTCCGGACTGTGCCTTCTCTTCTGAGGTTTACCTGTGTTGAAGAGAATAAACAGTTATTAAGGAAGCTGATTGTCTCCACCCTGAAAAAGTAATCAAGGGCCTTCACTAAGAGACAGGACTAAATGGCCAAACAATCATCCATAACTTGTCCTTACAGCAAAACCTCATTACTAAAAGAAACCACTTTAACACAGCAAGTTGGTGTTTTGTGGTGATATAACTTTGTGCCTGAAAATGTAGCACTGCTACTAGACAAAAGCTACCTCCCCCACTGATTTTATAGTGAGTGGTTATTAAATATGTTTATTTACAATTATTTATTGTTACTCACCTTCATTCTCTTGGTTTAACCGTTTATTCACCTCCATTTTCCCTTAAAATATTAAAAATATTGGTGACGTCAAGATCCTGCGACCAGTTCCTGTTTTGACGTCAAAATGAAGCGCCGGAAGTACTCATTTCCTTATTCCAAATAGTCTTATTCCTTGAATTTTATAGATATCACTGCGTTTGGTGGCGATATTGTGGCGGCTTTGATGCTTTCACTTGTAAGTGCCACTTCCTGCATATAGGCGGCACGTAAGCCAGCAGCCATTTTGGTACACCCGCGCATGCGCTTTGGCATATTCTAACCGTCTATATTTATATACAGTCTAGTGCTGATTGGCCAGAACAGCGGCCATGTTTGTACACCCGCCAGCCTTTTATGGAATGAATGGGCCGTGAAGCAGCCGGAAGTGGGTGTACTGCTCTGTCTGGCTGGAGTTGAGAAGCAGGAGACAGGTGAGAAAATCTATACCGGAAAAGAGAAAGATTTGTTTTAGAATAAAATAAAGGACATTGGCTATAAATATCTATAATTATGGCAATTACATCGATATAATTGTTGTTTTATATGAATCGTCAGTCTCCGGTATCTTTGTATTCTCATATGTTTATATCTTGTCTTCACCTTAGCTTTTACTTCCTTAAATACATCTCTCTTTCTCTTCTTTATCTCTTCCCATTTGTTCTACGTCTCTTCAGTCTCTTGCTCTCTCTCTCTCACTCTCCCCCTCTCTCTCTCTTCCCATTTGTTCACCCCTCTTGGCATTTTTCATGTTTTGTTTCCTCACGACCTGGAATTAACATGGATTGTTTGAGGATTTGCATCATTTAATTTACAGAACATGTCCACAACTTTGAAGATGTTTTTTTAATTTTTTTATTGGGAAGCAAACAACAAATAGGACAAAATAACAGAAAAAGTCAATGTGCATAACTATTCACCCACCCCTAAAATCAATACTTTGTAGAGCCACCTTTTGCGGCAATCACAGCTCCAAGTCGCTTTGGATAAGTCTCTATGAGCTTGCCACATCTTACCACTGGGATTCTTGCCCATTCCTCCTTGCAAAACTGCTCCAGCTCCTTCAAGTTGGATGGCTTGAGCTTGTGAACAACAATCTTTAAGTCTGACCACAGATTTTCTATTGGATTGAGGTCTGGGCTGTGACTAGGCCATTCCAACACATTTACATGTTTCCCCTTAAACCACCCAAGTGTTGCTTTAGCAGTGTGTTTGGGGTCATTGTCCTGCTGGAAGGTGAACCTCCGTCCTAGCCTCAAATCAGAAACAGAGTGGTACAGGTTTTGCTCAAGAATATCCCTGTATTTAGCACCATCCATCTTTCCCTCAACTCTAACCAGTTTCCCAGTCCCGGGTGATAAAAAACATCCCACAACATGATGCCACTACCATGTTTCACTGTGGGGATGGTGTTCTTTGGGTGATGTGATGTGTTGGGTTTGCGCCAGACATAGAGTTTTCTTTGTTGGCCGAAAAGTTCAATTTTAATCTCATCAGACCAGAGCACCTTCCTCCATACATTTTGGGAGTCTCCCACATGCCTTTTCACAAACTCAAAACGTGCCATTTTGTTTTTTGCTGAAAGTAATGGCTTTCTTCTGGCCACTCTGCCATAAAGCCCAACTCTATGGAGCGTACGGCTTATTTCCGTCCTATGTACAGATACTTCAGTCTCTGCTGTGGATCTCTGCAGCTCCTCCAGGGTTACCTTAGGTCTCTGTGCTGTCTCTCTGATTAATGCCCTCCTTGCCCGGTCCGTGAGTTTTGGTGGGCGGCTGTCTCTTGGCAGGTTTGCTTTTGTGCCATGTTCTTTCCATTTGGTTATGATAGATTTGATGCTTCTCCTGGGGATCATCAAAAATTTGGATATTTTTTTTTATAACATAACCCTGACTTGTACTTCTCAACAACATTGTCCCTTACTTGTTTGGAGAGTTCCTTGGTCTTCATGGCAGTGTTTGGTTAGTGGTGCCTCTTGCTGAGGTATTGCAGCCTCTGGGGCCTTTCAAAAAAGGTGTGTATATGTAATGCCAGATCATGTGACACTTAGATTGCGCACAGGTGGACATCATTTCATTAATTATGTGACATCTGAAGGTAATTGGTTGCACCAGAGCTTTTTATGGGCTTCATAACAAAGGGGGTGAATACATACGCACATGCCAATTTTCTGTTTTCTATTTCTAAAAAATAGTTTTATGTATATATTTTCTCATTTCACTTCACCAACTTAGACTATTGTGTTCTGATCTATCACATACAATTCAGATTAACAAAACATTGAACTTAAGGCTGTAATGTAACAAAATAGGTAAAAAGTCATGGGAGTAGAATACTTTTGCAAGGCATTGTACCATATTGCCCCTTCCTCACTTTTCTTTTTACCCCTGTCTCTCTTTTCTGTACCAAACATGGCTACTAGTCTTTCTCTATACTGGAACCTTAGATCTCAGACCCCCTTACCCACATGCTTTTTCTCGCTAACCGTCTCTCTCTCTCTTCTTCCTTTAGGTGGTCTCCTTTTCCCCCTCCTTCCCCTCCCCTCCATGGATCGGAAGAGGAAGCTAATTTGCGATACATACAAAGTAAAGAAGAAAAATGTAGCCCCTGGTGATGGCAAACCACATATAAACCCATCACTCTCCCCCTACCCAGGTAATGAAGTGATAAGGCTTCCCTCTATAATATAAATACATACAACCCCCTCACTTTCCCCATACCAAGAAAATGAGGAGATTAGACAGGGCACAAAGTCAGGCTTTCCGGTATAAAATGATTAGTATAGTCAAAATCACAATGTTACCCCAGTCATTTAAACTGACTCACACAAGGGTTAATTATACTAAGTTCTCATGAGGTGTGGCTAGGGGTTAAAACGTACTCTCTGTTTTGTACTTGGTGTGTTAATTTAACAATAAATAGAGAACGATGAGAGGATGGGGAAGGTAGAGAAAGGGGAGAGAGGGGTAAAGAGAGAGGGGCACCTATATAAATACTTTCTTACCTGCCTGATGCTACACTCCACTTCCTGGGTGAGGAGGGTCAAGGCCACAGAGGTCTGTGGCGGGGTGGGTGGGGGGGCACAGGGGCCCACAAGGACAGAGGGGGACACAAGGTGCCGAGGGAGATCACAGAGGCCTGAGGGAGGCAGCAGAGGGGGATCTGCAGGGGCCACAGGGCCCTGAGAGAGGCTGCAGAGGGGGATACGCGGTGGTTGAGGGATGCCACAGAGGGGGATCCTCAGAGTTACCATGCTGACGGTCATAGGGATAGCACTGTAAGAGCAAAATGAGATTCCTTTGTGAGAAAGGGCTGTGGGTGAATGGAACAGGACCAATTGGTGTTTAACCATCTAAAAAAACTGCCCCACCCCAGTATTTTGTGACCCTCTTGTTGCCTCAGATTTTACAGATGACCCTCAGGAAGCTGTCGTCTACCTCTGCGCTCTCTTCCCCCGCAAGCTGTTCAATGACACTCTTCCTCCACTCTTCTTGAGACATCAGCTGTACAGCCTCATACAAGACCGCACATCTGCCGACAGACTGCTAGTGAGTAATGGCTGCATGCTCCCAAAAGGGCAAGTAAAATGTGTGTGGTTCAGTTTCTACACCTGGAGGGACCAGACAGCCTATTAGATCTCCTTGTAGACATCTCATTTCTGCACTCATTCTACCCCTTCTTTCTTTCCATCTCTCATTCACTCTCTGTTTTCCCTTTCTTTTTTTCAATTTTTTCATTCACTCTTTCCCCTTCCCCACTGTTTCATGTTTTCTGCTCCCATCTCTCGCTCTCTCTCGCTCTCTCTCGCTCTCTCTCGCTCTCTCTCTCGCTCTCTCTCTCGCTCTCTCTCTCGCTCGCTCTCTCGCTCGCTCTCTCTCTCGCTCTCTCTCTCGCTCGCTCTCTCTCTCTCTCGCTCTCTCTCTCGCTCTCTCTCTCGCTCTCGCTCTCTCTCGATCTCTCTCTCGATCTCTCTCTCGATCTCTCTCTCGATCTCTCTTTCTGTCTCTCAAATTTCTCTTTCTGTCTCTCGATCTCTCTTTCTCTCCTATCTCTTTTTTCACACACTCCCTTTTTTCTGTTCCTCTCTCTCCTTCACTTGTTTCCTTTTCTTCTTCATTTTACTCCTCTTCTTTCATTTTCGTTTTCACCTTCTTCTCTCTGTGCACCCCTCAGAGTTCCCTCCAGCAGAAGGGTGAAGTATGTCTGGTCCAGACCGGGGTGGATCTTGACACATTCCTAGTAGTAATGACAGAGGATTTACGGAAGTCCACTCTCAAGAGCTGCGATGGCGACACCAAGGCTCCCATCGTACACAAATTCCTGGACTCCGGCCTCCTCTCTTCACCCAACATCAGCTACGGGAGGGAGGAGATGATGGAAAAACACCGCTTCAGTGATGGGGAGATCACGTAAGGAGAGCAAGGGATTCTGAGATGGGAGAGGAGGAAATTATGGGGGGAAAAAGCCCCTTTCACATAAGGAGAGAGAAAGGGATTATGGGACGATGGGAGAAGGGAGGGAATTATGGGAAAACACTGCAAGGCCCAGCCTATGTTTCAATCCAGGGGGATGGAGGCTACAGCCAAGGCCCAGATCTCTGATGTCAGCCAGCAGATTCAGCTGGTAGGCTCCCTAGTGAAATTATTGTTTGTTGTTGCCACAAAGGAGTATATTCACTTTTCTAGGTCCATACGAAGAAGTAGACACTTGCTGCGGGTCACTCCCAGTTTTGTTTACTCCCCAAGAATTGGTAGAAGAGAAGAGTGGAAAAATAATCTGCCCTGCACACCCAGGTTCAGGCCCCATACAGGGGCAGGCCTGGGGAAATGTTCTTACACATTTCTCCAATTGATTTTTTGTAGCCATTTTTACTGGGGATTATGGATGCTGCTGGGCTGGTACCACACACAAACCAAGAACATATGGACAGATTGAGTTTAGCAGCATTCAGTTAGTCATCCCTCTGGATTACATCCTGGATGCTGCATCTGAAAGGTGGGACTAGCTGTCATGACTGATTTTGGGACTACCCTGAACCCTACATATAACCCAGTTATTTGAGACTCCTGGGTGGCTAAAATTAAAGGCTATTAAAATGGACATGATACTTGTTGTATGGACTGTGACGTGTTGTTTGTGTAGTGTAGTGCAGGCCACAATAATGAATGTTGGGGTTGATATATGTAGTTTTTGTGCACTGTAATAATGTTATTATACCTGTAAGTAACAGATACACTTTCTGCCATGTTTGTTAGCGGGACAACAAAGGGTTACGTTTCTGCAGTAATTTATAAGGATATATGGCCCCTCAGAGCAGCCAGGCATCCACTCTCTCTATCATCAGATATTCAGTCATAAAAGTTTATAAGCTCCACGGGAAAACCCCCACCACTCCTGACAGCAGTACAAAACCAGTGGGGTTTGGCTAAAGAAAGTGGAGAGCGGAGTGATTAGGGGACCATGTGTGAGGAATTTGTTTGGTGCTGTGTTAAAATATCTGTGGAAGAAATATTAAACTGGCAGTCTGAGTCTGGCGCTCTAACCAAAGACATGTCTGATGCTATTTCTTATATTCTTTCAATCCTAAACAAATGGATGGTCAAGAGTTTTTTATTATTTTCTAATGTTCGTAATCTTGGTGCTCAGGTTGCAACCTGGGATTTCTTGAGGAGGTGTTCTGCTGGTCGCTTAGATTTATCATCATATTCACAAACTATAGGGATTACTGTAGCAGAAAGCAGGAGGAGCTAAGGTGCACATGGCCCCCTAATGTCTGCTTCATGACAGCAATCAGTTGTAATTATGTGCATGTGTTCTCTTCATTCCTGCAATAAGTGAGCCCTTTACAGTGTCCCTTCGACTTATATATGTTTATTTACACCTCTTATGTCTGCAGGCAGCTGGTACGCTCAGGGCTGCTCACAGTAAGGGATGCTGGGAGCTGGTGGCTGGCAGTGCCCGGCGCTGGTAGATTCTTCACACACTTTATAAAAGGTATTATATTGTGCAGTCTCTAGGGGCACATTTAATAGGGAATGAATATGTAATTATTAGAATAATTAATTAAGTCTCTGTTTGAACTCTAATTAAGTCATTAGCACATTATATTCAAAAGAAAATAAGCGATACAGCAAAAACAAAGAAGGAAAGTGGACAACCTGGTCTGGTGCCATTAAAGGACCACTCTATTATGACAATTACTTAATTCATTCACTTAATTACTTTGGAGGATTAGATTACATTTATATCAATTTAATAACGTGCTTATTTAATTTATTTAAAAAACAACAATACTTTTTTTAGAAATTAGATTTTTTTATTTATCTTTTTTTTATCTCTCTTCTCCTCATTTTTCTTTCCCCTTCTTTTCTCTTTGTTTTTTTCTGTCTTCTTTCTTTCTCTCTCTCTCTCACCCTCACTCACCATTTTCTTCCCTCTCTCCTTCCCTCACCATTTTCTTCCCTCTCTCCTTCCCCTCCTTCCCTCTCCCTACGTCTCCTTCCCTCTCCCTACGTCTCCTTCCCTCTCCCTACGTCTCCTTCCCTCTCCCTACGTCTCCTTCCCTCTCCCTACGTCTCCTTCCCTCTCCCTACGTCTCCTTCCCTCTCCCTACGTCTCCTCCCCTCTCCCTACGTCTCCTCCCCTCTCCCTGCGTCTCCTCCCCTCTCCCTGCGTCTCCTCCCCTCTCCCTGCGTCTCCTTCCCTCTCCCTACGTCTCCTTCCCTCTCCCTACGTCTCCTTCCCTCTCCCTACGTCTCCTTCCCTCTCCCTACGTCTCCTTCCCTCTCCCTACGTCTCCTTCCCTCTCCCTACGTCTCATTACTTGCCCTTTCTCACCTTCTCTCTCTCCTTCCCTCTCATTTCTTACTCTCTCCTCCTGTTCCTCTTAGGTCGTAAAGCTCTCCTATCCCAGATCCGCCGCGCCCGTTACAAGGAGGTCCTCCTCACTGATCTCTCCACCCGAAAACCTCCCCCCGCCCTCCGCCTGGGGATGGAGTATCATATTCATGACATCATAGGGGCGGGGCTTGTTGATTGGTAAGTTCTATAATATCACAGCACTCCTCTCTTCACCCTCTCCGGTATTCTCCTCACCTTTCTCTCTGTTTATACAGTGTTTCCACAGCGTCTGGGACCCTCCTCCGTTATTCTGACACTTAGCAGGGAGGTCGTGGCCCCCTCCATGTGCCTTGTGACCCCGTGGATTCCATCTTGTTCGATTACCACTATTTGGGGCATGACATCTGTATTTTGTGGGATTTCTAGTATATCATTAAAAAAATTAATAGTTCTGCTGGACCATGGAGGCATCCATAATGCTTTGGTGAAGATTGTGTCTGTGAGGGGCATTTACATTTCTGAAGTAGCAAGGTTTGCATTTATACGTGCAAGCTGCCTGCTTCTGAGGCATGTGCAGGGTTGGTGTCAAATCAATAAGATCCAATTATCTAACAAACTATTCTCCCTTACTCCACTGATAAACTACATAAGCACATCCCTCAGGCTTCATGCTTCCAGGAAATTATGAAGCCAGATAAGATGGAATATTCTCTATGTAATCTGATTTTCTCCAAAAAATATTTTATGCCCATAAAGCTGATAATATTGCATACTTCACAAATATCTGAAAGTTTTTCTTGAACTACAGTGGTCCCATTGGAAGTTAGATTTATTGCTAAAATCTGTTATTCCTTCTTAATTTTAGCAGCTAGCTAGTGCATGGAAGCTGCCATGACAGTATCCCTTCCTTTTCACTGTATGAGGGTGTGGCTACAGAGCAAGATTTGCAAGTTTGAATGTGTCAAATACTAAAACCCTCCTGAATAGATAACAAAAAGTTAACAAAACGCACCTCGGGCTCCAAGACAGCAGGAATACCCAAGCAGATCCTGATAAAACTAAGATTTATCTCTAAAATTAGATTTGTCTTTTTTTTTTTTTGTATGCACAGCTTACACATCTGCTAATATTGTTTGTTACGTACTTCACAAACAAGTGAAGTTATTCCCAAACTACAGTGGGCTTTTAATTAATGGAAACTTTCTATCTCGGTTTATAATTAATTTGTGCCATTTATGAAATAAAATAATATAATTATTTATTTTATTAATTGTGTGTATTCTTTTATTTATGTCTCATAATATATAAAACAAATTTTTAGCACAATTTTTATTTATTTTATATATAAAAAAATAAAAAAAATAATTACTATTACAAATGTCTTAGCCAGGCACGAACGATGGACTATTCTATAAGGAAAGTCCTCTAGAGCAGGAGTCCCCAACCCCAGGGCCGCAGACCACCACCGGTCCGCGGCCTCTGTTCAGCTGGGCCGTGTGCTTTGAATAGTACTTGGATAAGAGTTGCGACAGCTCACATCAGCTCTGCCTCCCCATGCGGAGACTGTGAAGGAAGAAGGAGGAGAACAGGAAGAAAGTGACCGGGGGCTCTGCTTCTGGTGCTAAACGGCTAACAATGACAGCAGAGCAATGGAGGTCCTGCCTGCTGTAGTAACAAGGAGGAGGTCAGGAGGGACAGAGAGGCTGCCAGCTCACACAGGACAGGAATAGTCAGGTGGGATGTTAACCATAATGTGCAATATAACTTTGAATATGACCTGTGTGTGTATATGTATGTATGTACATGTGACTGTATATATGTATGTGTGTATATATGTGTATTAATGTATTTGTATGTGTGTGAATATATATATATATATATATATACACGTGTATATGCATGCATGTACATGTGTCTGTGTATAGGTGTGTATGAATGAGTTATAGGAACATTTTGTGATTTATCACTAATGGGAAATTACCTTGGTGATATAGGCACACTATAATATAATAGTATTGTCCTGATTATATCTCCTTGGAACACCTATATGATCAGCAGTGTATTATGAATATATAAAAAAGAGAGAGGAAAGTACAGACACCTTTAAATTCTGATCATTAGTATATTTTCCTAAGCAACCAAAGTGTATTACATCTGTAATATCCTTATGTATAATTAGAATATAACTCCTTATGTATAATTAGAATATAACTTTTATTAAATATAATGTAACAAATATTCACAAGAATTAATATACATAGATCATTAAAATATTTCATAAAATACAGTATCTGTCTCACAGTCTCACAGATAACCAAAAAGAAATAAAGTAAATATCACAATGATAATAGATACAAAGTTCTGGTAATTAAATATATATGGCACTCCATAGAAATATATGCAATAGTGCATACTTTATCTTATATATAGATTGGCTATCATATTTACACTGAGATGACCACAAATATATGAATATTATAAAAGTATCTAAAGTGATATAGTACTTTGAAATGATATAGTACTGTTTTTATACATATATATATATATATATATATATATATATATATATATATATATACCGTATTATGGCCGTCATCTAGGCACAGTGAGACAGATAATATATATGCATTGATGAGTGTTTGAGGAATTTAAAGGCAGTGGTGGAGATAGAAGGGAACAATAGATTTTACCACTGTGGCCCTCACTAAATATGTTATAGCGGAATTGCCCTAAAAATGCAGTTTACTAGGGGGACCCGCTATTTATCTTCTGTCCCTAGTAGGTATATGATCCTACACTACATTAACTGGGACTAGTCCCTTCCACTCCACTTACCTTGTGTATGAATGAGTGTATATTTATGTGTGTGTGTGTGTTTATGTATGTGTGTATATATGTATTTGTATGTATGTGTGTGAATATATATATATATATATATATATATATATATATATATATATATATATATATAATTGTATTGTGTATATATATTTATGTGTGTGTATATATATATATATATATATATATATGTGTGTGTGTGTAAATATATGTGTATATACAGGTGTGTGTTATACTTAAATATATTATATATGAGCCAGAAGTTTGTGTGTGTGTGTGTGTATATATATATATATATACACACACACACACACACACACACACACACACACACACACACACACACACACACACACACACACACACACACACACACACACACACACACACACACACACACACACACACACACACACACACACACACACACACACACACCCCCCCCCCCCCCCCCCCCCCCCACACCCACACCTATATATTTAAGTATAATATCCCCACCCGGGCCATGAACATTTTTCTTCAGTGGAAACAGTGGCCGGTGCCCATTACCTTGAATAGGTAATTTTCTTATTATTAGATTTTATTTATACAAAACGTGGGTCAGCAACAAAAAACATCCAAAATGGCCACTGCTGAGTGACAGAAATATAAACAACGTAGCTTTTTATAGTTAATTACATAATGAACAGGGTATAATCCATTGCCCCTTCTATAAAAATTACACATCCCAGCAACAGTGAATAAGATATTATTTATATTAGTAGACCAATAAAATAAGATGCATGCAGCTAGCACGTGTTAGTCATGCCTGATACGTCACACTAGATGCGCAAAAAAACTACTCTCGCGCTTAGGGCAAGTGCTGATCTTGACTTTGGCCTTGTTCTACTGCCAAAATACATATTGTTTAGGCTAATTAATTGTTGATTGTCTCAAGAACACATTTTTATGGGAACTTGTTTACAGTTCTAGAATAAAAACAATGATTTTAACTAAAAGCAAAATTAACTGTTTCATACCTTCCGGCCTATAATGGAAAAATACTGGTTCAGAGCTAAATGCTACAAAAAGTGATAAATGCTATATATATATATATATATATATATATATATATATATATATATATATATATATATACACACACACTAAAACATTTAAGGATATTTGTATTTTACCACAACACTCCCCCCATGACAATGAAAATTGTCCTCAAAACGAAGAATACAAATATGACCGGGTGTAATCTGAATATAAATTTACACATATATCTAAACAATATAAAAAAAAGTCAGATGAGTTTCCTAAAGATATGACCCTACAGTGAGGGAAAAAAGTATGTTATACCCTGCTGATTTTGAACGTTTGTCCACTGACCAAGAAATGATCAGTCTATGATTTTAATGGCAGGTGTATTTTAACAGAGACAGAATACCCACACAGTATATACCCATCACAAGTAGAAGTAGTTCATATTATGCACAAAATGTGATCTGTCTATATTATACAACTTATAGGATTTATTCAACCTAAATATGCATCTCTAAGTGCTATCTTGGTAAATATACTATAACCAATTGAGGATTATGAATAACATATTGAATGATATATCACCTTTTGACTTATCCTTCAAAAAAGTTTATTTTTGGATCAATGTAGCAGAAGATGGTTTCCGGGTAACCATATACTTTAAATAGACAACATGAGGCTACAAACGCCTTGACCCTTTGATGTAGACGTCACTGAACGTAGAAACACGTGTTAGGGGGCGTAACGCTGACGCCAGACGCATAGGACACAGTGCTGATGCGAACGCCAAGAAACTAGGAAGTGTTTCATGTCCTAATGCCAGGGATATTGTCTAACTGGTGAATAGGTAGTGTGGGGGAAATAGACCAAGCCACTAACAAAAGGTCACGAAATTATATCTTACTAGCAATTAGGTGACACTCATACATTCCCTTGATATTATTCCAGCAAGTAATAGCATATGCTGGTCTGTATATGAAGTCCTAATGCTACAGTGCTATCCAGACTCGGATAAGGGTACATTCTTACCGTTTAAGATTAAACAAATTACATTAAACGCTATTAGAATTTTTATCCCCAATTTAGTTACAGTGTGTCACTTATCCTCACATTTCCATTGCAATATATTTTTACCGAGAGAGAGATTTAAGGGGCAAGATTTCTGCCTGTGCAATTATTATAAGGGATAGATACTGTTACTTCCCCAAATACCTATGGGAATCTAAAGGGCCATATCTCCAGTACTTTGTATATCACCATGGAGTAGTCTTCTTGGATTCAATACAGAGTGAATCCGGCACTGAGGTTTAGGCTGCTCCCTCTTACAATATTTATTTCCATCAGTTACTCAGGTGCCATAAGAGGATTTACTTGACACACATAACTTGTACCAATTATTTGGGGTACACAAACAGGGTGACAAATCCCTCTAGTAGCGTTATTACAAGTGCACTGTGATATTATTGTTCTTGGGGGTAATTGTCCCTATCGAAAAGAGAACATTTAATAACAAGCTATATATAGTTGAAAGCTTTGTTAGGTATCAGAGAGCTTTGGATACCAACACTATTCTGTTCATATGTAAATATATAGCATTTCGTAATTAGAATTTGTTTCTAAGTGAAATAATGAATTGCTATAGTTAACAAAGGAGAATTAGCTACATTGTTTTTAAATCTTTTTTAAAGTGATTTTAACCTTCTCCGTTGTCTGAGAATATAACAAGAAAATAAAGATAAAAATCACCCAGTTCACATTTTGTATATACAATTCAATAGTGTTATGCACTAATGGGAATCAGTTCCCCAAGAAAAATGTCATATGTGAGAGACAGAATAACAACCCCGCCTCGAAGAAAAACGCATGTCAAAAAAGTTATACATGGATTTGCAGGTCAATGAGGGAAATACGTATTTAACCCCTTTGACTTAGTACTTGGTGGCAAAACCCTTGTTGGCAATCACAGAGGTCAGATGTTTCTTGTAGTTGGCCACCAGGTTTGAACATAACAAAGTCAGAGGTGCTCATCAGAGAACAAACTAACCTTAATAGGTTAGTTCTATAGCCATGATAAGCCACTCTTAGAGCAACCCCTTTTAGCTCACTTGTGCCCTTCACAGGGAGAAATATCCTGTAGTATATCAGTCTGGTCCAACTCAAAAGAACCAGCCCCGAAATACCAGGCAATTCTACCCTGAACAGGAGAAACAGCAAACCCCAGACGCGTTTCGGCCTTTATGGGCCTCGTCAGTGAGGTGCAGCTGAACTCCCTAAGGCACAGTGAGCAAGGGGTCCACGTCTGGAGTCCCCTATTACCTTTAGGGAGACTAAACCCTAAAGGTAATTTGCACACCAGGTTTGCACACATCTCAGGAGGGATTTTGTCCCACTCCTCTTTGCAGATCCTCTCCAAGGCCCTCATTCAATTGCAATTTGGCCAATTGAATAGGGCTCTAAATAAGCACATAGCATATTTTTTTTACAGAAGTTTTTAGTTAGTGAAGACCTTGCTTTTGGATAGAAGTTTACCAACTAAAAACTTCTGTAAAAAAAACTATGCTATGTGCTTATTTAGAGCCCTATTCAATTGGCCAAATCGCAATTGAATGAGGGCCCAAGTCATTAATATTTTGAGGCTGATGTTTGCAACTCGAACCTTCAGCTCCCTCCATAGATTTTCTATGGGATTAAGGTAAGACCTTGTGGGCGCTGCAGGATTTCAGTCCTTCACGGTATAGTGTGTCACCAATTGTTTTCTTGGTGACTATGGTCTCAGCTGCCTTGAGATCATTAACAAGATCCTCCCGTATAGTTCTGGGCTGATTCCTCACCGTTCTCATGATCATTGAAACTCCACACGGTAGGATCTGGCATGGAGCATCAGACCGAGGGACACTGGCAGTTATTTTGTGTTTCTTCCATTTGCGAATAATCGCACCAACTGTTGTCACCTTCTCACCAAGCTGCTTGGCGATGGTCTTGTAGCCCATTCCAGCCTTGTGCAGGTCTACAATCTTGTCCCTGACATCCTTGGACAGCTCTTTGGTCTTGGCCATGGTGGAGAGTTTGGAATCTGATTGATTGCTTCTGTGGACAGGTGTACAGGTAACATGATTAGGAGCACTCCCTTTAAGAGAGTGCTCCTAATCTCAGCTCGTTACCTATAAAAGACACCTGGGAGTCAGAAATCTTGCTGCATGATAGGGGATCAAATACTTATTTCCCTTTTATTGACCTGCAATTAATTTATAACTTTTTTGACATGCATTTTTCTTGTTTTTTTGTCGTTATTCAGTCTCTCCCTGTTATAAAACACCTACCATTAAATTATAGACTGATCATTTCTTTTTCAGTGGACAAAAGTTCAAAATCAGCAGGGGATCAAATACTTTCCCCCCTCACTTTACATCTGTTAATACCTTCCTAACAAGAACTTTGCAAAAGATAATCCTACTTATACATAGAACAATAAAAAAAAAATACATATTAAAATGCAATTATAATAGTCTGATATGATCCATGGGAAAATGAAAAAGTCTCTCAATAATGGAATCAATAACACAAAGTTCAAAGTCCAGATATTAGAGTCCGTTGAGTAAATGGTTTACAATAAATCCACGAAAATAAATGATCACCTGTTTGAGGAAATCCATATGACAAGGAAAGAGTCCAATGCGGTGGATGAAAACGTCCACATATGCTGTTATATATACAGGCTCAGTCTTACACATGACACTCAGCCATGTACCTCTTTGTCCATACGGTAAACAGATGGATCACTTACTTTTAAATGGTGAGATCATCTGGTCAAAGCAATAGACCATCATGTGCAGGTATTCAGGCACAAGAGAAGGAGTATGTGGCTTTCTCACAGATCTTTACATACTTTCTCTTTGGCAGTAGATACATGCATTAGAGTTTGACCTTTCCCATTTTTCTTGGGTGCAGACAAGATTTTTGTCTGGGCTTAGTCTTTAGTCAGCAAACTCTGTATCTGTTTCTTCATCTGTTATTATCTGTAGTCATCAGGATAGGTAATTTGTAGAGATTTTCTCTCATCATATATCAGGGCACGCTTATCTTTTCGTTGTCTTCATCTCTCTCTCTCTCTCTCTCTCTCTCTCTCTCTCTCTCTCTCTCTCTCTCTCTCTCTCTCTCTCTCTCTCTCTCTCTCTCTCTCTCTCTCTCTCTCTCTATATATATATATATATATATATATATATATATATATATATTATTTTATATTCTTTATTTTTCTTACTGTTTTTTTGTAGACAATAATAATAATTATGAGTCAGTCCAGTGGCAACCTCACTCACTGTACATCCTATCATATGTATGCAATACTGGAACAGATGATCCAGGGTCCATACCTCTGTGAGAGCAGTGAGCATGTTGCAGCTCTTAGTGATATTGCTCCACTGGAAAAGGAGTTGGTGCTCACTGACTACAGTTTAGCTGGGTCTAGCATGGAGGTGGGAGCTAGGGCTAGTCAGGATGTCTAGGGAGGTAACTAGGTTACAGTTAGAAGGGGAATCAGGGCGAACAGGAGGAGGCAGGCCAGTTCTGAGTTGGCAAACACCAACAGATTTGCCAGATTGAGTGAAACTGTTGGGGACGCCATTCAGGAATGGCAATGCCAGATAGAGCTGTTCCCTCTAACAGTCGGGAGAACAGTTCTACTGGAGGAGAGGGAGGGCAGAATAGGCAGAGCAACAGGCAGGTTTTGGTGGTAGGGGACTCTATTATTAGGAAGATAGACAGGGTTATTTGTCACCCAGATCCCAGCAATCGATCAGTTTGCTGTCTCCTGGGTGCTCAGGTTCGGCATGTTGTGGATCGTGTAGACAAATTATTGGCAGCGGCTGGAAATGAACCGGCGGTCTTGGTACATATTGGTACCAATGACAAAGTTAGTGGAAGATGGAGTGTCCTAAAGAATGATTTTAGAGAACTAGGTAATAAGCTGAAGGCAAGGACCTCCAAGGTAGTATTTTCTGAGATACTACCAGTGCCACGTGCTAGCCCAGGGAGGCAGAAGGAGATTAGGGAGGTTAATGCGTGGCTAAAGATGTGGTGCACTAAGGAGGGGTTTGGGTTTTTAAGGCACTGGGCTGACTTCTCACTTCGGTACAATCTCTACAGCAGGGACGGATTGCACCTTAATGATGAGGGAGCTTTTGTACTAGGGGATAGGATGGTAGAAAGGCTGGAGGAGTTTTTAAACTAGTAGGTGGGGGGGAGGGACTAAATATAAGTAATGGGGTAGAAAGTGTCGAGGGTATAAGGGATGAATTAACTAATAGGGGAGGAGATGGGGGATGGGTAGTATAGTCAATAGGGAGGTATTACTAAGTAACTCAAGCATAGTGGCAGGCACTTCAGAACTACAAACTCTCATAACATAAGGTGTATTCTTGCTAATGCCAGAAGCTTGCCAGGAAAAATGGAAGAGTTAGAATTATTAGCAATTAATGAACAATGGGATTTAATAGGCATTACCGAAATGTGGTGGGATGAATTTCATGACTGGACTGTTAATACCGATGGTTATAACCTATTTAGGAAAGATAGGGGCAATGATAAAACAGGAGGAGGGATTAGTCTGTATGTTAAGCCTGAATTTAAGCCGATAGTCAGAGAAGATATTTATGGCGGAACTAGTGATAATGTTGAATGTTTGTGGGTAGAGTTAAATAGCGGAGCAGCAAATTCCAAAAGAATATTAGTAGGAGTATGCTATAAACCCCACATATAGCTGAAAGTGAGAAAATACAATTATTGTTACAGATTGCAAATGCAGCTAAGCATGGGCAAGTTCTAATAATGGGAGATTTTAATTACCCTGAAATAAACTGGATAAATGAGACCAGCAGTTCAGCTAAGGGGAGCAGGTTCTTGAGTACACTCAGGGATCATTATCTGGCCCAGGTTATACAAGAACCTACTAGAAATAAAGCTTTCTTAGATTTACTCATCACAAATAATATTGATATTGTATCAAATGTTGAAATAGGGCAACCTTTGGGAAACAGTGATCACAACACAGTCTCATTTGAGATTGAATAAAAAAACAACATTTTAAGGGGCCAACAAAAACTCTTAATTTTAAAAGGGCAGATTTTAACGGTCTAAGGGCAGCAATACAAAGTATAGACTGGGACAGAGAACTGATAGGTAAAAACACTGAACATAAATGGACAACATTTACATCCTTACTAAATATACATACTTATCACCATATACCAAGTGGGAATAAAAGTAAAAGGAGTAAATCCCATCCAATGTGGCTTAACAATGATATAAAGATCAAGATACGGAGTAAAAAACATGCATTTATATTATACAAACAAGAGGGGACAGAGACTGCTTTACGGGAATACAAGGAAATCAACAAGGCTTGCAAAAGGGCTATTAGACTGGCTAAAATAGAAAATGAAAAATTTATTGCAAAAGAGAGTAAGGCTAACCCTAAAATATTTTTAAGTATATAAATGAGAAGAAGGCGAGGAAGGAAGCTATAGGAGCATTACAATGTGACACTGGCTGTCTGAAAATGAGTGACCAGGAAAAGGCAGATGAGCTTAATAGGTTCTTCGGTATAAACAAGGGAGGTACCAGTGGTTGGGACACGGCAACATAATGGGGCTACACTACCTATGCCAAATAATTGGTTAACGCAGGAAGTAATCCAAAAGAGGATGAAAAAAAATAAATGGTTATATAGATATAGTATACTTCAAACACCATACAGACAATTACATACCGGTAATCATATTTTATTGATACATATTTAAAAGAAAAAACAAAATAAAAATAGCATAAAATACAAATATATACAGCTGCAACCTCAGATTTATATAATGAAATCTTACTTTGTAAATATAGCAAATACATTCTTAATAGAAATTAATTACAAGTAGATTAGATATCATTCAAGATATTAGCACAACAATAAGGATATATCTTGCAGTAATGCACTGACATATACAGTTAGTTTATACATATGTTAAGATTGAGATCTTAAATTATACATTTTATCAACTATAAATAGTAGTACCACTATAAGTGTATGTAAACAAAATGTTATAAAGCACAATCAAAATGAAATATAATATAATCAGCTATAAGAAGAAAGTGCAAAAGAGTAATAAATAAAACTAGTAACAGAAATAGAAACAAAGGAAAAAAGGGGGTCAGTCCCTCCTGTGAAAATGCTACACAAATGTGAATGAACTGTGGGCCTATCACTTACCCCGTAATATCACTTACCCCATAGTACTAACTATCTACGCTATTTATCTCAATTTCTGACCCAAGGATGTTTCTATTAATATTTAATCTCCTAAATTGATTCAATAAAGTGTATAGTAATAGCAAGTAAATATACCAAACTTTGTATTGTTGATTTAAGTCAAAGCCCAATATTACTTGAAATACAAATTATTCAATAAATATACATTTCTAGGAAACCATCCCAATGTATATACTCTCAAAAAATTATGAACAGAACAGAGGGACACACCCTCATATCTCTCTCAATTTCTCACAAGTTCTCACTGCACACGGTACAGACACTCCATTTATTTAAAACAAAAGCTTGACAGAGATTTGCCTTTGAGCCAATACACATGTCAAACCACTAGTAGAGAGACATTGAACTGTAAATTAAACAAAAATTTAATTTGCATAGTGAGGGAAAAAGAAACCTGATGGGAGATACCGAGCAGAGTACACCATCTACAGCCCACTCGGAGACAAATTCATCAAATTCCTCAGTGGACAAAGCCAGGTGATACTCTGCCCGGATACGGGAGCACATCAGTGCCTGGAACATGGCCCTTGCCCTCGTCAGCTGGTAGGACCCGCCTCCAGATGGTATCGGGACGGGTCACGAGGACAAGGAAGTGCACTGTATGGAGCACGAGAGAATACAAGCTTTTCAAAAGCATGCCGAGGGTATGACAACCAATCAGAACGCTCATAGTCCAGGAGATCCCCAACTGGTGTGAACCATGCCTGACTAAGGCGGTGGTTGATACTGGGGGACTGTAACAACGGAGCCCCTACTGCTGGATTATAAAATAGCGGCTCCATAAATATTTCATCCCCCAAAGGCACGCCTTGCCTCGTCATAGAGACCATGCTCCAGGCCTTGAGGGTTTCCTGGTAGTATGCCGGCAACACAGAGAGGTCTCTCCCAAACCCCTCGGGCCTGAGAAGAAATAATTGCTGGTCATACCCCAGGTTGCGCAACTGGCGTTAAAAGCTGGATGCCAGTGCGCACCACTGAGGAGAGGGATCTGCAAATAGGTATTTCTGCAGGTAGGGAAGGGGGAAGGTGGACAACTGGGAGCGCACACATAGCACTCTCTGCCCACCCTCCACCAAAGGCAGACTTGCCACACCCACATAGACCCAATGCCTTCCCATCCAGAGGAAATCTGACAAACTCCTCTGGATATTGCTGACAAAGTTGGGGGTCGGACTCAGACAAATCAGCCGGTGCCAGATCTGAGAAGCCACCAGATGATTTATCACTAGAGTCTGCCCCCTAAAGGAAAGCATTTTTGCTAGACCCCTCCATCGTCCCAGACACTGTCCTCTAGCTTCCTCCAGTTGTCTGGGACAGAAGCGTCCGCAGCGGACAGGTAGACCCCCAGATACTTTATGACATCTGTCTCCCACGGGATGTTACGGAATGTGGGAGGCAAAGAGTCTACCTGTATAGAACCCTCAATAAGGCCTGTGCATTTGGACCAGTTGATCTGAGCGGAGGAGGCAGCTGAATATACCTCCTGCCACTTTTTTGCCAGCTCAAGATCAACTGGGTCCTGGGCCACGAGGAGCACATCGTCAGCATAAGCTGAAAGGACGATCCGCATGTCTGGCTCCCTAAGCACCAGCCCTGTGAGCCTTTTCCTCAATAAACAGAGATGGCCAGCGCATATAACTGTCCAGACAAGGGACATCCTTGATGTACCCCTCGTCCAAATACCAAAGGTGCTGTTAGGGACAAATTGACTTTAAGTAAACACTCTGCAGAGGCGTACAGCGTTGTTATATAGCCCACAAATTAAGGGACAAAGCCGTACGCTTGCAGAGATGCTATGAGGTAACCATGGTCCACCCTGTCAAACGCCTTCTCTTGATCTAGCGAGAGAAAGCAGTGATTAACCCCTTACCAGATACACACAGACGTACAGAGCAGTGATTAACCCCTTCCCTGATACACACACAGACTTACAGAGCAGTGATTAACCCCTTACCTGATACACACAAACTTACAGAGCAGTTATTAACCCCTTCCCTGATACACACAGACCATCAGCACAGTGATTAACCCCTTCCTTATACACACAGACTTGCCGAGCAGCGATTAACCCCTTCCCTGATACACACACAGACCTACAGAGCAGTGATTAACCCCTTCCATGATACACACAGACCTACAGAGCAGTGATTAACCCCTTCCTGATACACACACAGACCTACAGAGCAGTGATTAACCCCTTCCATGATACACACAGACCTACAGAGCAGCGATTAACCCCTTCCCTGATACAATAATGCAACAAGGAATGCTTAATTCCCAAGGTGTCTTCCACCCAAAATTTTATGTATTTTAGAACAGCAGGGACAAGTAATCTACACTAAAATAATGAAACTTTATTAAATCAAGATCACAACGGCGGTAATAAAATAGGTTAAAAAATCCTGGATTAGTAGATCCAATTAAAAAGATAGGCTAGTCATGTGAAATATATTGCCATAAATGTATTATTAATCCCACATTGGAGAGGCAAATATTTCTCCCCTCTAAGTGTGTGTTAATATTTTGAGAGCTATCCAGTTCTTGCTTTACCATCCCAAATACACCTGTCTGATGGTAACCTGCTGGCTAAAGTACGATACTTCAGCCTGACAAGGAATCCAAAATATCACCCTAATGAAGTATAGCCATTCAGCTGCCAGAAATACTATATATTAAAGGTGGATCAAACATCTGATCTGTACTCCATTGTGTAAACCCCGATCCCTGATACACAGACTTACAGAGCAATGATTAACCCTTTCCTGATACACACAGACCTACAGAGCAGTTATTAACCCCTTCCCTGATTCACAGATTTGCAGAGCAACGATTAATCTGTTATTATCTACAACACACAATTATTTTCTAATCTGGGCAGTCATTGCTTTGGATCTATCCCTCTTCACCTTCGCATTTCTTTGGCAGCACTGCAGTTACATGAGCCATCCGGCAGAGGGCGCTGTAAATTTCCAGGCTCCGTCATCTTTGTTGTAAGGCAAATAACTATTCTTCCCTTCGACGTGGCGCAACTTGACGTCGCTGAGTCAACATCGAGGCCATCAATATGTTCGGCGTGGGCCCCCGGGCCCCCAGGGCATCGGGCGTGCCTCTCATAGCTCAAGGCCTTGTCTGTCGGTGCGCCTTATATGAAAATCGGCAGCGCCATCTGTTGGTTGGCGGCGGGATTGCAGCTGTCTGATTTTGCGAAGGTGAAGAGAGAAAGGACTATTGCTTTCTTTAAGCTGTTTATTTCAGCTGCTTTCTTAACAAAGAACGGTTTTACAATCTAATGAGTTAGAAGCACTCTCAGTTGGGATATAATCAGGCTGCAGTGTATTCAATGCCTTTTCAGCACCCGTGAAAGCAGATCGACAGAAACAAAAATGGTGGCTCCCACCACAGCGCAATTGTATATACCAATACTTTAATATTATTTATGTATTGCTTGTTAACATATTTACTCATTATGAAGTGTAGTTTTCAAAAGACTGTAAATATGAGACTACGGTGGTCATTTAATGGTTAATGTCAGCGTGTACGTGTCAGAAGAAGTGGTAATAGTGGGAACAACATATGATGATCTCCTGTATCAGCTGACCAACTGTGTAGTCATGTGAAAAGGGGCATGTCATGTGACCAGGAAGTGAGTGAAGCCACTATGGGCAACCAGGAAGTGTTATGTGACCAGGACCTTTATGATAAAGTGATAGGCCAGGCCTTGTCATGTGACCAGGATGTGAGTGAAGCAGAAAGGGCAACAGGAAGAGAGAGGATCGACCCATATTATATAAATGGACAAATAAGTACTTTTAACAATGAGCATACCTATCAGGTGAGAGATACGAAGATTCAGAAATATATTATTATTATTATAGTTCATTTATAACGCGCTGACATATTCCGTATCGCTGTACATAAGATCTATAAAATAGAATTTTCAATATGCAAATGCAATGTAAATTATATATATATATATATATAAATGTATAATTTTAGATATGCATTTTTGGATATTTATAGGTGATATGTGTGTATTATTATATAGTTTTTTCTATATATTTACATATAATATACAGTTTTTAAACCTTTTATTTTTTTGTTTTTAGATATTTATCTTTGATAGGAGATAAGAGACAGCTATAAGACAGAAGAGACAGCCCCAAGGAAACGCTGACAAGAAGCACTCTCAGTATGGATGGCAGGATGAGCACCGGCTCCTGGATGCCTCTTACACTGGTTCTAGCAGTGGTGCTGGGCATAGGGTGGTGTGCACCTTATAAACAGGTATAGGAGAGAAGAGAGGCTGGCACTGCCTGTGTGTGAGAGAGAAAATGCTGCCACTGCCTGTGTGTGAGAGGGAAAATGCTGCCACTGCCTGTGTGTGAGAGGGAAAATGCTGCCACTGCCTGTGTGTGAGAGGGAAAATGCTGCCACTGCCTGTGTGTGAGAGGGAAAATGCTGCCACTGCCTGTGTGTGAGAGGGAAAATGCTGTTTGTGAGGGTAGGTGCTGGCACTGTCAGTGTATGAGAGGGGGAGGCTGGCACTGTCAGTGTATGAGAGGGGGAGGCTGGCACTGGCAGTGTATGAGAGGGGGAGGCTGGCACTGCCTGTGTATGAGAGGGGCAAGGGGGAGGCTGGCCCTGCCTGTGTATGAGAGGGGGAGGCTGGTGCTGCCTGTGTGTGTGTGAGGGTGGGTGCTGGCACTACATGTATATGAGAGGGAGGCTGGCACTGCCTGTGTATGAGAGGAGGAGGCTGGCACTGCCTGTGTGTGTGAGGGTGGGTGCTGTCACTGATAGTGTATGAGAGGGGGAGGCTGGCACTGGCAGTGTATGAGAGGGGGAGTCTGGCCCTGCCTGTGTGTGTGTGAGGGTGCGTGCTGGCACTACTTATGTATGAGCGAGGGAGGCTGGCCCTGCCTGTGTGTGTGAGGGTAGATGCTGGCACCGGCTGTTTATGAAAGGGTGGGGGCTGGCACTGCCTGTGTATGAGAGGTGAAGGCTGGCACTACCTGTGTATATGAGGGGGGGGGGGGGCACTACCTGTGTATGAGAGGGGGAAGGGGGAGGCTGGCCCTGCCTGTGTATGAGAGGGGGTGGCTGGCACTGCCTGTGTGTGTGTGTGAATGCTGGCACTGGCTGTGTATGAGAGGGGGAGGCTGGCCCTGCCTGTGTGTGTGAGGGTGGGTGCTGGCACTGCCTGTGTGTGTAAGGGTGGGTGCTGGCACTGACTGTGTATGAGAGGGGGAGGCTGGCACTAGTAGTGTATGAGAGGGGAAGGCTGGCACTACTTGTGTATATGAGAGGGAGGCTGGCCCTGCCTGTGTGCGTGAGGGTGGGTGCTGGCACTGACTGTGTATGAGAGGGGGAGGCTGGCCCTGCCGGTGTGTGTGAGGGTGGGTGCTGGCACTGACTGTGTATGAGAGGGGGAGGCTGGCACTGGCAGTGTATGAGAGGGGAAGGCTGGCACTACTTGTGTATATGAGAGGGAGGCTGGCCCTGCCTGTGTGCGTGAGGGTGGGTGCTGGCACTGACTGTGTATGAGAGGGGGAGGCTGGCCCTGCCGGTGTGTGTGAGGGTGGGTGCTGGCACTGACTGTGTATGAGAGGGGGAGGCTGGCACTGGCAGTGTATGAGAGGGGAAGGCTGGCACTACCTGTGTATATGAGAGGGAGGCTGGCCCTGCCTGTGTATGAAATGGGAAGGCTGGCCCTGCCTGTGTGTGTGGATGCTGGCACTGGCTGTGTATGAAAGGGGAGGCTGGCACTGCCTGTGTATGTGAGGGGGAGGCTGGCACTGCCTGTGTTTGTGAGGGGGAGGCTGGCACTGCCTGTGTTTGTGAGGGGGAGGCTGGCACTGCCTGGGTGTGAGAGAGGAGGCAGACATCACCATTATGTGAGAGTGAGAGACTGGTACTGCTTATGTGTGATAGGGCAATGCTGGCACTGCTTATGAGTGATAGAATTAATCTGGCACTGTTATGTATGAGATGGCGAGGCTGGCACTGCCTGTGTGTGTGAGGGGGAGGCTGGCACTGCCTGTGTGTGAGGGGGAGGCTGGCACTGCCTGTGTGTGAGGGGGAGGCTGGCACTGCCTGTGTATGGAATGGGGAGGCTGGCCCTGCCTGTGTGTGTGGATGCTGGCACTGCCTGTGTATGTGAGGGGGAGGCTGGCACTGCCTGTGTGTGTGAGGGGGAGGCTGGCACTGCCTGTGTTTGTGAGGGGGAGGCTGGCACTGCCTGGGTGTGAGAGAGGAGGCAGACATCACCATTATGTGAGAGTGAGAGACTGGTACTGCTTATGTGTGATAGGGCAATGCTGGCACTGCTTATGAGTGATAGAATTAATCTGGCACTGTTATGTATGAGATGGCGAGGCTGGCATTGCCTGTGTGTGTGAGGGGGAGGCTGGCACTGCCTGTGTGTGAGGGGGAGGCTGGCACTGCCTGTGTGTGAGAGACGAGGAGGCTGGCCCTGTCTGTGTTAAGTATAGACAGGCACTGGATTTTTTTTGTATGACCCTGGCACTGCCCACTCTTTTATTCCCCAGGTCGCTCCTCTGATCACCATGGAACAATTATTGTGGGTGAGCGGTCGTGTGATTGGAGAGGTGGACACTTACCGTATTCCACTTATCACTTATACCCCCCGTGGTCATCTCCTGGCATTTTCTGAGGCACGCAAACATTCAGCTTCCGACTTGGGAGCCAAATTCATCGCCATGCGGCGATCACGAGATGGAGGTGGGTGGCACACACAGACATTGAAAATAAATTCTTACTCCACTCCTCTTATATACTTTTAATATGCTATAAGCAATCCATTTACCCACCATGCATGGGCTGTTCACCATGGGTCAGGGTGATTCTTGCCAGTTATTGCGAATTACCATTTAATCTATTCCTCCACCATATTAAACCAAAGTCATCCTCTTGCACCATAGGGTACACCTGGGATACCACAACATTTATTATTGATGATGGTACTACTGATGATGGTCTGAGCCTTGGTGCCGTTGTGGTAGATGATGAGACGGGGGGCATCTTCCTAGTGTACACACTCTGCGCCCACTACCTCCGATGTGGAGTTTCCAGTGTGATGGTGACCAACAGTTCTGATGATGGTATGACCTGGAGTCATTCAAGGAATCTCTCACATGAGATTGGCACCAAAATGTTTTCACCAGGACCTGGATATGGCATTCAGGTGAGTGAGAAAATGGGTAAGGTTGTATGGAGAGAGAAGAGGGATACATGTTGCAGAAGAACGAACAATAAATAATAACAAAAATATCTACGACCCATTAACCAGTAGTTCAGTCAATCATTTTACATTGAAGGTAGAGAGATAAGATGGTAAAGAAGTGTGGGGCAAAGGGGATGTTGAAGTAACCATAGAAGTAATGGGAAATCAAGAGTTACCAAATCTTGGGGGTAGAAAGTGTTGATGAGTGAAGAAGAAAAAGAGAAAATGTATGCGTGTGAGAAGGAGAAAGTGAGGGAGAGGTTATATTCCCAATTTCTCTTCAACCCTCCTCAATTTCTTCACCACCATTTTGGGGCTAGATCATGGCTATACAAAGGATAGAGTAAGACTATTATTCTCTTTAACAGAAAAAGTTTGAACCCAGGAAAGGAAGACTCATCGTCTGTGGTCATGGAACAATACCGGAAGATGGAGTCTTTTGTCTGTTGAGTGATGACCATGGGTCCACTTGGAGGAATGGGGGTAAATTGCAAGGCCTTCCTTATAACCAGCCAAAGAAGATGGGAGATTTTAATCCAGATGAGTGTCAGGTGAGAGGGGCATATAAAACCAGGGATATGGGTTGATTTATGATAACATGACCCATGTTCTTCAACCTCAACCCACTATTTCTCTTTGATGATCGTCGACATTACTTCTGGGTAAAGAAAGACAATCACTTGACATGAACATCTTTCATGCCCACACTCTCTTTTTCATCTTTGTCCAATTGTTACCCGCCTCCATCCTATGTACCCTTATCTTCTTTTTAATTTCTAAGTTAATCCTTGTGTGGCTTCAGCTGTCCTACTATTTACTCCTCTCCCTTCTTTCCATCTAACCTCTCAATTTCAATAACCTTTGCTTCCCATTAATTCTCCTTCTTTCTGTTGATTTTACCAAAAATGGACATCCTCCAGCACCAATCTTTTTTTTTATTTTTTTATTTTACCTCTAATTCCATTTTTGTCCTCAATCATCCCACTTCTGACACCTTTATCCCAATGTTGTCCATACATCTTTCTCTTTCCTTCCTTTCAAAGGTATGTTTTCCACTGACCTTCCTTACACTCCTGCAGAAACCATTTTCTCTTTGTTACTCATTTCGATTTGCTCAGTTCAATATCTTCTGCTCCTCCAAACAAAACTTTGAGAAGTATTTTATCGAAGAACCCCAGAAAGTAGTACCACCTATTCTAGTTTTACCATACTCTAATTTACCTATAAGGTGGCTGTCACTACTGTTTTTTTTTTTATGGAACATGTAAGTGCAACCTACATTCTTACAAAATCGATGTCTGCCAAAGAGTTAAGGTCTATAGATGTAAGGTATTCACTGAGATTAACACTTTCATTACCAAATTTGTTTTGACAAGATGTTTTGCACAATGCATCTTCGTGACCTTAACCCAGATCTCCACAACATTGTCCTATCTTTTGTTACCAAAACAGTTAACCACCATTGATAGTTAGCGGCGAGAGACTTAATGGTTGGTCTCATAGATACTGGATTTGGGCATGCCAAGCGATTATCTTATAATCTACTTTCCATTTCCCTACTTTCAGTCTTTTACCCACCACCCCATTACTCATATGGTAGCCATCCAATATACAGTACTTGTCTGTCTTCCATTCCTGTATTCTTCCAACTCTCCATCTCCTCCTTTAACATTTAACCCTACTCATCTAAAGTTCTCATTCTTATGTCCAAATCAGCAACTACTATCTTTCTTTTTTCCACACAGCCCTATGAACTTCCAGACGGGTCAGTAATTATTAACACCCGAAACCAGAACTACTACCACTGCCGTTGCCGGATCGTGGTGACCTCTTACGATGGTTGTGATACATTGCCACTGGAGAATGTCCGATTTGATGAAGGGCTAATTGACCCAGCTGTAGCTGCGGGGGCTTTATACAAAGGAGGGGTCGTCTATTTCACCAACCCAGCCAGCACAACCAAACGTGTGTATATTATTCGACACGCCTTTTCCTAATTCTCTCTCTCTTTCCTATTTTCTTCACCCTATTCTCTTACCATTCACTCTCATCTACATTTCTCCATCAATTGGCCATTCATCATCCTCTCCCTCGCTTCTTCTTGTTCTCTTTTCAGGTGTTAACCTCACCATGCGTTGGAGTTACAGTTCTGGAAAAGTGTGGGAAGACGAATCGATTATAATCTGGCCACTGGCCAGCGGCTACTCTTCCCTCACCTCCCTCTCCAACCACATGGCTGACCGCGAGAACATTTTTGTTATCTATGAAAAGGGGAAAGAAGACATTGCTGAGTCCATCTCGTTGGCCAAGATAAACATTTATGGACGAATATGACCTATGTACCTACTTTTTATCCTGAAGCCTACTCCAAAGTTGGAATAACTTTGACAATACCAAAGAAAATTCTATTCTCTCTTTCTCTCACTCCAAACTTTCCCCCAAAATCATGTAGATGCTAGAAGATGGAGATGATCCCATTTCTATTTTATTGAACTACTCTCATCTCCTTTTTCTACAAGCCGTTACCTACCTCTTTATCTCTGAAACTCCATGTGTTATAAAGTTACATCACACACTAACATATTTATTTTCTAACACCTAACCATGCTTCTTTTTTTCTTCTATCTCAAATATTTTTCTCTGAACCTCAAAAGGTTTCCACTCTGCTACAACAAGCCTAGTTTCTCTGCTACCACAAGCCTGATCCCTCAGCTACCTCCACCTCTGCTCTCACTCTACTACCCTAAGCTAACTTGGTCTTGGCTCACAACTGAGCCCAAGCTTCTTCTTTCTTCTGATCATCCACTCTTTTCTTACTCCAATTATGTTCTCTCTCCCAACTCTAGCCCTCTTTGCTCCTAAGCTCCACATATTCTCTCCCTCCATTTAGTTGTTGATATGAAGATATCAAGTTATACATCTGTCTTTCTCTCCTTCCTTATCTGACTATATGTCTCCATTACTTTCTCTCCATTTCTCTGTGTGCCTTACTATTCGGCCCCTTTCACACTCTCTCCCTGTCGCTCTAAGTGTGTATATCTAATTCTTTACTTAGTTCGGTCTCTCTCTGCACCTATATATCTCCATGTTAGTGTGTCCCTTTTTTTTTCTCTGTCATGCTCCATAACTTATCTTATTTCTTACTCTTTCTTCTCTTCTCTCTTTCTGTCTTTTTCTTTTCTTTTCCCACTGTCCCTCTCCCCTTCTCTCTCTGCCCTCCCATCCATAATTTTCTCTCTCTTTGTTGTCTCCTCTCTCTCTGTCTCTCTCTACTTGCCTATCTCTTTGTTTGCTGTCTCTCTCTTCCTTTGTTTGTTGTCTCTTGCTCTCTCTTTCCCTTTGTTGCCTCTTGCTGTCTCTCTCTGCTTGTGTGGCCCTTGTTTGATATGTGTCTTGACTATCTCTCTGTCCCTCTCTCCCCTCTTCCCCCGATCTTCCCTCTTTTTCTGTCTCTCTTCTACATATGTGTGGTTCTCACACAGATAAGCACAACTCTATAGTTAGCTCTTTTTGGTGCCAAATGGTGAATGTTGCATTACTAAGTTAACTGCACTTTAGCAAGAATTAAAAATTATGGGTCTTTCAGTTTTTGGAGCAGATGTCTCAATTATTATTTATTTAAATACACAGCAGTGACCTCCCCTTCCTCTCAAAATTTCATCCAAGGAATGGAAGGAGGGGCATGAGGTGAGATTTACGTTGGAGTAAAAAGTCAGTCTACATCCCAATCCCAAAACAGTCACTACCAAAGAGTGCTCCAATGCAATCAAGGTAATGCTTAAGATCCTACAAGCTAGGCTCTAACAATATATGAGCCAGGAACTACAGATGTGCAAGCCGGAAGAGACACAAGATCAAATTGCCAATGTCCGCTGAATAATAGAGAAAACAAGAGTTATGCTGCATAGACTATTCTAAAGCCTGTGACTGTGTGGATCACATCAAAATGTGTCAAGTTCTTAAAAAGATGGGAGTACCAGATCATCTCATCATCCTCTTAAAGAATCTGTATGTTGACCAAGAAGCCACGCCCAGAACCGAACATGCGACAACAGAATGGTTCAAGATCAGAAAAGGAGTGCAACAAGGTTGTATATTGTCACCTTATTTATTCAACTTATATGCAGAGTACATCATGCGTAAGGCTGGACTGGATGAATCCAAAGCCAGAATCAATATTGCTGGAAGGAATATAAACAACCTCAGATATGCTGATGATACTACTCTGAAAGTGAGGAGGAACTAAAGGACTTCTTGATGAGGGTGAAAGAAGAGAGTGCAAACGCTGGCCTGCCGCTCAACATTATAAAAAGGGAAAGATCATGCCAAACGTGAAGCTTCTTAATCTACAGATATCCTCTTCAACCTCCACACGCTTTCATAGCCCTGCAGAAACCCACACTCAGACTTTTTGCCAATTTTATAGGGCTCATCAATTTGAGATTGGTTGTGATGACCCTGAAATTAGGCTGGAGGGAGTCCTCCGACCATACAGTAAGTTTGTCATGGTGGATAGAAAGATGACTGAAAAACCTCCCCCTGTACATACATCAAGGAACAAAATACAATGTCTATGAGTGGGTTTCTGGCACGTTAGCCTACTCCAAGGCTATATTCTGAAGAATGACCCATACACCTAAATGGATCACATGTTAAGTAGGCTATAGGCACAAATGCGGTGGGCTTTGAACCTCATTTTCATATCACTACCCAAAATCCTTAGTGGCAATGTGAGTACTAAGAAATTGTTTGTGAAAATAGATCTCCTGTCCACCGTCGGATTGGAAGTGTATTCAAAATGGCATTTTCATTCCTTATTGGATAACCAGTGTATGTTATTCAATAAGCTTACCATCTGGCCTGAGGACTCTCTTCAGCCTAATTGAGCCTATATACTGTAAGTATCCTGAAGAGTAAGGCCCATACACCTCAATATATCACATGTTAACGGGGCTAGAGGCAAAAAAGTTGCGGGGAGAAACTTATTAAATTTAACTTATTTCCTTTTTAAAGGCCAGTTCTCGCTGCCACATTCACATTATGCATAAGTAACCTTTCTCTTTATTTACCCATCAGGAAGTTAACAGCAGATACCAAAATGGTAAATTCCAAAACAACACATTTGCATTTAAAAAGTAAGAGGCTTTATTTATTTTTTATTGTCTATGAAAAAGGACACATAAGTATTATTTATTGTTTAATTATAAAGCAATAGCTCTGTATACAAGGAATAAATAAGGACATAGCTACCAGCAGAAAATAATCCAGAACCGTTGGAAATATTTGCCACATGTTAAATAAATTATATATTATATATATATATATATATAATGTGTGTGTGTGTGTGTTTTAAATAAATATCGGTGCCCAGCTTGCAGGTCAGGACCACTAGCAGGAAACCAGGAATACAGGATCAGCATAACCAGCGCTCTTTCAGTGTGCTTGAAAAGGCCAGTCCTATCTGCAGATCCAATCCGGTTCTTCAACCCCCTTCTCATAGGGTTGCAGCAAAGGTTCAGGATAGATGTGGTTAATAGCCCAGTAAAATAATAAATACCTTCCCTCTAAATGCAACACACCATGCACATGTGCCCCAAGCAGAGCATATCCCTATTCCCTCAAAGAAACACACCATGTCTATGTATCCCAGAGAGAACATACCTTTAATGGTTAATTCACCTTTTTTATATCATTGTTTCATGGCAAACAAAAAAAACAACTGTTTTAACGAGTCAGCACATATCCCCTTTGACATATCTTAATGATCCCCTCATGGGTTATTCTGGCTTCAGACACATAGCCCTCCTGCTTACTCTGCCACCCGGTGCCAAGAAGTCTGGTGGTCCTGGGCTAGTGTCCTTCCATGGACAGTTGATCCCAAAAACAGAGTCCAGTACATGGGGTTATGTCAGTACACATTTGTTGTGGAGTTCAGGGGAGGCCCACCCTTGGCCCCAGAAGGATTGTGACACACACACACATATATTATTATTATAGTTTATTTATAATGCGCCAACATATTCCATAGCTCTGTGCATAAATTAGGTTCAGACAGTGCTAAATACAGATTAACATTTAGCAAAGGAAGGAGGGCCCTGTCTTTGAGCTAGGAATCCAATGTCCATGGTGAATTCCTAAAGTACTTACAATCTAAGGGATAATGAGTGGTAAAAGAGGGAGAGGTGATAAGTGTGTTAGGGTGGAAGGTGATACACTTCTTTAAAGAGATGTGTTTTCAGTGAGGGTTTTAAATATTTTGAGGCAAGGATTTCCAGAGACTTGGAGCAGCACGAGAAAAGTCCTGGAGGCGGGAGTGAGAGGAGGTGACAAGAGTTGTAGAAAGAAGAAGGTCATTAGCAGAACAAAGAGGGCGGATGGGGGAGTATTTGGAGATGAGAGCAGAGATGTAAGGGGGAGCATTATTGTTGAGGGCTTTGTAAGTTAGGGTCATGATTTTACATTTTATTCTTGAGGCTAAGGGAAGCCAGTGGAGTGATTGACAGATAGGTGCTGCAGACACTGAACGTTGTGTATGGAAGATGAGTCTAGCAGAGGCATTCATAATGGATTGAAGTGGAGATAGTCGGGTGGTGGGTAGGCCAACAAGAAGCGAGTTGCAGTAGTCTAGTCGAGAGATGATGAGAGAGTGTATAAGGATTTTAGTTGGGTCTTGTGTAAGATAGTGACGAATTCTGGAGATGTTTTTTAGATGGAGAAGAATATATATATATATATATATATATATATATATATATATATATAGGTGATCATACATGTAATAGCTAAAAGTGTGTGTGTAAATAAATACATATATATATATATATATATATATATATATATATACACACATATATACAGTATCTCACAAAAGTGAGTACACCCCTCACGTTTTTGTAAATATTTTATTATATCTTTTCATGTGACAACACTGAAGAAATGACACTCTGCTACAATGTATAACAGGGTAAATTTGCTGTCCCCTCAAAATAACTCATCACACAGCCATTAATGTCTAAACCGTTGGCAACAAAAGGGAGTACACCCCTAAGTGGAAATGTCCAAATTGGGCCTCACGTGTCAATATTTTGTGTGGCCACCATTATTTTCCACTCCCCCCCTGCACTCCCCCTCCTTTTGTTTGAGGATGCCCAATAGATGCTCAATAGGGTTTAGGTCTGGAGACATGCTTGGGCAGTCCATCACCTTTACCTTCAGTTTCTTTAGCAAGGCAGTGGTTGTCTTGAAGGTGTGTTTGCGACCCAGTCTCCTAAGGGAGGGGATCATGTTCTGCTTCAGTATGTCACAGTACATGTTGGCATTCATGGTTCCCTCAATGAAGTGTAGCTCTCATGCAGGCTCAGACCATGACACTCCCACCACCATGCTTGACTGTAGGCAAGGCACACTTGTCTTTGAACTCCTCACCTGGTTGCCGTCACACACGCTTGACACCATCTGAACCAAATGCGTTTATCTTGGTCTCATCCAACCACAGGACATGGTTCCAGTAATCCATGTCCTTAGTCTGCTTGTCTTCAGCAAACTGTTTGCAAGCTTTCTTGTGCATCATCTTTAGAAGAGGCTTCCTTCTGGGAAGACAGCCATGCAGACCAATTTGACGCAGTGTGCGGCATATGGTGTGAGCACTGACAGGCTGACCCCCACCCCTTCAACCTCTGTGGTGGCTGGTGACTTTACAAGTTGGTGGGGCGGAAGACAGAGACCTGGCCCCTCCCCTTACATTGACTCCACCCAACATTATAAACTCCTCCCCTTCACAACATGTTACCGCTATAGGTCCTGCCCACTTACACAGACCCCACCCCCCCTGTCACTTCACTTACATATTATCTTGATGAGGTTGAGGTGGTGCTGGTTCTGCTCACTATTCTGATGCTGGGAAGTGTCTGCATTTTCTTGACGAGGGTGAAGTGGTGCTGGTTCTGCTCACTTTTCTTATGTTGGGAAGTTCCTCCATTTTGTTGATGACATGCAATAATTAAATAAAAGACATATGAATACATATTAGATCAGGACATAAGCATCCCTCTCTATCCCCTCCTCTTTCTCCCTCCCTCCATCTATCCCTCCCTCTCTCTCTATCCATCCCTTTCTCTCTATCCCTCTCTCTCTATATATCTATTCCTTTCTCCCTCTCTATCGATCCCTCTCGCTATCCCTCTTTTACTCTCTCCCTCTTTTACTAGTATATAGATTATGTCTTTACTCTTCCTTCAAAGCACTAATCACATGGTTGGTTTTATAACTTTGCAGGATTGTATACAGCAGACAACAAACAAAATATTCATATGTTTACACACAAACACAGCAATCAGTATATACATAGAAATACACACATACAAAAAATGCATTTACATACATATTTACTCACATACACACACATACAGCATGCAATATATATATATATATATATATATATATATATATATATATATATATATATATATATATATACACATAAACAGAGGATGCAGAATACATCTATTGACACACATATACACACAGCATGCTATATACACACATGCCATGCAATATATACATGTAGTAGAGCCCTATCTAGAGGCTTTGGCCGTTGTCCCAGTAACTCAGTGGCTCCACCTTCAGGTACCTCACTACACGACAGCCACTGTTTAAATTCATTACACAGACAATGGTTTTTGTTTTGTTTAAAAAATGTATGTTTTTTGGGGGGAGGAAAATGAAAGAGGGAAGGGAAAAAGATAACCACTGTCTGTTAGAATTTAAGGAAGAAAGAATAATACAAATTATAGAATAAAATATGCTTTTATGGACTCTATTTTGGGAGTGTGGTTGCCCAGCCGCCCTGCTCATATGTCTATTTCCCCAAAACAACCTCTGGATATGACGCTGAGCATATGCACTCAACTTCTTTGGTCGACCATGGCGATGCTTGTTCTGAGTGGATCCTGTCCTGTGAAACCACGGTATGGTCTTGCCCACCACACTGCAGCTCACTTTCAGGGTCTTGGCAATCTTCTCATAGCCTAGGCCATCTTTATGTAGAGCAACAATTCTCTTTTTCAGATCCTCAGAGGTGCCATGTTGAACGTCCAGTGCCTAGTATGAGAGAGTGTGAGAGCTATAATGCCAAATATAACACACTCCCCATTCACACCTGAGACCTTGTAACACTAACGAGTCACATGATGGCTAATTGGGCCCAATTTGGACAATTCCACTTAGGGGTGTACTCACTTTTACTGCCAACAGTTTAGGCATTAATGGCTGTGTGTTGGGTTATTTTGAGGGAGCAGCAAATTTACACTGTTACACAGGCTGTACACTTACTACTTTACATTGTAGCAGAGGGTCATTTCTTCAGTGTAGACACACAAAAATATATAATACAATATGTACAAAAATGTGAGGGGAAGGCAAACCGAAAACAAAAACTGTGAAACTTTGCCAATTGTCTCAACAGGGAAAAAAATATAAAATTCCTTCCTGACCCCAGATACTGGCAATCGGATTCATCCGTGGATCAATACTCCCTCTCTATTAATCCAGGATAGCTCTTAATGCCCTTTTTATTTAAAAATATATCCAATCCCTTTTTAAAGTTATCTATCGAATACTCTGTCACCACCTCCTTTGGTAGAGAATTCCACAGATTAACCACCCTTACTGTGAAGAACCCTTTTCTTTCTTTAAGATGAAATCTTTTTACTTATTTGCTCCATTAAGGTTATAAATTGCATGGCTATTTTTCCTTCCCAGATGCATAACTTTACATTTATTCATATTAAATCTCATCTGCCATTTAGATGCCCATTCCTCTAATTTATGCAACCCCCTTTGGAGGGAAAGTACATCATTTTCTGATTTAATTACCTTGCACAACTTTGTGTCATCAGCAAAAATGGAGACACCACACTACAATCCCACTTCCAAGTCAATAATAAATATGTTAAAAAAGAGGGGACATAATACTGAGCCCCGAGGAACCCCACTTACCACATTAGCCCAATTGGAGTATGTTCCATTTACAACAACCCTTTGCTTCATGTCTTTTAGCCAACTCTCAACCCATAAGCAAATATTTA
>CM050170.1:65004409-65019242 GCA_027410445.1 Discoglossus pictus
GGAGATGTGGAGGAGGCCGTATGAGGGCAACAACCCAGCATCAGGACCGCTACCTCCGCCTTTGTGCAAGGAGGAACAGGAAGAGCACTGCCAGAGCCCTGCAAAATGACCTCCAGCAGGTCACAAATGTGCATGTGTCTGCTCAAACGGTCCATGAGGGTGGTATGAGGGCCCGACATCCACCGGTGGGGGTTGTGCTTACAGCCCAACACCGTGCAGTATGTTTGGCATTTGCCAGAGAACACCAAGATTGGCAAATTTGCCACTGGCGCCCTGTGCTCTTCACAGATGAAAGCAGGTTCACACTGAGCACATGTGACAGGCGTGACAGGGTCTGGAGACGCTGTGGAGAACGTTCTGCTGTCTGCAACAACATCCAGCATGACTGGTTTGGCATTGGATCAGTAATGGTGTGGGGTGGAATTTCTTTGGGGGGCCACACAACCCTCCATGTGCTCGCCAGAGGTAGCCTGACTGCCAATAGGTACCGAGATGAGATCCTCAGACCCCTTGTGAGACCATATGCTAGTGTGGTTGGCCCTGGGTTCCTCCTAATGCAAGACAATGCTAGACCTCATGTGGCTGGAGTGTATCAGCAGTTCCTGCAAGACAAAGGCATTGATGCTATGGACTGGCCCGCCCGTTCCCCAGACTTGAATCCAATTGAGCACATCTGGGACATCATGTCTCGCTCCATCCACCAACGTCACGTTGCACCACAGACTGTCCAGGAGTTGGCAGATGCTTTAGTCCAGGTCTTGGAGGAGATCCCTCAGGAGACCATCCGCCACCACATCAGGAGCATGCCCAGGCGTTGTAGGGAGGTCATACAGGCACGTGGAGGCCACACACACTACTGAGCCTCATGTTGACTTGTTTTAAGGACATTACATCAAAGTTGGATCAGCCTGTAGTGTGTTTTTCCACTTTCATAATGGGGGTGACTCCAAATCCAGACCTCCATGGGTAGAAAAATGTGATTTCCATTTTTTAATTTTTGTGTGATTTTGTTGTCAGCACATTCAACTATGTAAAGAACAAAGTATTTCATAAGAATATTTAATTCATTCAGATCTAGGATGTGTTATTTTAGTGTTCCCTTTATTTTTTTGAGCAGTGTATATATATATATATATTTATATACACATATATATATTTGGACAAAACCGTCATAGGAGCCCATACATTTGTGCTCACATCAAAAGTCTAAAAATAGGTTACAAATCTTATTTCCTGATCCGAATCCCCAGAAATACTGTTATTGCACTGCACTCTGGGAAACACTGATGAGATCCATTAAGATCAAAACAGTGCTGTCTATGGGTAGGTCTCCTGGCTTGTTCATAATCCATCCTGTGCTGTACTATAAAGCTGTGTAATACAGCAAGACGTGTATTTTTGGGATATAAAGAGTGAAAATGTATTGTGGGCTCATTTGCATGTATACGCCCAGTTTCCCCGAGTGAATTGCAATAACTGTATTTCTGACGAGGAAGTACCGTACATTTTTTTAACCTTATATTTAGACATTCAAATGGGAACACAAATGCACTATTAGTTTTTCTGTATATATATATATATATATATATATATATATATATATATATATATATATATATATATATATATATATATATATATATATATATATAATGTTTTACAGGTATATAATATCTATCTATCTATTATTGATACAATGAAGCAATGAACATGAGCTTGATGGAGCTCTAAGGGGCAGTGGCTTAGTCCATTGGGTCACAGAGAGTCAGACACAACTGAATGACTAAACAACAACCACAACAATATACATATGTATATATGTATAAATATACTTATAATTACATTATGTATATATATATATAGTCTTTTTTTCAAAAAGGCAGTAAGCAACTGCAATTGGTACCCTTTAGAGAAGTAGAAGACACCTGACTGTGTAGGATATGTTACGTGTGTTTTACATTAGCCATTTAATGAAATGAGAGACATGCTATAAAAATAGAGAGCATATTATAAATATAATGCAATATTATAAAGTTTATGAAAAATATAAAAAACATTTTTTGAAAAAGGCAAGCATGACAAAATGATAGACGCCCGTTTCGCTACTGTCTCTGATTTTGATAAATGGCGATACCAATCAAGAATGATAAAGACTGGTCCAGTTTGACTTACAAACAAAGTCTTTATAAGATATGTTTTCTTTTACACACAGGCCCTAGGGACGCAGGGGGACCTGTCCTCTGAAGTGGAGGCCAGGACTCGTCGGACGCTACAGATGGTGCAGAGCAGCCATGGGAAGAATAAGGAGGTTGTTCTCAGAAGGCTTCTGTCCTTAGTCTGTAATGTGAAGGCAGAACTACACCCAAACTATCGCTTCACTGGCTAGAGCTCCGTGCCCCAACTATATGCATCAAAGCGGGCATATCTGTGTTACATATCATAGGGAGGGTGTGAAATAATCATATGTGTTAAATATGACACCGATTATTCTGTTATCAAGGTTCTTTGAGTTCTTGTAGGCATTGCTTCCGTTTTACCCAGAATCCATGGCTGTGCTATTGTCAGTGTGTGTGCTGTGACTTTAATAAATGTAATATATTGTGAACTATAAAATGGAACTCTGCATAATATGTTGAATTTATTGTGTTGTTGGGCTTTAGGGATGAAGGACAAGTGTATAACTCCCTTCTATCTGTCGTCTATAGGAGGTGGGATAGACTCATAGCTGCCTTCTTTCTGTGTTGCCCTATAGGGGGTGGGATGGAATTATAGCTCCGTTCTCTCTGTGACACCCTGTAAGGAGGAGGGCAGACTCATAGCTTCCTTTTGTCTGTGTCGCTCTGTAGGGGGAGGGACAGACTCATACCTGCCTTCTGTCTGTGTTGTCCTATAGGCGGTGGGACCGACTCATAGCTCCCTTCTATATGTGTCCCTATAGGAGGAACAGACTGATAATTATCATTATTTCTCTCCTTATTCTCTCACACTCGCGTATGCTTATAATCTTTGGGCAGCCATTGCAGCCTGTGATATTTCAACCATAATCTTCTGTCCCAACAATATTCAGGTGACAATACCTTTGTAGGTAAGTCCTCTAAAGTTAAGTATCTGTTTAGGTGACTTTCATCCTGCCACACCGCCTCCACCCCATTCATCTTGTCTGTTAAGATGCCCCTTAGACAGGATGAGGTGAGATTGGCGAGCCTGGCAGGAGTCCCTGCAAACACAGCTGCATGGTAGTAATAATGCCACTTTTCTGGGGGTATGAAGGCCATAGAGGTGGGACTTCTTTCGTAGGGGTGCTGCTCCGTCCCTTTAAGGTAATAACCCGAGTGCAATTGGGCCACCAAATCCCCCAGGGTCTCAGGGCCGTATCTGGAGGTGAAAACCTAAAAGAAGAGAAAGAGACCAGGTTAAGAGAAAGAGGTTAGAAAGAGGAGGGGGCAACATAGGTGTAAGAGAGTAAATTTAGGAGGTGTAAGAGTTAAATTATATCAATCAATTCTGTCCAGTAAGTTACATCACCTCACTAAGACCCCCAATATTCATTCTATTTATCATCCTCCTTTTATATTGGCTTGTACTTTATTTCTCTCATCCTCTCTCTTTCCATCTCTCCCTCTACCTCTCTCCCTTTCTTTCTCTGTCTCTCTCTCTTGTCTGATTCTCTTTCTATCCTCTTTCTCTCACTGTCCTTTCTCTCTCTCTTTCCATTCTCTCGCTGTCTTTCTTTCTCTCTCTCTCGCACCTTTTGTTCTTTCTTTCTTGCTCTTTTTTTTTCTCTGACCTCTCCATCTGTCTCTTTTCTCTCTATCTGTTTCTGACTTTTTCTCTGCCCTCTATCTATTTATTCATCTGACTTTTCCTCTCAGTTTCCCCTCTCTGTCCATTTCTTTCCAGCTGTTTCTCACTCACTCTCTCTTTCCAATACACTTTCTCTCTTCTCTTTATTCTTTATTGCCTTTATCTTTATTCTTAAGAGTCTCTTTCTTAACGGTCTCCTCCTCCTAGTTTGGCCTTTACCACTCCCCAGTAACCTTCTTTTCTCCTCCCCTAGTTCCCCTTTACTCGCCCCCTAGTTCCCCCCCCCCCCAGTTCCCTCCAAACCTGATCCACGTCCATACAGAACAGATAATCCACCTTCTTCTCAGCCAGTGGTATTACCATCTCCCTCAGATCGTGCATGCGCATCATGGAGATATCCTGCCAGCGCCCTCTATAGGGGACCCTCAATATGACAAGGGACAGGCCGGGGCGCAGAGGGACGGCAGGCACTAGGGAGGGCTGGTCAGTCAGGACGTACAATACACAGGGCAGTGCCCTCATAAAGTGCTGGTTGGCAGAGAGCAGGAACGCGAGGAGGTATCGAGGGAGATATCTTGGGGAGAAGGACATGGAGATAATTTACATTGTTTATTTTTCTGGTATAGGGGGAAATATGTCAAGATGCAGCCCAATAAGAAAACACAGCAACAAAGATTTACATATAAGTGAAATAATCTACATGACGTGTTCAGATTTTATTTGCTACATTTTGACCATTATTAAATAATCAATATGGAAATGTGATCAATGTTGTAAGACGCTGTAAGTTTACCCATGGTATTTACTTAAGACTGGAAAAAATTGGCAGGGCATATTTCTCCTAGTCTGCCTGGAAATGTAATATTACAGTTTAATAGGTGAGATACTCACTTTCCAATTGCAAATACAGACAGTCCAACCACAGTCCCTCTCTCTTGATGAAAATGCTCATCCTTTTCAGAGTTAAATGTCCCCTCCCATACGATAGGGGCCCCCCATGGAGTAACAGCAGGTTCTCCTGGGTGACAGCTGGGGAAAGAGCAATAGATGAGGGGAGGCTGGCACTGCCCCTGTCTGTGCTGTGTGTACATGCCATGGTGTATAAGTGTGTGAGGGGGAGGCTGGCACTGCCCCTGTCTGTGCTGTGTGTACATGTCATGGTGTATAAGTGTGTGAGGGGGAGGCTGGCACTGCCCCTGTCTGTGCTGTGTGTACATATCATGGTGTATCGGTGTGTGAAGAGAGGCTGGCACTGCCCCTGTCTGTGCTGTGTATACATGTCATGGTGTATAAGTGTGTGAGGGGGAGGCTGGCACTGCCCCTGTCTGTGCTGTGTGTACATATCATGGTGTATCAGTGTGTGAGGGGAGGCTGGCACTGCCCCTGTCTGTGATGTATACATGTCATGGTGTATCAGTGTGTGAGGGGGAGGCTGGCACTGCCCCTGTCTGTGCTGTGTGTACATGTCATGGTGTATCAGTATGTTAAAGGGGGCTGGCACTGCCCATGTCTGTGCTGTGTGTACATGTCATGGTGTATCAGTGTGTGAGGGGGAGGCTGCCACTGCCCATGTCTGTGCTGTGTATACATGTCATGGTGTATCAGTGTGTGAGGGGGAGGCTGGCACTGCCCCTGTCTGTGCTGTGTGTACATGTCATGGTGTATCAATGTGTGAGAGGGGAGGCAGACACTGCCCCTGTCTGTGCTGTGTATACATGTCATGGTGTATCAGTGTGTGAGGGAGAGGCTGGCACTGCCCCTGTCTGTGATGTGTGTACATGTCATGGTGTACAAGTGTGTGAGGAGGAGGCTGGCACTGCCCCTGTCTGTGCTGTGTGTACATGTCATGGTGTATCAGTGTGTGAGGGGAGGCTGGCACTGCCCCTGTCTGTGCTGTGTTCATGTCATGGTGTATCAGTGTGTGAGGGGAGGCTGGCACTGCCCCTGTCTGTGCTGTGTATACATGTCATGGTGTATCAGTGTGTGAGGGGGAGGCTGGCACTGCCCCTGTCTGTGCTGTGTATACATGTCATGGTGTATCAGTGTGTGAGGGGGAGGCTGGCACTGTCCCTGTCTGTGCTGTGTGTACATGTGATGGTGTATCAGTGTGTGAGGGGGAGGCTGGCACTGCCCCTGTCTGTGCTGTGTATACATGTCATGGTGTATCAGTGTGTGAGGGGAGGCTGACACTGCCCCTGTCTGTGCTGTGTGTACATGTCATGGTGTATCAGTGTGTGAGGGGGAGGCTGGCACTGCCCCTGTCTGTGCTGTGTATACATGTCATGGTGTATCAGTGTGTGAGGGGGAGGCTGGCACTGCCCCTGTCTGTGCTGTGTATACATGTCATGGTGTATCAGTGTGTGAGGGGGAGGCTGGCACTGTCCCTGTCTGTGCTGTGTATACATGTCATGGTGTATCAGTGTGTGAGGGGGAGGCTGGCACTGCCCCTGTCTGTGCTGTGTGTACATGTCATGGTGTATCAGTGTGTGAGGGGGAGGCTGGCACTGCCCCTGTCTGTGCTGTGTGTACATGTCATGGTGTATCAGTGTGTGAGGGGAGGCTGGCACTGCCCCTGTCTGTGCTGTGTGTACATGTCATGGTGTATCAGTGTGTGAGGGGGAGACTGGCACTGCCCCTGTCTGTGCTGTGTATACATGTCATGGTGTATCAGTGTGTGAGGGGGGAGGCTGGCACTGCCCCTGTCTGTGCTGTGTATACATGTCATGGTGTATCAGTGTGTGAGGGGGAGGCTGGCACTGCCCCTGTCTGTGCTGTGTGTACATGTCATGGTGTATCAGTGTGTGAGGGGGAGGCTGGCACTGCCCCTGTCTGTGCTGTGTATACATGTCATGGTGTATTAGTGTGTGAGGGGGAGGCTGGCGCTGCCCCTGTCTGTGCTGTGTATACATGTCATGGTGTATCAGTGTGTGAGGGGAGGCTGGCACTGCCCCTGTCTGTGCTGTGTGTACATGTCATGGTGTATCAGTGTGTGAGGTGGAGGCTGGCACTGCCCCTGTCTGTGCTGTGTATACATGTCATGGTGTATCAGTGTGTGAGGGGAGGCTGGCACTGCCCCTGTCTGTGCTGTGTGTACATGTCATGGTGTATCAGTGTGTGAGGGGGAGGCTGGCACTGCCCCTGTCTGTGCTGTGTATACATGTCATGGTGTATCAGTGTGTGAGGGGGAGGCTGGCACTGCCCCTGTCTGTGCTGTGTATACATGTCATGGTGTATCAGTGTGTGAGGGGGAGGCTGGCACTGCCCCTGTCTGTGCTGTGTATACATGTCATGGTGTATCAGTGTGTGAGGGGGAGGCTGGCACTGCCCCTGTCTGTGCTGTGTATACATGTCATGGTGTATCAGTATGTGAGGAGGAGGCTGGCACTGCCCCTGTCTGTGCTGTGTATACATGTCATGGTGTATCAGTGTGTGAGGGGGAGGCTGGCACTGCCCCTGTCTGTGCTGTGTATACATGTCATGATGTATCAGTGTGTGAGGGGGAGGCTGGCACTGCCCCTGTCTGTGCTGTGTATACATGTCATGGTGTATCAGTGTGTGAGGAGAGGCTGGCACTGCCCCTGTCTTTGCTGTGTGTACATGTCATGGTGTATCAGTGTGTGAGGGGGAGGCTGGCACTGCCCCTGTCTGTGCTGTGTGTACATGTCATGGTGTATCAGTGTGCTAGGGGGAGGCTGGCACTGCCCCTGTCGGTGCTTTGTGTACATGTCATAGGGTATTAGTGTGTGAGGGGGAGGCTGGCACTGCCCCTTTCTGTGCTGTGTGTACATGTCATGGTGTATCAGTGTGTGAGGGGGAGGCTGGCACTGCCCCTGTCTGTGCTGTGTGTACATGTCATGGTGTATCAGTGTGTGAGGGGGAGGCTGCCACTGCCCATGTCTGTGCTGTGTATACATGTCATGGTGTATCAGTGTGTGAGGGGGAGGCTGGCACTGCCCCTGTCTGTGCTGTGTGTACATGTCATGGTGTATCAATGTGTGAGAGGGGAGGCGGACACTGCCCCTGTCTGTGCTGTGTATACATGTCATGGTGTATCAGTGTGTGAGGGAGAGGCTGGCGCTGCCCCTGTCTGTGATGTGTGTACATGTCATGGTGTACAAGTGTGTGAGGAGGAGGCTGGCACTGCCCCTGTCTGTGCTGTGTGTACATGTCATGGTGTATCAGTGTGTGAGGGGAGGCTGGCACTGCCCCTGTCTGTGCTGTGTTCATGTCATGGTGTATCAGTGTGTGAGGGGAGGCTGGCACTGCCCCTGTCTGTGCTGTGTATACATGTCATGGTGTATCAGTGTGTGAGGGGGAGGCTGGCACTGCCCCTGTCTGTGCTGTGTATACATGTCATGGTGTATCAGTGTGTGAGGGGAAGGCTGGCACTGTCCCTGTCTGTGCTGTGTGTACATGTGATGGTGTATCAGTGTGTGAGGGGGAGGCTGGCACTGCCCCTGTCTGTGCTGTGTATACATGTCATGGTGTATCAGTGTGTGAGGGGAGGCTGACACTGCCCCTGTCTGTGCTGTGTGTACATGTCATGGTGTATCAGTGTGTGAGGGGGAGGCTGGCACTGCCCCTGTCTGTGCTGTGTGTACATGTCATGGTGTATCAGTGTGTGAGGGGGAGGCTGGCACTGTCCCTGTCTGTGCTGTGTGTACATGTCATGGTGTATCAGTGTGTGAGGGGGAGGCTGGCACTGCCCCTGTCTGTGCTGTGTGTACATGTCATGGTGTATCAGTGTGTGAGGGGGAGGCTGGCACTGCCCCTGTCTGTGCTGTGTGTACATGTCATGGTGTATCAGTGTGTGAGGGGAGGCTGGCACTGCCCCTGTCTGTGCTGTGTGTACATGTCATGGTGTATCAGTGTGTGAGGGGGAGACTGGCACTGCCCCTGTCTGTGCTGTGTATACATGTCATGGTGTATCAGTGTGTGAGGGGGGGGCTGGCACTGCCCCTGTCTGTGCTGTGTATACATGTCATGGTGTATCAGTGTGTGAGGGGGAGGCTGGCGCTGCCCCTGTCTGTGCTGTGTGTACATGTCATGGTGTATCAGTGTGTGAGGGGGAGGCTGGCACTGCCCCTGTCTGTGCTGTGTATACATGTCATGGTGTATCAGTGTGTGAGGGGGAGGCTGGCGCTGCCCCTGTCTGTGCTGTGTGTACATGTCATGGTGTATCAGTGTGTGAGGGGGAGACTGGCACTGCCCCTGTCTGTGCTGTGTGTACATGTCATGGTGTATCAGTGTGTGAGGGGGAGGCTGGCACTGCCCCTGTCTGTGCTGTGTGTACATGTCATGGTGTATCAGTGTGTGAGGGGGAGGCTGGCACTGTCCCTGTCTGTGCTGTGTGTACATGTCATGGTGTATCAGTGTGTGAGGGGGAGGCTGGCACTGCCCCTGTCTGTGCTGTGTGTACATGTCATGGTGTATCAGTGTGTGAGGGGGAGGCTGGCACTGCCCCTGTCTGTGCTGTGTGTACATGTCATGGTGTATCAGTGTGTGAGGGGAGGCTGGCACTGCCCCTGTCTGTGCTGTGTGTACATGTCATGGTGTATCAGTGTGTGAGGGGGAGACTGGCACTGCCCCTGTCTGTGCTGTGTATACATGTCATGGTGTATCAGTGTGTGAGGGGGGGCTGGCACTGCCCCTGTCTGTGCTGTGTATACATGTCATGGTGTATCAGTGTGTGAGGGGGAGGCTGGCGCTGCCCCTGTCTGTGCTGTGTGTACATGTCATGGTGTATCAGTGTGTGAGGGGGAGGCTGGCACTGCCCCTGTCTGTGCTGTGTGTACATGTCATGGTGTATCAGTGTGTGAGGGGGAGGCTGGCGCTGCCCCTGTCTGTGCTGTGTATACATGTCATGGTGTATCAGTGTGTGAGGGGAGGCTGGCACTGCCCCTGTCTGTGCTGTGTGTACATGTCATGGTGTATCAGTGTGTGAGGTGGAGGCTGGCACTGCCCCTGTCTGTGCTGTGTATACATGTCATGGTGTATCAGTGTGTGAGGGGAGGCTGGCACTGCCCCTGTCTGTGCTGTGTGTACATGTCATGGTGTATCAGTGTGTGAGGGGGAGGCTGGCACTGCCCCTGTCTGTGCTGTGTATACATGTCATGGTGTATCAGTGTGTGAGGGGGAGGCTGGCACTGCCCCTGTCTGTGCTGTGTATACATGTCATGGTGTATCAGTGTGTGAGGGGGAGGCTGGCACTGCCCCTGTCTGTGCTGTGTATACATGTCATGGTGTATCAGTGTGTGAGGGGAGGCTGGCACTGCCCCTGTCTGTGCTGTGTATACATGTCATGGTGTATCAGTGTGTGAGGGGAGGCTGGCACTGCCCATGTCTGTACTGTGTGTACATGTCATGGTGTATCAGTGTGTGAGGGGGAGGCTGGCACTGCCCCTGTCTGTGCTGTGTATACATGTCATGGTGTATCAGTATGTGAGGAGGAGGCTGGCACTGCCCCTGTCTGTGCTGTGTATACATGTCATGGTGTCTCAGTGTGTGAGGGGGAGGCTGGCACTGCCCCTGTCTGTGCTGTGAATACATGTCATGATGTATCAGTGTGTGAGGGGGAGGCTGGCACTGCCCCTGTCTGTGCTCTGCATACATGTCATGGTGTATCAGTGTGTAAGGGGGAGGCTGGCACTGCCCCTGTCTGTGCTGTGTGTACATGTCATGGTGTATCAGTGTGTGAGGGGGAGGCTGGCACTGCCCCTGTCTGTGCTGTGTATACATGTCATGATGTATCAGTGTGTGAGGGGGAGGCTGGCACTGCCCCTGTCTGTGCTGTGTATACATGTCATGGTGTATCAGTGTGTGAGGAGAGGCTGGCACTGCCCCTGTCTTTGCTGTGTGTACATGTCATGGTGTATCAGTGTGTGAGGAGAGGCTGGCACTGCCCCTGTCTTTGCTGTGTGTACATGTCATGGTGTATCAATGTATGAGGGGGAGGCTGGCACTGCCCCTGATACTCACATTAAGGATTCCCAATATAAAAAAGTGAGAAGCAGGAGAATGGCAGGGATGAGGAGGAATCGTCGGAGAGTGAACTGGAAAAAGAAAAACAGTTGTCAGTCTATGCTTTGAAATTATAGCTGTGAATTCACACCAGTGTCAGGTTGATTAGTTTCATTCTGATATTAATTGAGTCACACATTCTTGCACACAATCTCATTTTTTTGACATAGTAGCTTTTATTTTTATTTCCGAAAAAGTAGGACCAAATAAACTAAGTTGAGAGTCTTCGAGATTGGTCCCATTCCTTTATAGTGCTATGAGGTAGAATTACTAAAATATAACATCTCTACTTAGTACTCAAAGACCTCCAACTTAGTACTCTGCTCCCCAATGGAATGTTTAGTTAAATATTTTGGGACTTTATTGAAAAATAAAATATTGAATACATTGAGCAAGTAAATCAGGAATGGTTGCAAAAAAGCAAATCAATAAACTTACGCGCGTTTCGCCAAAAATGCTATAAAAATACGTTTAGGTAAAAAAAACAGATAAATACTGTTCATACAGTTTCATAAATGGACATCCATTTACTGTACCTTAGTCCCATAAAATATTCCCAGTTATAGAGTGTGTACATATGGTATGACTTAAGAGAAACCCTATTTTGCTATTGATGTGGAAAAAAAGGAGTCCTTTAAATAACAGCAGTCATTTAAAGCTTATTAGGATATCCAATAGAAATATTTGTTACCAACCATGTTGATCTTAATGTACCAGCTAGTCCTACTGGACAGCATCCATACATCAAGGACGTCAATAACCTACGTCCCAACACTCTACATATTCCTTTGATCAATGGTCACTCCTAAAGAAACCTCTTAGCGTGTTGTCTTATGAGAACTATGTGAGAGTCAGTACAATCTATCCTAACTGCACTACATGTAAAAGAAAGGACTGAATATCCCAGACTCAAATTAAACCACAAGACCCCTTCCTAAGGTCTCCTTATTGTAATGGTCACCACACAGTAGAATTATATTCCCAACTGCACTTTACATTCTGACCACTAGGTGGAGACAAACTATATGTTTAACAAATCTGTCTCATTATCCGTCTTCTCTAATATCTCCATTGATTTCTCAACTTCATCTCCTTCATCCAAGGTCTTAACTCCTCTCTTCATCCTCACATCTCTTCCGGCATAGAACTGAGCCCTTCAATATTGTATTTGCCTTTAAGAAATGATTAATTCCACAAAACATTATAAATATGAGAAGGGGTTAACAGAAAAGGATATTTTCCAAGACTCCTACCCCAGTCTGATCTCATGCTGTCCCCTCAATAAACTGGCTGGCATTCCTTGTCTTTTTTGGGCAAGGATAAATATGGTATTTCCCATTTGCACTTAACGAGCAAATGTTGCCCACCCATAATTAGTTATATCTGGTCAAAACCAGGTAAGTAAACTAATTAGGAAAAACATTTCAATCCCCTCTGATCCAGCCAAGCAGAAATCTACACACTAGAATATTTCCTGTCACCTTTTCCAGTCGCCCCCTTACTAGCCGCCCATTCCCATCAGAAAAGACTGTAACTGAATTTCTTTTGATATTTACATTTACAAACTGTGGCAAGGTGTGCAGCAGCAATACCTACAGCTGACTAGCCACAGGGCAGTATAGTAACTTTGCTGTAGTTAAATTCGCTGCACATTATGAAGTTTGTAAAAGATGGGAGGAGCTTAAGACTTAAAGAATAAATCAGTTTTATTCATTGTATGATTTCTTGCAAAATATCAGCTATTTTTAATCACAATAATTTGAAAATGTAGATATTTTATCAACGGCTTGAACTTTAGCATTGCAGGTTTCGGCAGATCTGCTTGTCTCCACCCCTGATTATCTCCGGAGGAGGAGGAGATCTGAACAGGAAGGGGCGTATTTCTTTCTCTATCTCTCTTATTCTCTCTCCCCTTATTTCTTTTTTGTATCCATTCTATGGCTATCACCTCTCATTCTTTCTCACTTCTTCCTCTCTCCCACACCTCTATTTCTCTTTATTCTATCTTTACTCCATCATTTCTCTCCCTCCTTGCTTATCTCTATCACTCACACTCTTCTCCTCTCTCATTCTTTCATTGTCTCGTTCCCTCACCTGCTCCCTCTTTCTCTCTCTTACCTCTCACTTCTCTCACTCCCTCCCTCTCTTTCTTTCATCAGCTCTCTCCCATCTCTCCCTCTTTATTATCCCTCACTTGCTCCACCTCTATCTCTTACCTCTCCCCTCTCTTACTCAATCCCTCTTTCTCTCTCCCTCACTCTCTTCCACTCTCTCTTTCTTTCTTCATCTGTCTCTCCTCTATCCCTCTTTATTATCTCTCTTTCCCTCACCTGCTCCCTCTTTATCTCTCTTACCTCTCCCTTCTCTCACTCACTCACGCTTTCTTCCCTCTCTCTTTCTCTCATCTGCTCTCTCCCTTCTATGCCTTTTTATTATCTCTCTCTCTTACCTCTCCCTTCTCTCTCTTTCCCTCGACTTGCTCCCTCTTTCTCTCTCAATCACTGCTCCTCTCTTTCTTCTCCCCCACTTTCTTATCTATCTCTTTCCCTCACTCCTCATCCTTCTATTCTCTCTTCTTCTCTCCCCTTCTCTTTCTCTCTCCTCCTCCTCATCCTTCTCTTCTCTCTTCCTCTCTCCCCTTCTCTTTCTCTCTCCTCCTCATCCTTCTATTCTCTCTTCCTCTCTCCCCTTCTCTTTCTCTCTCCTCTTCATCCTTCTATTCTCTCTTCCTCTCTCCCCTTCTCTTTCTCTCTCCTCCTCATCCTTCTATTCTCCTTTCCTCTCTCCCCTTCTCTTTCTCTCTCCTCCTCATCCTTCTATTCTCTCTTCCTCTCTCCCCTTCTCTTTCTCTCTCCTCCTCATCCTTCTATTCTCTCTTCCTCTCTCCCCTTCTCTTTCTCTCTCTCCTCATCCTTCTATTCTCTCTTCCTCTCTCCCCTTCTCTTTCTCTCTCCTCCTCATCCTTCTATTCTCTCTTCTCTCTCCCCTTCTCTTTCTCTCTCCTTCTCATCCTTCTATTCTCCTTTCCTCTCTCCCCTTCTCTTTCTCTCTCCTCCTCATCCTTCTATTCTCTCTTCCTCTCTCCCCTTCTCTTTCTCTCTCCTCCTCATCCTTCTATTCTCTCTTCCTCTCTTCCCTTCTCTTTCTCTCTCCTCTTCATCCTTCTATTCTCTCTTCCTCTCTCCCCTTCTCTTTCTCTCTCCTCCTCATCCTTCTATTCTCTCTTCCTCTCTCCCCTTCTCTTTCTCTCTCCTCCTCATCCTTCTATTCTCTCTTCCTCTCTCCCCTTCTCTTTCTCTCTCCTCCTTCTTATCCTTCTATTCTCTCTTCCTCTCTCCCCTTCTCTTTCTCTCTCCTCCTCATCCTTCTATTCTCCTTCCTCTCTCCCCTTCCTCTTTCTCTCTCCTCCTCATCCTTCTATTCTCTCTTCCTCTCTCCCCTTCTCTTTCTCTCTCCTCCTCATCCTTCTATTCTCTCTTCCTCTCTCCCCTTCTCTTTCTCTCTCCTCTTCATCCTTCTATTCTCTCTTCCTCTCTCCCCTTCTCTTTCTCTCTCCTCCTCATCCTTCTATTCTCTCTTCCTCTCTCCCCTTCTCTTTCTCTCTCCTCTCATCCTTCTATTCTCTCTTCCTCTCTCCCCTTCTCTTTCTCTCTCCTCCTCATCCTTCTATTCTCTCTTCCTCTCTCCCCTTCTCTTTCTCTCTCCTCCTCATCCTTCTATTCTCTCTTCCTCTCTCCCCTTCTCTTTCTCTCTCCTCCTCATCCTTCTATTCTCTCTTCCTCTCTCCCCTTCTCTTTCTCTCTCCTCCTCATCCTTCTATTCTCTCTTCCTCTCTCCCCTTCTCTTTCTCTCTCCTCCTCATCCTTCTATTCTCTCTTCCTCTCTCCCCTTCTCTTTCTCTCTCCTCCTCATCCTTCTATTCTCTCTTCCTCTCTCCCCTTCTCTTTCTCTCTCCTCCTCATCCTTCTATTCTCTCTTCCTCTCTCCCCTTCTCTTTCTCTCTCCTTAA
>CM050170.1:65068630-65233301 GCA_027410445.1 Discoglossus pictus
TGGGGAGAAAGAGAAAGAAAAGGAGAGGGAAAGAGAGACAGGAGGGGAGAGAGAAAGAGAAAAGGAGAAAGAGGAGTGGAGAGAGAGGAGGGGAGAGAGAGAGAGAGAAAAGGAGAGAGGGGGGAGAGAGAGAAAAGGAGAGAGGCGAGAGAGAGAGAGAAAAGGAGAGAGAGAGGGGAGAGAAAAAAGGAGAGAGGAGTAGAGAGAGAGAGGAGGGGAGAAAGAGAGAAAAGGAGAGAGGAGTGGAGATAGACAGGAGGGGAGAGAGAGAGAGAGAAAATGAGAGAGAGGGGAGAGAGACAGGAGGAGGGAGAGAGAGAGAAAAGGAGAGAGAGGAGTGGAGACAGAGAGGAGGGGAGAGATAGAGAGGAGGGGAAAGAGACAGGAGGGGAGAGAGAAAAGGAGAGAGAGGAGTGGAGAGAGAGAAAAGGAGAGAGTGGAGAGAGAGAAAAGGAGAGAGAAAAGGAGAGAGAGAGGGGAGAGAGACAGGAGGGGAGAGAGAGAGAGAAAAGGAGAGAGAGGGGAGAGAGACAGGAGGGGGGGGGGGAGAGAGAGACAGGACGAGAGAGAGAAAAAAGGAGAGAGAGAGGAGTGGAGAGAGACAGGACGGGAGAGAGGAGGGAAGAGAGACAGGAGGGGAGAGAGGAGGGGAGAGAGAGAGAAAAGGAGAGAGAGAGGGGAGAGAGAGAGAGCAGGGGAGAGAGAGAAAAGGGAGGGAGAGATAGGGGAGATGGAGGGAGAGAGAGAGGAGATAGAGAAGGAGAGAGGGGAGAGAGAGAGAGGAGGGGAGAGACAGGAGGTGAGAGAGAGGGAGAAAAGGAGAGAGAGAGAGAGAGAGAGAGAGAGAGAGAGAGGGGAGAAAGAGGAGGGGAGATAGACAAGAGGGAGGGAGAAAATGAGAGAGAGAGAGAGAGAGAGTGAGAGAGAGAAAGAGGGGAGATGGAGGGAGATAGAGAAGGAGAGAGGGGAGAGAGAGAGGAGGGGAGAGAGACAGGACGGGAGAGAGGAGGGAAGAGAGACAGGAGCGGAGAGAGGAGGGGAGAGAGAGAGAAAAGGAGAGAGAGAGGGGAGAGAGAGAGAGCAGGGGAGAGAGAGAAAAGGGAGGGAGAGATAGGGGAGATGGAGGGAGAGAGAGGAGATAGAGAAGGAGAGAGGGGAGAGAGAGAGAGGAGGGGAGAGAGAGGAGGGGAGAGAGGAGGGGAGAGAGAGAGGGGAGAGAGACAAAAGGGAGGGAGAGATATGGGAGAGGGAGGGAGAGAGAGGAGATAGAGAAGGAGAGAGAGAGGGGAGAGAAAGAGGAGGGGATAGAGAGGAGGGGAGAGAGAGAGGAGGGGAGAGAGAGAGAAAAGGAGAGAGAGAGGAGGGGAGAGAGACAATAGGAGGAGGGAGAGATAGGGGAGATGGAGGGAGAGAGAGAGGAGAGAGAGAAGGAGAGAGGGGAGAGAGAGAGGAGGGGAGAGAGGAGAGAGAGAGGAGGGGAGAGAGACAGGAGGGGAGAGAGAGAAAAGGAGAGAGGGGAGAGAGAGAGGATGGGAGAGAGAGAGGAGGGGAGAGGGACAAGAGGGGGGGAGGGAGAGATAGGGGAGATTGAGCGAGAGGAGGGAGAAGAGAGATGGAGGGAGAGAGAGGAGGGGGAGATGGAGAGATAGAAAGAGAGGGGTGAGAGAGGAGGGGAGAGTGATAGAGGAGGGGAGAGAGAGTGAGGGAAGATGGAGAGAGAGGAGGGGAGAGAGAGAGAGAGATGAGGTGTAAAAAACGGGAGAAATGGAGAGAGAGATGAGGGGAGAGAGAGGAGGAGAGAGAGAGGGGTGAGAGAGAGGAGGGGATAGAGAGAGGGGGATGGAGAGAGTGAGAGAGAGGGGAGACAAAGAGATGGAGAGAGAGAGAGAGAGGGAGATGGAAAGAGCGAGGAGAGATGGAGAGGGGAGAGAGAGAGAGAGGAGAGAGAGAGAGAGGCAGGGGAGGGGAGAGAGAGAGGGGGGAGATGAAGAGAGAGATAAAAAAGACGGAGAGAGAAAGGTGAGATGGAGAGAGTGAGAGAGAGGGGAGACAGAGAGAGGGGAGAGGGAGAGAGAGAGGAGGGGGGAGAGAGAGAGAGAGGGGGGGAAGGAAAGAGAGAGAGGGGGGAGGAGAGAGCAAGGGAAGGAGAGAGAGAGGAGGGAGAGAGAGGAAGGGAGTGAGAGAGAGAGGAGGAGAGAGAGAGAGGAGATGGAGAGAGAGGGGGGGGGAGTGAGAGAGGAGGAGGGGAGAGAGGAGAGATGGAGAAAGAGGGGGGAGAGGAGAGAGAGAGAATGAAGATGTAGGAGAGAGGGGGAGAGAGAAAGGAAGGGAGTGAGAGAGAGAGAGGGGAGGAGGGGGAGATAGAGGGGAGAGAAGGAGAGAGGAGGAGGAGAGAGAGGGGAGATGGAGAATGAGGTGGAGGAGAGAGGGAAGATGGAAGATCGAGGGGGAGAGTGAAAGGAAGGGAGTGAGAAAAGAGAGGTAGAATGAGATAGATAGATAGATTGTATATAATTTATTTTTTTACAGATATATATATATATATATATATATATATATATATTAATTGTGTATTGTCTACATATTTATTTGTAAGTATTATTTATTTATTTGTTTATATATTTATTTATTTTCATGTATTATTGCTTTCTTTATATATATATATATATATATATATATATATATTATATATATATATATATATATATATATATATATATACAGAACATATTCCACAAGTGTATATAGTGTTCTCATGTATGACCTCCTGACGGATCATGTGACTACGTCTTGGCTGATACAACCCCCATTCCTTGGATATAATCTGCATTGTAGCTCTAAAAGCCACAGAGCAATTTGTTACTCAGATTTATACAAAGCTTTACACTTTTTTCTTGTTTCCTTTCCCCAGTGTAATCTGGGAAAACCGGTTAAAAAAAACTAATTATAGAGGTATGAGTGCACTAAAGAAAAAATAGATCCAAATACTGTTTAATTTAAGACAATGAATGTTATTGTTTTATTTCAACAAAATGCATTTTCCTAAAGTAATTTTGAAGATTATGTAAGATCCTTTCTGTATAATGTGCAGTAATGACATCATCTTACATTAGATAGACACCATCACCGCCTGAGTCTGTCCTGATAATGTGCAGTCAGGCGGTCATCCTGTATTAGATAGACAGCAACACCTAAGGCTGTCCTGATAATGTGCAGTCAGGAGGTCACCCTGTATTAGATAGACAGCAACACCTGAGCCTGTCCTGATAATGTGCAGTCAGGAGGTCACCCTGTATTAGATAGACAGCAACACCTGAGCCTGTCCTGATAATGTGCAGTCAGGAGGTCACCCTGTATTAGATAGACAGCAACACCTAAGGCTGTCCTGATAATGTGCAGTCAGGAGGTCACCCTGTATTAGATAGACAGCAACACCTGAGCCTGTCCTGATAATGTGCAGTTAGAAGGTCACCCTGTATTAGATAGACAGCAACACCTGAGCCTGTTCTGATAATGTGCAGTTAGAAGGTCACCCTGTATTAGATAGACATCACTGTTTGAGCCTGTCCTGATAATGTGCAGTCAGGAGGTCACCCTGTATTAGATAGACATCACTGTTTGAGCCTGTCCTGATAATGTGCAGTCAGGAGGTCACCCTGTATTAGATAGACAGCAACACCTGAGTCTGTTCTGATAATGTGCAGTCAGAAGGTCACCCTGTATTAGATAGACATCACTGTTTGAGCCTGTCCTGATAATGTGCAGTCAGAAGGTCACCCTGTATTAGATAGACATCATTGTTTGAGCCTGTCCTGATAATGTGCAGTCAGGAGGTCACCCTGTATTAGATAGACAGCAACACCTGAGCCTGTCCTGATAATAAGCAGTCAGGAGGACACCAGCACTGTGTAATTGTTGTGGGACATCACAGAGGTTAGCTGAGGACTTCGGTTCATCATTTGCATATTACTCATGACTACTTAGCACTGCCAGGATCCCCAGCTCCCGATCAGCCCTACTACTGGCAGCAACAAATCAGGATGTGAATCACTACACATGGCGAGCGAGGGCAGAGTGGGATTGTCACTGCCAGCTACTCCCAATATTGACTCTTAGATGGTTAAGGGTCCAGTGCTGGCACAACCGGGGTTTCCTAGTCAGGAACAACAGGGGCTGAGATAAATTCTTAACTCTATCAGGCTCCAGACTTGGTGGCACCACTGTCCAGCTACTTGACCTTTGGTAGCCTAGTCGCCCTGGCGGCCCTGTGCCTTGTGCTTTCCTCCATAGAAAGCTTTACCTCAGGGTTCTGAACAGTCATGTCTGACTTTTCATGACCTTATGGAATGCAGCACACCAGGCACATCCATAAGGTTTTCATGGCAGAGATACTGGAGTGGGCTGCCAGTTCCTTCTCCAGTGAACCACAGCATAGACCTCCTGGTATTCCAAGGTGGTGTCCCATCCAAGTACTGACCAGGCTTGGCTTCAGGGTGGTGTAACTTCTTGGTTTCCTGACAGGGACATAATCAAGGTCACAGCGGTGAAAGCACCGAATCCTAACCACTGGACAACCACATGAAGCCTTTTTATCTCAGTGTCACATTCCTTGTCATTGCTTTTCTTGACCCTGATAGTGAAAAAAAGAAAAGGAACTAAATGACACTAATGATGCAAAGATTTTTCTTTGCTGTTATCTTCCCACCACCAGCGCATGTTTAAGATGTCATAATTATCCCAACAGTCCTATATATATATGGAAGGTTTCTGAACTCTACTAGGTAGGTAATATACCTGTGCATTTATTTACTTTTATATACTTTATTTTATCAGTCTATAGATACTGAGCACCATTATACAGTGCAGCATGTTCTTTATCAGCTTTTACATTATCCATTGTAATATATTTATGTATATTGTATTTTATTATAATGTATATTGTATGATTGTATAATTATATAACTAACTAGTTAATACATCTCATTAAGAGTTATTTGTGGTTGCAAAATTACTTCTTGCCGAGGGCGTAACTGTTTTCTAGCATTGTATTTCATGTGGGATTTGGGTCGGCGCCAGCACACACACAACAAATGTTTTTCTACTGATAACATATTTCCCAACTGCCGCTCCTTTATTTTGACATTAAGGTCAAATGTTTTTATATTTATTTCTTTATCATTTTTTATTAATTTATTTCTATTTTTTTGTATTTAGAATGTTATTTATTTATTCATATTTATATTTCTATTATTTATATATTCTACATATTATATTATTTATATATTCTATTATTTTTTTATTTTATTTCTATTTTTATTTTTAATTGTATTTATTCATATTTTATTTCTATTTTTAACTTTTTGTTTCAATTACTTATTTATAATTATATTCATTCATATTTTTTATTACTATTTTTATGTATTTTTTATTTTTTCTTTATAATTTTAACTTTTATTTCATATTTTTATTTTTATTTTTAATTCATTTATTTTAATGTTTTATTTATAATTGAATCTTTTTATTTATTCATGTTTTTATTTACATTTTTATTTATTTGTATTATTATTATTATTATTATTATTATTATTATCTTTATATCGCGCCAACATATTCCGTAGCGCTGTACAGGGGTTAAGTACATGGCAAAAAAAAACTACTTAACACCTTGTAAAGAATGGAGGGCCCTGTTTTTGAGCATAAAATCAAATGTACATAGTGCTTGTTTTGAAACAAGAGCAGAGATATAAGGGGGTGCACTGTCGTTGAGGGCTTTATACGTTAGGGTCATGATTTTAAATTTGATTCGGGAAGCTATGGGAAGCCAGTGGAGTGATTGACAGAGAGGAGCTGCAGACACTGATCGTTTGGTATTGAAGATGAGTCTAGCGGAGGCGTTCATTATGGATTGGAGGGGAGACAGACGAGAGATGGGGAGGCCAGCAAGGAGGGAATTGCAGTAGTCGAGTCGAGATATGATGAGAGAGTGTATTCGAATTTTAGCTGTTTCTTCTGTAAGATAATTACGAATTTTGGAGATGTTTTTAAGGTGAAACTGACAAGATTTTGTTATTGATTGGATGTGAGGAATAAAAGAGAGGGCGGGATCCAGTAGAACCCCAAGACAACGGGCCTGGGAGGTGGGAGTGATGATGGTGTTGTCAACAGTGAGAGATATTTGAGGAGTGGAAGTTGTTGTAGAGGGTGGAAAGATTAGGAGTTTAGTCCTAGACATGTTGAGTTTGAGTTGACGGCGGACATCCAGGAGGATATGCTAGAGAGGCAGTTGGAAACTTGAGCTAAAAGAGAAGGGGATAGATCATGTACAGAGAGGTAGATTTAAGTATCAACTGCATAGAGATGATACTGAAATCCAAAGGATTTTATAAGGGTGCCAAGGGAGGAGGTGTAGATGAAGAAGAGGAGGGGGCCTAGGACAGAACCTTGGGGAACGCCAACAGACAGACGGAGAGGTGAAGAAGAGGTGCCAGAGAAGGAGACGCTAAATGTACAATGTGAAAGAGCTGTGTCCTGGATGCCAAAAGAGCAGAGAGTTTGGATTAGAAGAGGGTGGTCAACTGTATCGAAGGCAGCAGAAAGATCCAGGAGAATTAGAATAGAGGTGACACTTTGATTTGGCGGTTGGCAAGTCATTGGTGACTTTTGTGAGGGCTGTTTCTGTAGAGTGTTGGGCCCAGAGAACTAGATTGGAAGTGGTCAAAAAGGGAAATGGAGGAAATAAATTGAGTTAGGCGATTGTAAACAAGCCGCTCAAGGAGTTTAGAAGCCAGGGGAAGTAGTGAGATAGAGCGATTGTTGGAGGCAGAAGCTGGGTCACATGAGGGCTTCTTGAGAATGGGTGTAATTGTGGCGTGTTTTAAAGAGGATGGAAACTTGCCAGTGTTTAGGGAGAGGTTGAATAGATGTGTGAGAGCTGGGATACGTGTGGTGGATAGGGGAGGGATTAGCTGTGATGGAATAGGATCATGAGGACATGTGAAAGGTTCATAGTAAAATAGATACTTCATCCTCGGTTATAGGGATAAAGGAGTCCATAGTGGAGGAGGGATTCGGGAAGGGTAATGGGCTGGTTGTTGCCGGTTTGTGGAGAGGATGCTGGGAAAAGAGCTCATTTCAAAAGGTTTCAATTTTTTTATTAAATGGCTGGCAAAGTCATCAGCAGTGAGAGAGGAAGGGGCAGGAGGTGGGGGTGGGCAAAGGAGGGTGTTGAATGTAGAAAATAAATGTTTAGGGTTGGAGGACAGGTTTGATATTAGTGATGAGAAGTAGTGTTGCTTCCCATGATTGAGGGCAGAGAAGTAGGAGCGCAAGGTAAACTTGTAGGGAAGAAAGTCTGCTGAAGTGCGAGATTTCCTCCATAGTCGTTCTGCAGTGCGTGAGCATCTCTGTAGATAGCGTGTTTGTGTGGTGTGCCATGGTTGTGGATGAGAGCGAGGGCGTTTGCTTGTGATTATGGGGGCATGAGAGTCAAGGGTGGAGATAAGAGTAGTGTTGTATTGTGAAGTGGCGACATCAGGGCAGGCAAGGGTGGTGAGGGGGCTGAGAAGGGGTTTTAGTACATTTGAAAATTGTTGTGGGTTGAGTGCTTGCAGGTTTCTGCGGGTTCTGGTGGCAGGGATTTGAAGAAGGGTGGTGAGCGGAAGATGAGGTGAGGTTGCAAGTTAGCAGGTGGTGGTTAGATAGGGGAAGTGGGGAGATGTCAAGGTTGGAGATAGTGCAGAGATTAGTAAAAATAAGGTAAATGGAGTGTCCACCACTGTGAGTTGCGGAATCTGTCCATTGTGAGAGGCCAAGGGAAGAGGTAAGTCCAAGTAATTTTGCAGTTGTTGGGGAGGTGGGGGTGTCAGTGGCTATGTTGAAATCGCCAAGAATGAGTGAAGGTATATTGGAGGAGAGAAAATGAGGGAGCCAGGCGGCAAAGTTGTCCAGAAATTGAGAGGGTGATCCAGGCGGGCGATAGATCACAGCTATTCGCAGTGGGATGGGAGAGAAGATACGGATAGTGTGGACTTCAAAAGATGAGAATTGGAGGGAGGGAACAGGGGGTATGCAGTGAAAAGTGTAGCGAGAGGATAGCAGTATGCCCACACCTCCAACTTGTTTGTTCCCAGGTCTAGGAGTGTGGCTGAAGTGTAGACCACCATAAGAGAGTGCGGCAGAGGAGGCAGAGTCAGATGGAGTGAGCCAGGTTTCCGTGATAGCCAGTAAATTGAGGGAGTTGGATATGAAGAGGTCATGAATGAAAGTAAGTTTATTGCAAACATCAGGCATTTGTTCTGGTTGTGCATCATATTAATAGGATTTATTTTCTTTGCTTGATAATTAGTAGCGTTTTGATCCCTGGTAGCTCCCCTATATTTATTTATTCCCAGGTTCTGCTCATTGCGTATCCTTATCTCTTGTATGTTACAGACCAGCAAACACCAGTACAGCTGCACTCTTCAAGCAAGCTGTCCCTGAGTCTGTCTCACCTTTGCTACCCCTGAACACAGACCAGCAATCAGCCCCACCTCTCATCTACTCTACTCAGCAACAAGGCTATTAACTCTGTCCTTAATCCGTGTGTTTCAATTTGCTCCTCTATGTCTAAAATGTACCCTCCACCATTCAGCAAACTAATCATTTCCAAGTTCTCACATCTTCAAGCTTTCACACCTCCTTCCTGACCCTGCTATTCCTTACTTTTCTTCCCCAGACTTCTGCCTCTTACATTCCCTTTAGAAGTAGCGAGTTTCCAATCTTGTAGGGTGCTTTGGTAAAAAGCACTTTCTACAAAGACTCTAAGCTCAAATATTGTATTTTTCCTTGTTCTCTCCCCTTGTACAGCGCTACGGAATATGTTGGCGCATTACAAATAAACGAAAATAATAATAATATGTTTCTGGATCCTGTATTAGGGGATGTTTATTGGGCGGGTAATGTGTGTGTGTGTGTGGGGGGGGGGGGGGGGGGGGGGGATTTGGGCCGGTTGTCTTTTGTTTTGGCCACGGTGGGTTGTGGGGTTTTTGGGATGGTCGCCATATAATTATTTATATTTGAGCATATATTTCCTATTTTATATGTTTTGTATGCAGTCTTATTTTTTTTTTCATATGTTCTTTTGTTTGCCTGTTATTTTATTTCTTAGGGATTTTGGTTTGGATAGGTGGGTTTTTCGGTTAGTTTTGGTAATTGGGGTAGGTCTGTTAGCTCTTGGTAGCAGGTGTGCGGTGGGGAGGTGGATTAAGTTAGTACGGCCTTAATGGATTCATTGTGTTCTCCAGATCGCACTGCCGGGCTGCCACAAGCATGCGTTAATAGAAATGTCAGGCCTGCGACAAGGGTTACCAAGGTGCCTCATCCAAGACGACAGTACTCTGGTCAGCAGGCATCAAGAGGAGGAGTCTGCATACCTAGACAGAGAAAGTTGAGTCCAATGCAGCAGAACAAGGACTCTTATAATCAGGAAAGGATCCATGCATCACGGCCTACCACTGCCCAAGGTAGTCATACCACACGCATGGGTGGGCGGCGTAGTCCACTGCTTTCTTCCAGATATGAAGAGCGCCATAGCAGGAGTCACGATTTACTGCCTACTTCAGTAAGGGGTTGGCAGGAGGACGATACTCTGGTTAGAGCTAGCCCCCAACTTCACGTTTAACTGGGCAGACTTTGCCACATCCCCATACTTTACATCACAACCTGGGTACTGTCTCATAAAGTGGGCAACATGTCAGAGGAGAAAGGGACAGATCACAGTCGGTGTCGACTGCTATTAGAGCTATTGCTTCTGATACTTCTACACCTCATTCCTATAGAGTGTCTGGTGGAGCGGTAGGATTTGGGAGGGTGGCACAGGGCAGGGAAACCTGTCATTCTCTTTGCAGACCAGGAATACCAACAGTGGAAACAGACACTCCAACTCAGGACTCAACTTCCCGTGGAAGGGATACCGCTATTGCGCATTCTGGTGTTGGGACGTTAAGTGTGGTGGCCGCAGGAGGGTCATCCTCAGCTGGGCCTACAGGTGAGCAAACACAAGCAGTTGTAAACGCATCTATGTTAGATTTTATTAGCGGGTTGAAAGTTTTCCTGTCTAGATTTGAAGGTCAGAGTAGTGACAGGGGGTGAAGAGGGCTTGGGTAGGGTTGCCACCATCCTTACCAACTCTTGGGTCAGTGGGCGATACCTCGGCTGAAGCAGGCGGTGTGGAAATAGGGCAAGTAAATCCTGAAACTATTCCTGCGGCTTTTTCTGTCCTAAAGGTGGCGGACATTGCCCTTAAGAAGCCTTCCTTGTGTTCTATTGGACCTATTGGTGAGCATGTCACGCTTGAGTTGAAGGAGAAAATCAGTCAGAGAGAATTTATAGAATTTTTTTGTTTACTCCCGCTTGATCAGTTCTTGGAATTCAAGCATGATGATAAGAAGGAGGATAGTAAAAAGGAGGAGGAGGAGCTTAGACGTAGGTTTAGAAAAATCCCAAAGACATTTGCTAATTGGCTCCAGGCGTATGTTATTCTGGCTAGCATTATAGGGGAAAAACAGCCCGAGTGTTGCTCTTCTCTATTTTGTTATTTAGACTAAATAGATGGGATACACAGGACTTATGGGGGACTTGCTTGGTGGCAATATGATGAAAGTTTCGTCAAAAGGTATCAGTGAGACTTGAAATGCAGTGGGATGATAGGGACATGGGAAGCTGGCTCAAAATTGTCACCCCATTGCGGCCTGCATCTTCGGGAGTGGCTAAATCGGGTAGCATGGCATCGGGAAAAAAGAGTGGTTGTTGTTTTGCGTATAATGAGAGCTTGTGCAAATTTAGGCATGAATGCTCGGAATTTAGTTTGGGCTATCCGCTTTTTCAGAGCTTTAAGAGAAACAAGTCCCAGAAGTCAGACGCCAGTACTGCAAAGGGGGAGGACGCCAGTACAGGCAAGAGGGATATTACCATGCTTAAGGGAGTTCGCTAGGTGGCGGCCTGATGATGCAGAGTTACTTTTTTCGGGTTTCACAGATGGTTTTGTTATCCCCTCTTTGGTCCGGGGTGGTGTTAGATGTCCCCACAATATTAAATTGGCTAGAGAAAATCCCGATTTGGTTGTTGAAAAACTGACTAGCAAAGTGGCATGGGGAAGGATGGCGGGACCGTTTTTGGAGTTGCCTATTCCCAATTTAATGGTGTCACCACTAGGTTTAGTCCCAAAGAAGGAAGTAGGGCGTTTTCAGTTGATTCGCCATTTATCTTACCCAAAGGGGTCTTGGGTAACGGGAAGGATGTAGCATCAGTTCAATATATGTCTTTTTCGCACACCGTGGGTTTGGTTAAAAGGGTTGGAGCAGGGGCGTTGCTGGCAAAAGTCGATATAGAATCGGCTTTCCGTTTACTGCCAGTTCATCCGGCGTCCCATTATCTCACATCAAGGGACAGTTTTTCTTGGATCTTTGTCTGCCCATGGGCTGCGCTATATCTTGTGCGTATTTTGAGAAATGTAGTTCTTTTCTTCACTGGGTTAACAGTCATTGGACAGGGTTGGATTCATTAGTGCATTACTAAGCAGATTTTTTGTTTGTTGGCACGTTGGATTCCGGGGAATGCGAACACTGTTTGAGTTTTTTTTCTGAAATGGGGGTGGAATTCGGAATACCATTGGCAGCGGAGAAAACGGAGGGCCCTTCTCATGTCATAAAAGTTTTGGGTATTTAGATTAACATGCAGGCAATGGAATGTAGGTTGCCGCTTGAGAAGGTAGTTGATCTTAAGGAATCAATTAAGAGAGTCTTGGGAGCAAAAAAAGTTACGTAGAGGGATATGCAGTCATTATTGGGGAAACTGAACTTTGCGGGCAGATCTTTGCAAGGAGATTGTCGCTGGCCATGGCGGGCGTAGTAAAGGCGCACCTCCATGTCAGTGTTTCCGGGGAACACAAGGAAGATTTGAGAATATAGTTACTGTTCCCTACTCACTTTAACGGCCAGGCAGTCATTATGCATGATCTGGTGCTCAGCTCTGAGTTAGAGTTGTTCACTGATGCATCAGGCGCAAAAGGGTTTTGGGGGATATTTTCAGGGTCATTGGTGAGGGTTGTGCAGTCAAAAAATACCACTTCAGCTTCATCATTATCGGTAGTTCAATTGTTAAGAAAATTGGTTCTGAAATGTCTACAGTTCAATATATATATTGTAGGGCAGTGCACATACCTGGGGTTCAGAATCTCATAGCTGATTCTTTTTCATGGTTTTAGTGACAGATTCCAGGAAGCGGCTCCAGCGGAAGATGTGCAGCAGACACCAATGTCACAGGCGTTATGGGATTTAGGTTTCCAGGTGTAACGGAGCAGGAACACGTAGCGCTCAGATCCTCTTCACACAGTTCAATTGCCATGTAGCTAAAGTCTTTCCCATAGTCTTTCATTATATGAATGGGCTTCATGGCACAGTTATCTGGGGTATCACCGCTCCCACAGGGCAAGTACCGAATGACCCCCCTGTATGTAAAGGGCCAGAATGAGTGACATACACTCTGGTATGGCCGAATACTGTGTTTGAAGGGCAATATGTCCCTGGGCCATAGTCGCAGGGCAGGAGGCTGGCAAACAGTCCTCTCCAAGCCAAAGTGGCGAAGGGCACTTCGTCACACATCTCCCCTTTGGGGGGAAGTCTAACCGGGCACCTGGATATTTCGCTGGGGTGATGGTGCAACACGCTGAGGGGACTTGAGGGGCAGAGGCCAGCGGCACTCTGCCCTGATGCCAGCTCTTCTGCTGGTATAACCTGCAGGACCTCCTGCTCTGTACAAGGGACAAAGGGAGGGCAGAGGCCGACTGCACTCTGCCCCGCTGTCAGCTCTTCTGCTGGGGTACCTGGGACATATTCCGGCTCAGTAGCCAGGGAAACTTGAGGGTCAGTGGGGGTTAACATTTCCTCTGTTAACCCTGGGGCCACATTAGAAGTTAGCTGGGGAGGGAAATTTGTACTTACCCCCTCCTCCGGTTGTGGACAGGCTGCGGGCGCAGAGACCACGGTCCCATCTGCGCCATCTGGGAGATTGGTGTCTCCCCTGGTTAGGGTAAACTGTCGCTGGGGGGAAAGGACGACACCTTCTGCCCCCTGGGGTTCACACTGCCGCTGGGGGGGAAGGACGACACCTTCTGCCCCCTGGGTTTCATACTGCCGCTGGGGGGGAAGGATGACACCTTCTGCCCCCTGGGGTTCACACTGCCGCTGGGGGGGAAGGACGACACCTTCTGCCCCCTGGGTTTCATACTGCCGCTGGGGGGGGAAGGATGACACCTTCTGCCCCCTGGGGTTCACACTGCTGCTGGGGGGGAAGGATGACACCTTCTGCCCCCTGGGGTTCACACTGCTGCTGGGGGGGAAGGACGACACCTTCTGCCCCCTGCGGTTCACACTGCCGCTGAGGGGGAAGGACGACACCTTCTGCCCCCTGGGGTTCACACTGCCGCTGGGGGGGAAGGACGACACCTTCAGCCCCCTGGGGTTCACACTGCCGCTGGGGGGGAAGGACGACACCTTCTGCCCCCTGGGGTTCACACTGCCGCTGGGGAGGAAGGACGACACCTTCTGCCCCCTGGGGTTCACACTGCCGCTGGGGGGGATGGACGACACCTTCTGCCCCCTGGGGTTCACACTGCCGCTGGTGAGTAAGGACGACACTTTCTGCCCCCTGGGGTACACACTGCCGCTGGGGGGGAAGGACGACACCTTCGGCCCCCTGGGGTACACACTGTCGCTGGGGAGGAAGGACGACACCTTCAGCTACCTGGGGTACACACTGCTGCTGGGGAGGAAGGACGACACCTTCGGCTCCCTGGGGAACACACTGCTGCTGGGGAGGAAGGACGACACCTTCGGCTCCCTGGGGTACACACTGTCGCTGGGGAGGAAGGACGACACCTTCAGCTCCCTGGGGTACACACTGCCGCTGGGGGGGAAGGACGACACCTTCGGCCCCCTGGGGTACACACTGCCACTGGGGGGGGGAATTAGTTGGAGTATTCCACGTGGAGCGGTTTCTGTTTCTGGGACAGTCTCTCTGCATGTGACCCTGCTGGTTACACGTGTGGCACCTGATGTACCGTGGAGGGGTTTGGTAGTTCCCACCACCCGGACGCAGGGCTGGGGGGGGGTTAATGGTGGGAGGTGGGTTAGCAGCTCCCAAGATGGACCGCTCCCGTACCCGCAGCTTTTCCATTATGGATTTGTGGACATCTGCCATTAACCATTCCAAGGTTTTCATGGGAAGCGTACCTGGGAAAAAGGCCAGTCTGCTTTGGAGTTCTCTTTGAAACTCAGTCTGTGGGGTAATAAGAGGTACTGTAACCATGAGTTCCTTTCTGTCTGCATCCCTGAAGTCCGCGGCCGCCTCCTCCTCCTCATGATGGGACGCTGTCTGAAAACTAGCCGGTTCCATCCTGCTGTAGCCAGGGGCGCTGTACGGATACTAGCGTTGCCCTCAATTTGTACTCCACGGAATGGTGTCTCCTGTAGCTGTCCTTCTGACCGTGGGAACAATCCCGCCACTTGCCAACAAATGTAACGGAGCAGGAACACGCAGTCCAAAATCTCCGCTGGTATACGGTAAAATATCCAAGAGGCACTACAGTTTCACCATTCCCAACCTCCCATATTGGACGACACACAATTTGGGAGTCAAATGAGTACTGACTTTATTTTGTTATTGCAGAAATATTTATACATCTCTTTGGCCACAGGTAATACCCATGCCCATATTTGGCCACACACAATACACATAAAGAGAACAATAGGGCGGTCACACCTCCCTGGCAACTTTGATACAATCAGACATTGATTCAATTACACTTCTTTGTTCTTATCAGAGAATGAAAACACTTTGGAAAATGCAAGGATCCTTTACAACTTTCTTATCTCTTGAATCTCTGTAACAGGATTATCTATTAGCCTAGGTCTGCAAAAGTCTGGCTAATATTCTGAGCCAATATATTCTGTAGAACATAAAACAACATATCTACAGTACAGCAATGTGATCATATTTTAACCAAGAATTAAATATTCATAAAACAGGGTAAAACAGGGATGGGTTCCGTTACACCAGGTATATAAACTTTCATTCGTAATTCATTGGCTCCAGTAACTTGGAATTATTATAAAAAGGTGTGGGATGACGGGAGGAATTTTCATAGAAGGGCATTGGTCGAGGAGCCCAGTGGGGATACGCTGCAGGTTTTATTGTTTTTTTTATTGTTTACAAGGTGGTGAGGATGTCACAAAAGCCTTTGTGATTCGTCAGGTGCTAAAAGGTATTCACAGAAGTAATGGCCAAAAGACCTGTGACAGTAAAAGGCCAGTGTCATATTCCTTATTGCAACAGTTAGAGGGATATCTAAGTTTCTTGGATTATGAATGCATCTGATGGAGGAAAATCAGAAGTGTATGAAAAAAATGTTTGCATGAAAAAAATTCAAAATAAACATTTAAACACTTACCTTAAAGTTAGCAAAATTTAATGTAATTTCTGACAGTTTAAAATGAAGGTTAACACCCCCTTCAATTTGTTTTGGTCACTCCGGTTAGAGAAATATTTGAGACAAAGCACTATGTCAGTTGCTATGTCAACAGCCCACAGCATAGACAGGAAATAGGGATGAGTCATGTACCAGCAGTGACTGGGAGGCTCTCCTATTGGCTGTGGTGCAAAGCAGCATGGGATATGTATGCAAGGACATTGGCTGAGCTAGCAAGAGCAGGTCAATAGTGGGTTAATATTGCTCCCTGATGCTGCATGCTGATTGGGGGGGAACCAGGAAGTTGTGTAGACACCCCCCGGGGGTGTTAACACAATCACTAGAGGGATTTTTAGATATTAATAACAATAAAATGTTTTATGAGATGTGCTGCATACACATAGGCTGTTTTTTGCCTACAGAGTGCAGAAATGTATTAATCCAGATATCCCTTTAATGCACCCGTTAAAAAGTTTGAGTCATTCTAAGTCTGAGTATGTGTTGTTTAAAAATGTGTTTTCTATTGCATTTTTTGGGGCTTTCAGGACAGAGAAGCTGGTAGCACCTTCTAGATCAGTAGTGGGTGGGCTATTGTGGTCAAACCTATCAGTAACTAAGTCTTGTGTGTCTATATTGCTGCACAAATCTAAAACAGACAAATTGGATAAGGGAAAGGTTTCCGTGTTATATCCCTTTAAAGGTCCCTGCTGTCCTTATGGGTGTGTGCTGCAATACATTAGTTTTAATCCTCAAGGTGGGGGGGGGGGGGGGGGGGGCTTATAGCAATAGGTCCTGTTTGTCCAGATTTTAATTTTAAGGAGTCTTTAAATAATGCATATCTGCCTTTGGGTTACATCCGGTTCAGTTTGTAACTCATTCTTTCATGACCCGGCAAGACCCAAAGTCCCTGACCCCCCAAAAAATGACACAACACAACTGTTGGAGGCACAACTGGCCGCAGCGAGTTTTATTGTTATGATATGCAAATGGCATATGTAAATACACTACAACGGGGGAGGAGCCCCGGGCTTGGCAGTAACCCCATCCCTTGAGCCCACGCTCAAGAGGTCAACCCTGTGCCGTCGTCACACCTTCCCAGGGTAGGGACGGCCCTTTCTCACCATTGGCCCGGGCAACTCCCCCACCCGTCCCAACACAACTTATTAAAACTCTGCTGCAACAAACCACATATAAACAACCATAAGCTCATCACATGAGCACAAATCTCCTGATTAATGACTTAATACATTACAATATTTCTTATTAACTTTTTTTTTTTTTAAACACATTCTTTATTTATTTATTTATTTATTTATTATATATATATATATATATATATATATATATGTTTTTTTTTTTTTTTTTTTTTAAATATATAAAACTTAACAATATCAACTGCTCTTACAACAGGGAGGGTGAGTGGGTGCCTGGTTCTATGCCTGCCAGGGAGTGAAGCTAAAATGGTGCCTGTGCTTGCCTGAGGGGGCGGAGCCACAGCACCTCTCATGTGAGGCCCCGCCCCCTGCTTCCTCTGCCGGCACTTGGTCCTACCATGTCAAGTGACCCCCGCTGCACATACCAGCACGCTGGTTCCGCCCCGGTGGTCCTTCATGACCAGGCAAGACCCAAAGTCCCTGACCCCCCCAAAAATGACACAACACAACTGTTGGAGGTACAACTGGCCGCAGCGAGTTTTATTGTTATCATATGCAAATGGCATATGTAAATACACTACAACGGGGGAGGAGCCCCGGGCTTGGCAGTAACCCCATCCCTTGAGCCCATGCTCAAGAGGTCAACCCTGTGCCGTCGTCACACCTTCCCAGGGTAGGGACGGCCCTTTCTCACCATTGGCCCGGGCAACTCCCCCACCCGTCCCAACACAACTTATTAAAACTCTGCTGCAACAAACCACATATAAACAACCATAAGCTCATCACATGAGCACAAATCTCCTGATTAATGACTTAATACATTACAATATTTCTTATTAACTTTTTTTTTTTTTAAACACATTCTTTATTTATTTATTTATTTATTATATATATATATATATATATATATATATGTGTTTTTTTATTTTTATTTTTTAAATATATAAAACTTAACAATATCAACTGCTCTTACAACAGGGAGGGTGAGTGGGTGCCTGGTTCTCTGCCTGCCAGGGAGTGAAGCTAAAATGGTGCTTGTGCTTGCCTGAGGGGGCGGAGCCACAGCACCTCTCACGTGAGGCCCCGCCCCCTGCTTCCTCTGCCGGCACTTGGTCCTACCATGTCAAGTGACCCCCGCTGCACATACCAGCACGCTGGTTCCGCCCCGGTGGTCCTTCATGACCCGGCAAGACCCAAAGTCCCTGACCCCCCCAAAAATGACACAACACAACTGTTGGAGGTACAACTGGCCGCAGCGAGTTTTATTGTTATCATATGCAAATGGAATATGTAAATTCACTACAACGGGGGAGGAGCCCCGGGCTTGGCAGTAACCCCATCCCTTGAGCCCACGCTCAAGAGGTCAACCTCTGTGCCGTCGTCACACCTTCCCATGGTAGGGACGGCCCTTTCTCACCATTGGCCCGGGCAACTCCCCCACCCGCCACGGCGACTCTGGACGAAACCTCTACGGAGTCGCTCCCCCCCATCGCTAAGGCCTGCTGTACCCCCACCTTAAACTTCAACATAAGCAGCTCCAAGCCTATTTCCGTTAGATGTACTCCATCTTCCAAGAAAAATGCATTCGCATTAGATTCCTCCAGATCATGATGGCGCAGAGATATCCATCCCATCTTTTTAATGAAGCTTGACATCAGCTTGTTCACCTTCTGCCTGGCCCTGTCCAGGCTACCTGGGTCCCTTGCGTTTCTCCACGCCCTCCTTTTTACCATCTCTGACCATATAACGATTATTCCTGGGAACCTCTCTCTCCAGACACTGATGTCACGCTTCATATCCCTCACCAGCCTTTTGATAGGGATGTATCCCAAGTCATTTCTTCCCACATGGAATAACACAATCTCCGGCCGACCAAAGCGCTGGGTGTACGAGTCCATCAACCCACTAGGTTGCCTTCACCTCATTCCTCTCGTACCAAACCAACGCACTGCTCCCCGCACATTAGGTATACTCAACTGCAGACCATCCTTCGAGTTCATGGCAAAACACTCCGCCCAGTATATGCAGGAGTGCTCGATCACCCAGAGTTGATTCTGAGGGTCTGCAATGGCATGTCAAACTTAGTAATCAACTAAAGCCAGGCGAATGTATAACTTGAAACGGCTCGATTGCCACCTTCCAATCCTCTTAAGCACCTCATCCGGAAGTCCCAAACCCGCTGCTTCCGTTGTCGCCCCTATGCGGAATGAGTGACTTACAAATTCAGCCTCACATAGTCCCAGCTTGCTAAACAACTTTTGAAAACCTTAGAGAATTGGAAGCATGACAAAGCAAGCCCGTCCAAGTGTATTAATAACAGCCCGGGCAAACCCGGCCGCCGCTGCAAAAGTCGGCTCACCCAGTCCACTGGGCAACAGTACGTTCCTACCCGTCTCAGCATGATCTCCTTGCCATGATCCGCTTGGTCTGTCTCGGACCTCCTTAACCATAACACTACCCTGCCACCCATACGTCCTCCACTTGCATGCCTCCCGGGCCGTGCTTGCTAGCCGCAACCTTAATGCTCCAAAGAAGGCTAGCGAAAATTGTACGGAACAGTAGTGCCTCGTAGGCCGTGTGGCAAACCTCCTCCAGTGCCACAGAGATACGCAACAAATGTGACAGGATGCCGCTTGTCTGTACCTGACTGACCCTTCGCCAGTCCCTTCAGGACCCTCCTTACCAGAAACTCCTTAGTCAAGTCCTTCTGCCCAGATAGCTTAAACATAAAAGCTAACGCAGTTACTTGACTGGACACCGATGCCGCCGACACACTGCCCTCCCTACATTGCAGTATGAACCACAGCAGTATGCTTAACCTCTGATCATCAGACTCCTCACCACCTGCCGCCGCCATCAAGTCGGCCCCACTTAAACCACACCTTCCTGTATGCCGACCATGTTGATGGCGCCAATGAATTCCTGATCAGCGACACCACCTCTCTGCTCTGAGCTCCCATAGTGTGAGCGGGAACTGCTCCCCCGTTGCTGCTGCTTAGGGTGCCAGCTGTCTGAAACGTCCCCACTGAAAACGAGACAGTGAGTCAGCTATACTGTTATCCCTGCCCGAAACATGCTCTAAACCTATGTTCAAACGTAGGCAGTTCAGAACTAAGTGTCGAAGCAACCCGATGACAAGTCTTAATGACGACGTGATGTTGTTCCCCGTGTGGACCACTGCCATGTTGTCCGAGAAAAGATGACTTGCCTATGCTTACTGTCTTCTCCATACATCCTGCGACAACGATAGTTCCAGGAAGGCTAACATTTTTGGTTAGGCCCGCCTCAATCCATTTTTTCGGGCCATGCCGCCGCACACCATTTTTTATGAAAATATGCACCGAATCCGTGAGTCCCCGACGCGTCGGTAAACAAGGCCAGCTGGATGTTAGACTGTCTACACGTGTGGATCAATGCCCTACCATTGAAGGATTCCAAGAACGCCACCCAAACCGCTGCGTCCTCTCTTATAGATGCCGTTGTCTTTGCGACGTGGTGTGCCTGCTTGATACCAACTGTAGCTACCACGATCCTACGACAAAAGATCCCTCCCATGGGAATGACTCTACATGCGAACGCGAGCTTTCCAAGAATAGACTGGAGCCGCCAAAAAGACACCCTCCTCGCATCTGCAAGCGCCGCCAACTCTCCTCTTAAATCGTTGACTTCTTCCAATGGTAAACTGCACTCCATCGTCAGGGAATTTTTTTCAAGATGCCCACGAAGCTATGGCAGGTGGTTGGACCCTCAGTCTTGTGGACTGCCAACGGAACCCCAAAGGAATGCTCCACTCTGGAGAATGTGGCCAGCAGGTGCGCCCACACTTCTTGTCCCCTTGGACCCCACGAACAGGAAGTCGTCCAAATAATGCACCATGCTATCATAACCTGACTCCTGGACTTCGAACTATCTCGGTCGCCGAGTCAAACAACGCGTATGAAACTGATGACCGATTCTTGTCAATACCATCAGTGACTGATTGCCCGTTTGAGTATGACAGGTGATGTATCAGTCTAAACTTTCCAAGTTTTTCTTTGGCACCACACCCAAAGGGGATATCCGAAAACAAGGTATAGGGGGTTCCACAAATGGGCCTGCCATCCTGCCCAACTTGACTTCTTTTCTAATTTTTTCTTCTGCTACACCGGGAAACTTGGCCACTGATTTTAGGCCCCACTACGTCCTGGGCTGACCCAGTCCATTGGTTGTCTGATTACCTTTGATCACCCCATTGATCACCTGTGGTCGACATAACTCATCCATTTTTTTTAACCAACCTCTTGCTGCCATCCGATCCGTGAGAAAGAGATGGCTGCGCCGCACCGCAAGGCTCCCCAACTGCTCATAACTTCCTCCATGACAAACTGCATCTGTTGGTCATTCTTGGCCTTCACCTCACACGGTCACATGCTCACCTTGAATTCTAGGACCGGACCTCCAAGGTCAACCCACCTTGTTTGTTTTTAACCACCCTCTCCCTACCGGCCGGAAGAGTTGGCTGTACCGAACCTCAAGGCTTCATACTTGTCACAGACCTCTTTCCGTCACCGTGGTATACCGCCACATGGTCACTTGATCAACCTCTGGATCCCAAGACCGAGCATATGGACACATGATCCCCTTTGGATCCCAATACCAGGCACTTGAGGCCACCACGCCTTGTCTGTATACCAACCACCCTCTCGCTACCGGCAAACCTGCGGGAAGGAGAGATGGCTGCACACCAACTGAAAACTGCTCTGGAGACCTCTCGCTGATGACACACGCCAAGATCGACAATGCCTGTAGCCAGTTCTCAAACGTCTTAGGATTCTTCCTTTTCGCTCTGGCTCGCCCAACACCGGCCCTTTGTCCTGGATATCTCTGAATCTTGATGAGGGTAGCAAGGAGAATATTTTGATAAATTCCCTCTTCCAGAACCGCTCCTTTTCTTCCAGGGGCAGATGAGCACCCAAGCTATCCATGCTGCATAACACCGTCGACCTGACTGAGCTGTCGGATATACTGACTGTGCCTGGTGCTGTTACCGGGTCTGCCGGGAAAGGCGGTGAGACTAACCCTGAAGCACTCCGGGAGGCACGACTCTTCTCCTGTGCTACAGTACCTTGTCCTCCGCAGGCCTGCCTTGCCAAACTCGACACCCATTCTCCTAAATCTTCATTTTCAAGTTAACATCATATAACCTCAAGAATCCCTTTAACCCAGCCAAAACGTCTGTGACTGTATGTCCCTGCCACTACCAGTGTAGCCCAAAGTGAGTGTCACCTGTATCATGCCTGGCAGGCTCTCAACATGGCTTCTGTTTGGCTGGACTGTTCCTGTCTCGGGATCTCGGTCGCCTGCTCTTCATACTCGTTGCACATGATTCCCTCTCCGAACTGGAGTCCGTCCTGACGCGCCGATAGGACCTGCCGCTGTGGGAGCGAGATCTGCCCATAGATGATCTGTCAAGGCAAAAAGAACCATGTGAGGGCTGTCCTTGCCTGCCATACCTGTCGTCCCGTCCACTCCCGTCCAGTAATGACTCGTAGTTGGAATACGTTAAGGACAGCCCAGTCAAAGGACTGACGGCTCTAACCTCCCGAACAGCTCTACCATCTTCTTTTGAAGCCCCTGTCAGTCCTCTGGCGTTACTAATTAGGTCCTCTACGGCTGCGGCCCCCCCGGCTGGGTAACCAACGGTCAATGCTTACCGCATTGGTGGCTGAGCGGTTTGCTTCTTTCCAACTTTGATGGAAGATAAAGAAAGAGGGCTGTACCTTGCTGTTGGCTTTCTTCTTCTCACAGGACGTGGGATCGTCTTGCTTCATCTCACCTCATGGTCTCTGTGACCATCTCTTTTTCCACTTTGCTTCTCTTTTTTTCTCATCTGCGATGATAGGGATGGCGGCAAGCCCTGCGAATTCAAGGTTGGCACGTTATCACCACTCCCGCTTCCCACTAGCCCAACTCCAGGTTGAGGTGTCAGAGCCCTGGTGGCACTCCTTTTAATTTTTACCCCTCTGCTTCCTATGAACCCTAGACTCGCTCTGCGGTGGCCGCATGGATAAAGAACCCCTGCTAGAGCGCCGTGGAGATTCGTTCTGCGAGTTGCCGGCTGGCCTAGAGCCACTGCCGGCAGCATGGCTGCAACTGGATCTCCTTACCTCCTCCCTCGGCTGGTTCTGAGACCTAGAAAGCCCCTGTGTGACTCTGTGGGGAGGAATGCCGCTCCCAATGCCCTTGGGGGAAACAGCCACCACCGACTGTTCCCCCGAAGATAAAAGGGGGTTCTTCTCCCTCAATAGAGTCCGCCGCAGGTGCTGCAGCAGCCTGTCCACAGTCCAGACCATCTTCCAACCATCTCACCCCATGGCTGATGGCTCTGGACCACACCTCCACCAGGATGCGCACTGAACCCACTGACTCCCCCACATCCATAACACAGGACAATGAAGGGTGAAAAATGAAGAACACACAAGCACACCACAGCCACCACACTCACAAAAGGCACACACCTGGGTATGACACCTAACTATAAGCACTGCTAGGGAAAGGAAACAAAGCTGAACCACAATAGACAAGAAATATAAGGCCCTTCCCCCCAAGATATAAACGAAAAGGAAGAAAGAAAAAGAAGACAAAACACTGTCTAATCCCTACCCTACACTATAATGCATTTATGAAGTATGCACACAAAATCAAACCACTCTATGTTCACCATCCGGCTGCTCTTGCTGCTGCCTGGTTCTCTGCCTGCCAGGGAGTGAAGCTAAAATGGTGCCTGTGCTTGCCTGAGGGGGCGGAGCCACCGCACCTCTCACGCGAGGCCCGCCCCCTGCTTCCTCTGCCAGCACTTGGTCCTACCATGTCAAGGGACCTCCGCTGCAGATACCAGCACGCTGGTTCCGCCCTGGTGGTCCTTCAGAATCGGGGCAGCAACGGAGGCGGCTAACCTAGGTTTGGAAGACAGTGTAGGGCAGCGCATTGGGAGGTGGGAGTCTAACACTTTTTGTGCTTATGTTCGCCCTCATTTGTTGGCTTAATGTGTTTTTTCATTTAAGTTATGCTTTCCAGCTATGGATTGTGGAGCATTCCTTTATTTACTGGGCCAGAGGAGCGGCGTCTATTGAGGATAATGGCACACAAGTGGGTTTCCAGGCCGCTGAAATGGCCGCATATCAGATGGTTTGGTATAAGGGATATGAGGTGGGATCAGTTGTTACAGTTATTGATGGGTTATGCCCGTAGTTTTGGTCCTCCAAATGGGGTGGTGGTGCACTTGGGAGGGAATGATTTAGGTTTGGTATCCATGAAGGAGTTGATTAGGGTTATGAAGATGGATTTTCTACGGTTAAAGGAGTTTTATCAGATCTGCTCATAATTTGGTCAGAAATTGCACCACATTTTCATTGGAGAGCAGCCAGGGATCCCGCTAGACTGAACCAGGCTAAATTAAAGTTAAATAAGATTATTGCATCTTTTGTAAGGAGGTTAGGGTGTTTTGTTATTCGTCATAGGTATTGGGAGACACCCGAAGCACCTGAATATTACTTAAAAGATGGGGTACACCTTAATGAAGTGGGCCTTCAACTGTTTAACTATACTTTGAAGGCTAGAGTGAGACAGGCCTTAGCTTTATTGGTTCATGGGGCTAGCCATTAAAGGCTAGATTGTGACGGGGAGATTGCTCGCTATTGGGTGGAGCCCAATAGTTTGGTGATGGTCATAGACCACGGATTAGACAGTGTTTTGTCTTATTTTTCTTCCTTCCTTTTCATTTATATCTTGGGGGGAAGGGCCTTATATTTCTTGTCTATTGTGGTTTAGCTTTGTTTCCTTTCCCTAGCTGTGCATATAGTTAGGTGTCATACCCAGGTGTGTGCCTTTTGTGAGTGTGGTGGCTGTGGTGTGCTTGTGTGTTCTTCATTTTTCACCCCTCATTGTCCTGTGTTATGGATGTGGGGGAGTCAGTGGGTTCAGTGCGCATCCTGGTGGAGGTGTGGTCCAGAGCCATCAGCCATGGGGTGAGATGGTTGGAAGACCATCTGGGCTGTGGACAGGCTGCTGCAGCACCTGCGGCGCACTCTATTGAGGTAGAAGAACCCCCCTTTATCTGTGGGGGAACAGTTGGTGGTGGCTGTTTCCCCCAAGGGCATTGGGAGCGGCATTCCTCCCCACAGAGTCATGCGGGGGCTTTCTAGGTCTCAGAACCAGCCGAGGGAGGAGGTAAGGAGATCCAGTCGCAGCCATGCTGCCGGCAGTGGCTCTAGTCCAGCCGGCAACTCTTAGAACGAATCCCCATGGCGCTCTAGCGGGGGTTCTTTATCCATGCGGCCACCGCAGAGCGAGTCTAGGGTTCATAGGAAGCAGAGGGGTGAAAATTAAAAGGAGTGCCACCAGGGCTCTGACACCTCAACCTGGAGTTGGGCTAGCGGGAAGCGGGAGTGGTGATAACGTGCCAACCTTGAATTCGCAAGGCTTGCCGCCATACCTATCGTCGCAGATGAGAAAAAAGAGAAGCGAAGTGGAAAAAGAGATGGTCACGGAGACCATGAGGTGAGATGAAGCAAGAAGATCCCCACGTCCTGTGAGAAGAAGGAAGCCAACAGCAAGGTACAGCCCTCTTTCTTTATCTTCCATCAAAGTTGGAAAGAAGCAAACCGCTCAGCCACCAATGCGGTAAGCATTGACCGTTGGTTACCCAGCCGGGGGGGCCGCGGCCATAGAGGACCTAATTAGTAACACCAGAGGACTGACAGGGGCTTCAAAAGAAGATGGTAGAGCTGTTCGGGAGGTTAGAGCCGTCAGTCCTTTGACTGGGATGTCCTTACCGTATTCCAACTACGAGTCATCACTGGACGGGAGTGGACGGGACAACAGGTATGGCAGGCAAGGACAGCCCTCACATGGTTCTTTTTGCCTTGACAGATCATATATGGGCAGATCTCGCTCCCATAGCAGCAGGTCCTATCGGCACGTCAGGACGGACTCCAGTTCGGAGAGGGAATCATGTGCAACGAGTATGAAGAGCAGGCGACCGAGATCCCGAGACAGGAACAGTCCAGCCAAACAGAAGCCACGTTGAGAGCCTGCCAGGCATTATACAGGTGAGACACTCACTTTGGGCTACACTGGTAGTGGCAGGGACATACAGTCACAGACGTTTTGGCTGGGTTAAAGGGATTCTTGAGGTTATATGATGTTAACTTGAAAAATGAAGATTTAGGAGAATGGGTGTCGAGTTTGGCAAGGCAGGCCTGCGGAGGACAAGGTACTGTAGCACAGGAGAAGAGTCGTGCCTCCCGGAGTGCTTCAGGGTTAGTCTCACCGCCTTCCCCGGCAGACCCGGTAACAGCACCAGGCACCGTCAGTATATCCGACAGCTCAGTCAGGTCGACGGTGTTATGCAGCATGGATAGCTTGGGTGCTCATCTGCCCCTGGAAGAAAAGGAGCGGTTCTGGAAGAGGGAATTTATCAAAATATTCTCCTTGCTACCCTCATCAAGATTCAGGGATATCCAGGACAAAGGGCCGGTGTTGGGCGAGCCAGGGCGAAAAGGAAGAATCCTAAGACGTTCGAGAACTGGCTACAGGCATTGTCGATCTTGGCGTGTGTCATCAGCGAGAGGTCTCCAGAGCAGTTTTCAGTTGGTGTGCAGCCATCTCTCCTTCCCGCAGGTTTGCCGGTAGCGAGAGGGTGGTTGGTATACAGACAAGGCGTGGTGGCCTCAAGTGCCTGGTATTGGGATCCAAAGGGGATCATGTGTCCATATGGCTGGTTTGGGATCAAAAAGGTGATCATGTGACCATGTGGCTGGTTTGGGGATCCCGTGTGAACATATGCCCGGTCTTGGGATCCAGAGGTTGATCAAGTGACCATGTGGCGGTATACCACGGTGACGGAAAGAGGTCTGTGACAAGTATGAAGCCTTGAGGTTCGGTACAGCCGACTCTTCCGGCTGGTAGGGAGAGGGTGGTTAAAAACAAACAAGGTGGGTTGACCTCGGAGGTCCGGTCCTAGAATTCAAGGTGAGCATGTGACCGTGTGAGGTGAAGGCCAAGAATGACCAACAGACGCAGTTTCTATATCACTGTCATGGAGGAAGTTATGAGCGGTTGGGAGCCTTGCGGTGCGGCGCAGCCATCTTTTTCTCACGGGTCGGATGGCGGCAAGAGGTTGGTTAAAAAAATGGATGAGTTATGTCGACCACAGGTGATCAATGGGGTGATCAAAGGTAATCAGGCAACCATTGGTCAGCCCAGGACGGAGCAGGGCCTAAAATCAGTGGCCAAGTTTCCTGGTGTAACAGAAGAAAAAATTAGAAAATAAGTCAAATTGGGCAGGATGGCAGGCCCGTTTGCGGAACCCCCTATACCTTGTTTACGGATATCCCCTTTGGGTGTGGTGCCAAAGAAAAACTTGGAAAGTTTAGACTGATACATCACCTGTCATACTCAAACGGGCAATCAGTCACTGATGGTATTGACAAGAATCGGTCGTCATTTACATACGCGTCGTTTGACTTGGCAATCGAGATAGTTCGAAGTCCAGGAGTCAGGTTATGATAGCATGGTGCATTATTTGGACGACTTCCTGTTCGTGGGGTCCAAGGGGACAGGAAGTGTGGGCGCACCTGCTGGCCACATTCTCCAGAGTGGCGCATTCCTTTGGGGTTCCGTTGGCAGACCACAAGACTGAGGGTCTAACAACCTGCCTTAGCTTCGTGGGCATCTTGAAAAAAATTCCCTGACGATGGAGTGCAGTTTACCATTGGAAGAAGTCAACGATTTAAGAGGAGAGTTGGCGGCGCTTGCAGATGCGAGGAGGGTGTCTTTTTGGCGGCTCCAGTCTATTCTTGGAAAGCTCGCGTTCGCATGTAGAATCATTCCCATGGGAGGGATCTTTTGTCGTAGGATCGTGGTAGCTACAGTTGGTATCAAGCAGGCACACCACGTCGCAAAGACAACGGCATCTATAACAGAGGACGCGGCGGTTTGGGTGGCGTTCTTGGAATCCTTCAATGGTAGGGCATTGATCCACACGTGTAGACAGTCTAACATCCAGCTGGCCTTGTTTACCGACGCGTCGGGGGCTCACGGATTCGGTGCATATTTTCGTAAAAAATGGTGTGCGGCGGCATGGCCCGAAAAAATGGATTGAGGCGGGCCTAACCAAAAATTTTAGCCTTCCTGGAACTATTTCCTATCGTTGTCTCAGGATGTATGGAGAAGACAGTAAGGATAGGCAAGTCATCTTTTCTCGGACAACATGGCAGTGGTCCACACGGGGAACAACATCACGTCGTCATTAAGACTGGTCATCAGTTTGCTTCGACACTTAGTTCTGACCTGCCTACGTTTGAACATAGGTTTAGAGCATGTTTCGGGCAGGGATAACAGTATAGTTGACACACTGTCTCGTTTTCAGTGGGGACGTTTCAGACAGCTGGCACCCTAAGCAGAAGCAACGGGGGAGCAGTTCCCGCTCACACTATGGGAGCTCAGAGCAGAGAGGTGGTGTCGTTGATCAGGAATTCATTGGCGCCATCAACATGGTCGGCATACAGGAAGGTGTGGTTTAAGTGGGGCCGACTTGATGGCGGCGGCAGGTGGTGAGGAGTCTGATGATCAGAGGTTAAGCATACTGCTGTGGTTCATACTGCAATGTAGGGAGGGCAGTGTGTCGGCGGCATCGGTGTCCAGTCAAGTAACTGCGTTAGCTTTTATGTTTAAGCTATCTGGGCAGAAGGACTTGACTAAGGAGTTTCTGGTAAGGAGGGTCCTGAAGGGACTGGCGAAGGGTCAGTCAGGTACAGACAAGCGGCATCCTGTCACATTTGTTGCGTATCTCTGTGGCACTGGAGGAGGTTTGCCACACGGCCCACGAGGCACTACTGTTCCGTACAATTTTCGCTAGCCTTCTTTGGAGCATTCAGGTTAGGCGAACTGGTTGCGGCTAGCAAGCACGGCCCGGGAGGCATGCAAGTGGAGGACGTATGGGTGGCAGGGTAGTGTTATGGTTAAGGAGGTCCGAGACAGACCAAGCGGATCATGGCAAGGAGATCATGCTGAGACGGGTAGGAACGTACTGTTGCCCAGTGGACTGGGTGAGCCGACTTTTGCAGCGGCGGCCGGGTTTGCCCGGGCTGTTATTAATACACTTGGACGGTTTTGTCATGCTTCCAATTCTCTAAGGTTTTCAAAAGTTGTTTAGCAAGCTGGGACTATGTGAGGATGAATTTGTAACTCACTCATAGGGGCGACAACGGAAGCAGCGGGTTTGGGACTTCCGGATGAGGTGCTTAAGAGGATTGGAAGGTGGCAATCGAGCCGTTTCAAGTTATACATTCGCCTGGCTTTAGTTGATTACTAAGTTTGACATGCCATTGCAGACCCTCAGAATCAACTCTGGGTGATCGCGCACTCCTGCATATACTGGGCGGAGTGTTTTGCCATGAACTCGAAGGATGGTCTGCAGTTGAGTATACCTAATGTGCGGGGAGCAGTGCGTTGGTTTGGTACGAGAGGAATGAGGTGGAGGCAACCTAGTAGGTTGATGGACTCGTACACCCAGCGCTTTGGTCGGCCGGAGATTGTGTTATTCCATGTGGGAAGAAATGACTTGGGATACATCCCTATCAAAAGGCTGGTGAGGGATATGAAGCGTGACATCAGTGTCTGGAGAGAGAGGTTCCCAGGAATAATCGTTATATGGTCAGAGATGGTAAAAAGGAGGGCGTGGAGAAACGCAAGGGACCCAGGTAGCCTGGACAGGGCCAGGCAGAAGGTGAACAAGCTGATGTCAAGCTTCATTAAAAAGATGGGATGGATATCTCTGCGCCATCATGATCTGGAGGAATCTAATGCGAATGCATTTTTCTTGGAAGATGGAGTACATCTAACGGAAATAGGCTTGGAGCTGCTTATGTTGAAGTTTAAGGTGGGGGTACAGCAGGCCTTAGCGATGGGGGGGAGCGACTCCGTAGAGGTTTCGTCCGGAGTCGCTGTGTCGGGTGGGGGAGTTGCCCGGGCCAATGGTGAGAAAGGGCCGTCCCTACCCTGGGAAGGTGTGACGACGGCACAGAGGTTGACCTCTTGAGCGTGGGCTCAAGGAATGGGGTTACTGCCAAGCCCGGGGCTCCTCCCCCGTTGTAGTGAATTTACATATTCCATTTGCATATGATAACAATAAAACTCGCTGCGGCCAGTTGTACCTCCAACAGTTGTGTTGTGTCATTTTTGGGGGGGTCAGGGACTTTGGGTCTTGCCGGGTCATGTTTTATCAATAAAGCTGTGGCCTGTTTAAATCCCACACTTTCTGTCAGTGTGTTATTTGGGAAGTGCGTTGGTATATGGGGTTTCCTCACTGACTCAGTCACTTATGCTCAGGTCAAGTATTCTTACTCCAGGTTCTAGCGTTGTATGTTATACCCTGGCAAATGTTACTCATGGCCGCGTCCTGCTCCTCACGCCTGACGTAGATGAAGGTAGGAAGCTCTTTACACTTGCCATTTTCATCCTGATACCTCTGCATCACTGCAGTGCATTTAATGGGTTCCAGGCCAACAAGGTGTTTTCTCTTGAAGTTTCTATAGGATTATGGTGTTGCAGGAGTGAGATAGTTGAGAAGGATCACGAGGATCAGGAGAAGACGTTGGGCTGGGGTCATTGTGAGGAACTGTATAGTCTGAAAGATAAATACATATATAAATAAATTGATAGATAGATAGATAGAAAGGTAGATAGATAGGGAGATAGGTAGATAGATAGATAGTGAGAGAGAGAGAGATAGGTAGATAGATAGATAGATAGATAGATGTCCCTGTCATTAGGTCACTTTGCTTCTAAATAGGACTGACCATTTAACTCAATAAAAATACCCCTATCATTTGGCTACTTTGCTTCTTCATGGGACTGGCCCTTTAAAACATTGTGCACATTACACAAAATAAATTCCTTGTAATTTTGCACCCTTTCAACACTAGGGGTGATAAAAATACCTTCAGGCCCTGTCAGGGTCACATGGAGCCTAAAAAAAGTGTGATAAAGACAGGAACCTAAGTGTAATGTTATGAAGCTAAGTAGTATTCATAAACATAGATCAGGACTGTGAAGATAGATAGATAGATAGATAGATAGATAGATAGATAGATAGATAGATAGATAGATAGATAGATAGAGCGACAGATAGATAGATAGATAGATAGACAGACAGACAGACAGACAGATAGATAGATAGATAGATAGATAGATAGATAGATAGATAGAGCGCCCGATAGAGCGACAGATAGATAGATAGATATGAGATAGATAGAGATAGATAGAGATAGATAGATAGATAGAGCGACAGATAGAAAGATAGATGGATAGATAGAGCGACAGATAGATAGAGCGACAGATAGATAGATACATAATTAGATAGATAGATAGATAGATAGATAGATAGATAGATAGACAGATAGATATATAGAGCGACAGATAGATAGATATGCATAGATAGATAGATAGATAGATAGATAGATAGGTATGGATAGATATATAGATATGGATAGATAGATAGATACAGAGATAGATAGATAGGGATAGAGAAAAGGATAGATGGAGAGATAGTAAGATAGATACACCCATTTAACCCTGTATGGACCTTTTAGTATTTCTGTAGATGTAGAGACTCCTATAGATCTAGATCTGAGGTCTGAAAAGGAAGAATGTTTATAATTAAATAAATAAACAGACAGAGTTTATAAAGTGTGAGATAAACTAGATAGAAAAAGGTAATAGATAAAAGGTAGATTGATAAAGAAACAGACAGAAAGACAGACAAATAGATATTAAATGATAGATAGATACCCAGAGACCGACAGATAGAAAAGGATAATATATAGATGGTAAATTGGTGGAGAAGTAGACAAAAAGACAATCAGAGAGACAGATCTCATTTCAGGGACCTCCTCTCTTTGGGTCTATGGTGTACCCCACACGCTGACTATGAGCCATGCAGTAATGCACAAAATGTGCCAAATAAGTCAAATATAACCGATTCTATCAATCCAAAGAGGGGAAAATCAAGTCTAAAGTATACAAAACACATTCACACAGATTTTAGCCTAAATGTACTTAAGGGATGAATGCACTTCCCTTGTAAATCAAGCCTCATTGGCCATCAACCTTTTGCTTTGTCAAAAGTGGCATTACATGGTAGTATTAGTGGGCAACCTGATGGATAATTTTATTACCGTATCGCCCTATGTTGGCTTTATCAAAGGCTAAAGTGCTAAGAAGAAAGAGCAGCATTTTTAGTTGCATTAAATACCTTTAGAAGGAGGAGATATGGCTTGGTTTGTCCGGCGATAACGTCACACACCTGCACAGTATAATACAAGATCGCTTTATCCATAACAACCGTTCACAATGGGCACAACCCCACATTAGTGCATACATTAAAAGAGCCAAGTCCTCAATGAGCTAAATACAAAGAAAGTAATACTAAGTAATGATAGACTGTTGGAAGAGATTAATGCATGGCTGATAATTTACAAGGATTAAATTGTGTTACAGTTAGTGATGTCCTGAACAGTTCGCCGGAGAACTATTTGCGGCGATTTTCACATATTCGCGTTCGCAACGAACGCCGAACACATGCGCTTTTCGGTCCGCCCCGTATACTTTATCATTGAGGAAACTTTGACCCTGCACCTTACAGTCAGCAGACACATTGCAGCCAATCAGCAGCATAAACTCCCTTCCAGGGACTTCCATCTGAAGGACAGCATACATTTTAGAATCATTCTGAAGCTACATTCGTTAAGAGAGGACATATATTCTAGCTGCTGCTGATTTAATAGGGAAATAGATAGCCATGCTGTGTATTTAGCTTTCACTACACACCTGAAGGACTCATCTGATATCTGCTGCAAGGACAGCAACCCAAAAAGCCCTTTTTAGGGCTAGAACATCATTTATTTTATTTTATTATTTTTTTCTGTGTAATCTAATTGCATATGCCTGCCTGCTAGCATGTGTGTGAGGCCTATTGCATCTACTCTGCCAACTTTTGCCAGTGCACAGTGACACTCATATCTGGTGCAACCGTAGTGTACAGTGACATAAAACAACCCTTTATTTTCTGTAATCAATTGAATATCAGTTGCCTGCCTACAGGCGTGTTTGTGAGGCCTATTGCATCTACTCTGCCAACTTTTGCCAGTGCACAGTGATACATCATATCTGGTGCAACCGTAGTGTACAGTGACATAAAACAACCCTTTTTTTTCTGTAATCGATTGAATATCAGTTGCCTGCCTACAGGCGTGTGTGTGAGGCCTATTGCCTCTACTCTGACAACTTTTGCCAGTGCACAGTGATACGTCATATCTGGTGCAACCGTAGTGTACAGTGACATAAAACAACCCCTTTTTTTCTGTAATCGATTGAATATCAGTTGCCTGCCTACAGGTGTGTGTGTGAGGCCTATTGCATCTACTCTGCCAACTTTTGCCAGTGCACAGTGATACATCATATCTGGTGCAACCGTAGTGTACAGTGACATAAAACAATCATTTTTTTCTGTAATCGATTGAATATCAGTTGCCTGCCTACAGGCGTGTGTGTGAGGCCTATTGCATCTACTCTGCCAACTTTTGCCAGTGCACAGTGATACGTCATATCTGGTGCAACCGTAGTGTACAGTGACATAAAACAACCCTTTTTTTTCTGTAATCGATTGAATATCAGTTGCCTGCCTACAGGCATGTGTGTGAGGCCTATTGCATCTACTCTGCCAACTTTTGCCAGTGCACAGTGACACTCATATCTGGTGCAACCGTAGTGTACAGTGACATAAAACAACCCTTTTTTTTCTGTAATCGATTGAATATCAGTTGCCTGCCTACAGGCGTGTTTGTGAGGCCTATTGCATCTACTCTGCCAACTTTTGCCAGTGCACAGTGATACATCATATCTGGTGCAACCGTAGTGTACAGTGACATAAAACAACCCTTTTTTTTTCTGTAATCGATTGAATATCAGTTGCCTGCCTACAAGCGTGTGTGTAAGGCCTATTGCATCTACTCTGCCAACTTTTGCCAGTGCACAGTGATACGTCATATCTGGTGCAACCGTAGTGTATAGTGACATAAAACAACCCTTTTTTTTCTGTAATCGATTGAATATCAGTTGCCTGCCTACAGGCGTGTGTGTGAAGCCTATTGCATTTACTCTGCCAACTTTTGCCAGTGCACAGTGATACGTCATATCTGGTGCAACCGTAGTGTACAGTGACATAAAACAACACTTTTTTTTCTGTAATCGATTAAATATCAGTTGCCTGCCTACAGGCGTGTGTGTGAGGCCTATTGCATCTACTCTGCCAACTTTTGCCAGTGCACAGTGATACATCATATCTGGTGCAACCGTAGTGTACAGTGACATAAAACAATAATTTTTTTCTGTAATCGATTGAATATCAGTTGCCTGCCTACAGGCGTGTGTGTGAGGCCTATTGCATCTACTCTGCCAACTTTTGCCAGTGCACAGTGATACGTCATATCTGGTTCAACCGTAGTGTACAGTGACATAAAACAACCCTTTTTTTTCTGTAATCGATTGAATATCAGTTGCCTGCCTACAGGCGTGTGTGTGAGGCCTATTGCATCTACTCTGCCAACTTTTGCCAGTGCACAGTGATACATCATATCTGGTGCAACCGTAGTGTACAGTGACATAAAACAATCATTTTTTTCTGTAATCGATTGAATATCAGTTGCCTGCCTACAGGCGTGTGTGTGAGGCCTATTGCATCTACTCTGCCAACTTTTGCCAGTGCACAGTGATACGTCATATCTGGTGCAACCGTAGTGTACAGTGACATAAAGCAACCCTTTTTTTTCTGTAATCGATTGAATATCAGTTGCCTGCCTACAGGCGGGTGTGTGAGGCCTATTGCATCTACTCTGCCAACTTTTGCCAGTGCACAGTGATACATCATATCTGGTGCAACCGTAGTGTACAGTGACATAAAACAATCATTTTTTTCTGTAATCGATTGAATATCAGTTGCCTGCCTACAGGCGTGTGTGTGAGGCCTATTGCATCTACTCTGCCAACTTTTGCCAGTGCACAGTGATACGTCATATCTGGTGCAACCGTAGTGTATAGTGACATAAAACAACCCTTTTTTTTCTGTAATCGATTGAATATCAGTTGCCTGCCTACAGGCGTGTGTGTGAAGCCTATTGCATTTACTCTGCCAACTTTTGCCAGTGCACAGTGATACATCATATCTGGTGCAACCGTAGTGTACAGTGACATAAAACAATCATTTTTTTCTGTAATCGATTGAATATCAGTTGCCTGCCTACAGGCGTGTGTGTGAGGCCTATTGCATCTACTCTGCCAACTTTTGCCAGTGCACAGTGATACGTCATATCTGGTGCAAACGTAGTGTACAGTGACATAAAAGAACCCTTTTTTGACTGTAATCGATTGAATATCAGTTGCCTGCCTACAGGCGTGTGTGTGAGGCCTATTGCATCTACTCTGCCAACTTTTGCCAGTGCACAGTGATACATCATATCTGGTGCAACCGTAGTGTACAGTGACATAAAACAATCATTTTTTTCTGTAATCGATTGAATATCAGTTGCCTGCCTACAGGCGTGTGTGTGAGGCCTATTGCATCTACTCTGCCAACTTTTGCCAGTGCACAGTGATACGTCATATCTGGTGCAACCGTAGTGTACAGTGACATAAAACAACCCTTTTTTTTCTGTAATCGATTGAAAATCAGTTGCCTGCCTACAGGCGTGTTTGTGAGGCCTATTGCATCTACTCTGCCAACTTTTGCCAGTGCACAGTGATACATCATATCTGGTGCAACCGTAGTGTACAGTGACATAAAACAACCCTTTTTTTTCTGTAATCTATTGAATATCAGTTGCCTGCCTACAGGCGTGTGTGTGAGGCCTATTGCATCTACTCTGCCAACTTTTGCCAGTGCACAGTGATACGTCATATCTGGTTCAACCGTAGTGTACAGTGACATAAAACAACCCTTTTTTTTCTGTAATCGATTGAATATCAGTTGCCTGCCTACAGGCGTGTGTGTGAGGCCTATTGCATCTACTCTGCCAACTTTTGCCAGTGCACAGTGATACATCATATCTGGTGCAACCGTAGTGTACAGTGACATAAAACAATCATTTTTTTCTGTAATCGATTGAATATCAGTTGCCTGCCTACAGGCGTGTGTGTGAGGCCTATTGCATCTACTCTGCCAACTTTTGCCAGTGCACAGTGATACGTCATATCTGGTGCAACCGTAGTGTACAGTGACATAAAACAATCATTTTTTTCTGTAATCGATTGAATATCAGTTGCCTGCCTACAGGCGTGTGTGTGAGGCCTATTGCATCTACTCTGCCAACTTTTGCCAGTGCACAGTGATACATCATATCTGGTGCAACCGTAGTGTACAGTGACATAAAACAACCCTTTTTTTTCTGTAATCGATTGAATATCAGTTGCCTGCCTACAGGCGTGTGTGTAAGGCCTATTGCATCTACTCTGCCAACTTTTGCCAGTGCACAGTGATACGTCATATCTGGTGCAACCGTAGTGTATAGTGACATAAAACAACCCTTTTTTTTCTGTAATCGATTGAATATCAGTTGCCTGCCTACAGGCGTGTGTGTGAAGCCTATTGCATTTACTCTGCCAACTTTTGCCAGTGCACAGTGATACGTCATATCTGGTGCAACCGTAGTGTACAGTGACATAAAAGAACCCTTTTTTGACTGTAATCGATTGAATATCAGTTGCCTCCCTACAGGCGTTTGTGTGAAGCCTATTGCATCTACTCTGCCAACTTTTGCCAGTGCACAGTGACACTCATATATGGTGCAACCGTAGTGTACAGTGACATAAAACAACCCTTTTTCGACTGTAATCGATTGAATATCATTTGCCTGCCTACAGGCGTGTGTGTGAGGCCTATTGCATCTACTCGCCAACTTTTGCCAGTGCACAGTGACACTCATATCTGGTGCAACCGTAGTGTCCAGTGACATAAAACAACCCTTTCTTTGACTGTAATTGATTGAATATCAGTTGCCTGCCTACAGGCGTGTGTGTGAGGCCTATTGCATCTACTCTGCCAACTTTTGCCAGTGCACAGTAACACTTATATCTGGTGTCACAGTAGCTTGCACGCATAGTACAACTAATCGTAAAAAAATGACAGGCAGAGGCAGGCAACCCCGCAGGGGCCGTCGTGGTCGTGGTGCTGTGATTCCCTTTGGCCCTAGAATAATGCCCAGTTTTCAGAGGCAACTTACCCTGAACTTGAATAGTTCTGAGGACATGGTTGACTGGCTAACACAGGACACCCAATCTTCTACAGCTTCCGCTCGGAACCTAGAAGCACCATCCTCCTCCAGTTTAGCTTCGGGGCGCCTCTACAGTTACCACTCGCCCGCCTGCCGCCACCACCAACACTAGCACCACAGCCGCTTCACTTGATCCGTTAGCAGAGTTATTTACACATGCGTTGGAAGAAATGAGTGATGCACAAACATTAGTGCCAGTGGATGTAGATAACAGGGATATGTCACAGTCAGACAGCATTACACACATGGACGTACGGTCTGATGATGATGATGATGTTGTACCCGGTGCTGCTTCCTTTGTTGAGTTGTCAGATACAAATGAAGCGGTTGATGATGACGATGCGTCCGTGGATGTCACGTGGGTGCCCGCTATAAGAGAAGAAGAACAGGAGGAATGTTCAGATGGGGAGACAGAGAGGAGGAGGAGACGAGTTGGAAGCAGTGGGAGGTTGTCGAAAGTAGCTAGTGGCACAGTCAGACAGCATGCATCGGCACCCGGGGTCAGCCAGACAGCACGCCAGTCAACGCATGCTGTTGCCACCACCAGAATGACGTCATTGCAGAGCTCAGCAGTGTGGCAATTTTTTCGTGTGTCTGCCTGTGACAACAGCGATGCCATTTGCAACCTGTGCGAAAAGAAACTGAGTCGTGGGAAGTCCAACACCCACCTAGGTACAACTTCTTTGTGAAGGCACATGATGTCACATCACAAACGCCTATGGGATCAACACATGAGTACAAGCAGCACACAAAGTCAAAGCCGCCATCCTCCTCCTGGTCCAGCATCTTCAGCCACGTTAACCACTGCTGCCCTGCTTGCCCCCTCTCAACCATCCGCCACTCAGTGTCTCGCCCTGAGCAGTCCCTGCTCATCTGCCCACAGTTTGAGCAGAAGAAGCCAATGTTACAAAGTCACCCCCTTGCCCGGCAAGTGACAGCTGGCTTGTCTGAACTCTTAGCCCGCCAGCTTTTACCATACAAGCTGGTGGAGTCTGAGGCATTCAAAAAATTTGTAGCTATTGGGACATCGCAGTGGAAGGTACCCGGCTGAAATTTATTTGCACAAAAGGCAATCCCCAACCTGTACTCGATTGTGCAAAAGGAAGTAATGGCATCTCTGGCACACAGTGTTGGGGCAAGGGTCCATCTGACCACGGATACCTGGTCTGCAAAGCATGGTCAGGGCAGGTATATCACCTACACTGCGCATTGGGTAAACCTGGTGACGGCTGCCAAGCATGGAATACGTGGCTCTGCAGAGGAGTTGGTGACACCGCCACGACTTGCAGGCAGGCCTGCTGCCACCTCCTCTAATCCTCCTACTCCATCCTCTTCCATAACTTCCTCGGCTGAGTCCTCTTCTGCTGCTGCTATGCCTTGCTCCACATCAACGGCACCCCCCCAGCTCCACAGGTACTATTCCACATCCCGGATACGGCAGTGTCACGCCGTCTTTTGGTTGACTTCCCTGAAAGCAGAGAGTCACACCGGACCAGCACTCCTGTCCGCCCTGAACGCACAGGTGGATCAGTGGCTGACTCTGCACCAACTGGAGATCGGTAAAGTGGTTTGTGACAATGGAAGAAATTTGTTGGTGGCATTGAATTTGGGCAAGTAGACACATGTGCCGTGCATGGCACATGTGTGTAATCTGATTGTACAATGCTTTGTGCATAAGCACCCAGGCTTACAGGACGTCCTGAAGCAGGCCAAGAAGGTGTGTGCCCATTTCAGGGGTTCCTACACGGCCATGGCGCACTTTACAGATATCCAGCGGCGAAACAACATGCCAGCGAGGCGCTTGATTTTAGACAGCCCGACACGTTGGAATTCAACACTCCTAATGTTCGACCGCCTGCTCCATCAAGAAAAGGCCGTTAACGAGTATTTGTATGACCGGGGTGCTAGGACAGCCTCTGCGGAGCTGGGGATTTTTTTTGCCACGTTACTGGCCTGTAGGCTTATGCGTCCTTTTGAGGAGGTGACAAACCTGGTCAGTCGCACCCAGGGCACCATCAGCGACATCATACCATTTGTTTTCTTCCTGGAGCGTGCCCTGCGAAGAGTGCTGGATCAGGCCGTAGATGAGTGTGAAGAGGAAGAGTTGTGGTCACCATCACCACCAGAAACAGCCTTATCAGCATCGCTTGCTGGGCCTGCGGCAATTGTGAGGAAGAGGTGTGAGAGGAGGAATGTGGCTTTGAGGAGGAGGAGGAAGACCAACCACAACAGGCATCCCAGGGTGCTCGTTATCACCTATCTGGTACCCGTGGTGTTGTACGTGGCTGGGGGGAAGAACATACCTTCAGTGAGATCACTGAGGACGAGGAACGGGACATGACTAGCTCGGCATCCAACCTTGTGCAAATGGGGTCTTTCATGCTGTCGTGCCTGTTGAGGGACCCTCGTATAAAAAGGATGAAGGATAACGACCTGTACTGGGTGTCCACGCTACTAGACCCCCGGTATAAGCAGAAAGTGCCTGAAATGTTACCGAATTACCACAAGTCGGAAAGGATGCAGCACTTCCAAAATAAATTAAAAAGTATGCTTTACACAGCGTTTAAGGGTGATGTCACAGCACAAAGGCAATCTAACAGCGGAAGAGGTGAACATAATCCTCCTCCTCCCACGACCACGCCGGCAAGGAGAGGTCGCTTTACAGACGTGTTGTTGATGGAGGACATGCAGAGCTTTTTAAGTCCTAGGCATCGCCACAGCCCTTCGGGGTCCACCCTCAGAGAACGACTCGACCGTCAGGTAACAGACTACCTCGCCATAACTACAGATATCGACACTATGAGGAGCGATGAACCCCTTGACTACTGGGTGTGCACGCTTGCCCTGTGGCCTGAGCTATCCCAATTTGCCATAGAACTTCTGTCCTGCCCCGCTTCAAGTGTCCTGTCAGAAAGGACCTTCAGTGCAGCAGGAGGTTTTGTCACTGAGAAGAGAAGTCGCCTAGGTCAAAAAAGTCTAGATTACCTCACCTTTATTAAGATGAATGAGGGATGGATCCCGAAGGGACTGACAGTGGGCGATACATTCGATTAAAAAAGGCCTGATAGATGAGCTGCCTTGAGCTAATAATGGTCCACACGCTGCTGTGTTTTATCCCTGAATGCCGGATGACTTGCGTGACTTATCCGCCACCAACTAGGGTTCAAGACGCAATTTTTTAGGGCACTTTCTGCCTGGCAAACTAACATCAATTTTTCTGGTCGCTGCAACAATACCTAATTTTTGCATTTAAATTCTTTTATTGTCAGAAGGCGTACAGCATGTAATGAAACATAAAGCATTTTTGAACAGTCTTGCATAACAGTTGTGCAAAAATACATATTTACAATAAAGACATTTTGTGAAAGTTAGCTGGCTATTCCTTCTTATTTTAACTTTTTAGGTTAATAATTTTTCTTATTTTTTACTGTGATTGCAATTTAAGAGATACCTAAAACATGGTAAAATAGACAATAGTAAAGAGTATATCTGCAGGAAACACCAAAGTCCTATTAGCTATCCTCCCTCCAGCAGTATTAGCTTATTATTTACAATATCTAACCTGGGCAATCACCCTTGGGTTACCCTAGGGCAGGTTTCAGTAAACGACCTCTCCTTTCCTGGAATGATTTTGCCGTCAGTTGCTTCTGAAGGGTCTCCAGGGCTCCCCCACTCCAGTCCTTCCCCCAGTGTCGCTTCAACCAGTAACAAATGTTTTATATTTGTAAAGCGACCCAATGATCCCCCTTGATAGAGGTTTATCTTTACAAATTTTGGAGAACCAATTTAGTACCGGTGTCCCCTGTTTCTGGGTCAGGGAGTGTGTGAAATACCTCCACCTACAGTAATTGTAATGTTCTGACAGCGGTAGCTCATGCTTGTCCCTCAGTTCCTCATAGGTGAGCATCTGGCCCTTTACTAACCAGTCTCCCAGTCTATCTAGTTTCCTTGACCTCCACCAGTGTTGTGATGTTGTGCTCATGTGTTTCGGGGCCTGAGGGTGGTCAAGAATTGGGGTCATTTGGGTGGATCCAGGGAACAAAGCCGTGTGTTTCTTGGCCCATTTCCAGTATGATAGTGAGTGTCTGATTAGGGGGTTTGGTGAGTTTTTAAGGCTCTGAGGCTATTCTGATAGCCAAGCCACCTTGTCCCAGGTTAAGGGCCTTAAAGTGTGGTTCTCTAAATACACACAGGCCGGTTGATGATATATAGAATGTGCTATTGAGAGGAAAGATAGGTGACATAACAGGTATTAAACTGATAGGAATAAATAGTACAACTGAACACACCACTCCTATCTGGTGGCACCTTAGATTGCACGCGCAGTGCCCCAAATTCGAAGTAGGAGGTCCGACCAAGCATCTTTTTCCATCTCCCTGTTCCAAAAATCCATGCCATATACACGTCCCCTGATAGGTGACGTAACAGCTATTAAACTGATAGGAATAAATAGTACAACTTAATACACCACTCCTATCTGGTGGCACATTACATTGCACGTGCAATGCCCCAAATTCGAAGTAGGAGGTCCGACCAAGCATCTTTTTCCATCTCCCTGTTCCAAAAATCCATGCCATATACACGTCCCCTGATAGGTGACGTAACAGGTATTAAACTGATAGGAATAAATAGTACAACTTAATACACCACTCCTATCTGGTGGCACATTACATTGCACGCGCAGTGCCCGAAATTCGAAGTGGGAGGACCGACCAAGCATCTTTTTCCATCTCCCTGTTCCAAAAATCCATGCCATATACACGTCCCCTGATAGGTGACGTAACAGCTATTAAACTGATAGGAATAAATAGTACAACTTAATACACCACTCCTATCTGGTGGCACATTACATTGCACGTGCAATGCCCCAAATTCGAAGTAGGAGGTCCGACCAAGCATCTTTTTCCATCTCCCTGTTCCAAAAATCCATGCCATATACACGTCCCATGATAGGTGACGTAACAGGTATTAAACTGATAGGAATAAATAGTACAACTTAATACACCACTCCTATCTGGTGGCACATTACATTGCACGCGCAGTGCCCGAAATTCGAAGTGGGAGGACCGACCAAGCATCTTTTTCCATCTCCCTGTTCCAAAAATCCATGCCATATACACGTCCCCTGATAGGTGACGTAACAGCTATTAAACTGATAGGAATAAATAGTACAACTTAATACACCACTCCTATCTGGTGGCACATTACATTGCACGTGCAGTGCCCCAAATTTGAAGTAGGAGGTCCGACCAAGCATCTTTTTCCATCTCGCTGTTCCAAAAATCAATGCCATATACACGTCCCCTAATAGTGGACGTAACAGGGATTAAACCGATAGGAATAGTACTACTTAACAGTACACACCTTATAATAACGCAGACAGAGAAGTCTGAAGAAGAAGAGTTAGAGGAGGAAGGTGGCTTTGAGGAGGTGGAAGACCAAACACAGCAGGCGTCCCAGGGGGCTTGTTGTCACCTTTCGGGGACCCTTGGTGGCTGGGTGGAGGAAGAGACCTTCAATGACATCAGTGAGGACAAGGAACGGGACATGGCTAGCTTGGTATCCAACCTTGTGCAAATGGGGATGTGGTGTATCACCAAATTAATATTACACAAGGTTCGTCTACATTAAAAGGTATTTATTAAAAGGCAGATAACACAATACTATAAATGTATTACAAACACAACAGCCCAGACCCACGGAGCAACACCCCCTTTTAAATCTTTCTACCTATATATATAGTAATTCCCTTCCCCAAACGCTTGATCTTACCCACGGTCAGACCATTGACATCACCTCCATCACCATCAAGGAAGAAAACAGGCCCAAGCACAAGTTTCCTGCCTGGATATATCCTTAGTTGAGATGATGTAATTTACATCACATCCTGTCCATGCATGACTTCCTTTAGCAATTGTGGGAGGGAAGTAAAGATTCTCAGCCCTCCTACAAAGGCCTGTTTGAGGAAGTCCTGAATTACCATTCAAGGAAGACAAGTTACCACATTCCCTCACTTTTTCTTCTTCTATGTTGCTCAGTTTTCTAGTTATCCCTCTAGTACAGGAGAACCTAGTGGGAGCAAAAACCTGATATACAGGAGAAATTCAACCCACCGTCCCTCCGGAATAGTTCCCTCAGCGACATAAGTTCTCCTGTACTTTCCTATGGCTGTCAATCCACATATTACACAAAAAACAGAATTTATAGAATTTAGGTGAGAGTGTGTGATAAATGTTTATGTATGTGCAATGTAAAACTTTATTGAAGAATGTATGAGAGAGAGAAAGAAGAGGAAAAAGACACATTATTATATATCCTCCTTGCAAGTTTCATTGCCACACAAAAGTATATTATTATAATTGTCGTTAATACTTGAATGAACATGAGTACCAGCGACAGTGTTCGTAGGACTGGATGTGTCTCTGACTCATGAAGTTCCAAGGTAAAAAGCTTCATTGTCAAATTTGTCCAATCTGCATTTGCAGTAAAATTGATCATTTCAGTGGTAAGGTTTCTTGATGGAAATACCATGATACAAGACCCTTCTTCCACCAAACATATTTCATCAACTGTCCTATATTCAGAGTGGCCGATAAAGCATGCAATGTCCCCTATGCGGATCACCTCTTGCACCAGGTTTTCTTTTATCAACTGCACCCAGCCATCCTCCTCAGCTCCTTTCTCCCAAACACAACTGCACAGCCATCGGTGTTGAGATTTCCTGCAACAGCTTTCATCCATCTCCAATTCTGTAATAGTGGCCAGTCTTTTTGATGGGAAGTGTTGCCTGTAGATTCCATCACTTAACGTGCCAATGCTATGTATAAAGTTCAGTTGCTCCGCCTGCCCCTCCCAGCGGGGAATTGCCAGGATTAGTCCTATTGTCCCAGATTGTAGTCCATGTGGCATCCATTGATCTGGGCCTTCAATATTGCTGTATTTAAGATTGTCCTCAGTGATGTCCACTCCTTTTCTTTTCAATGACGTGATAATCCTTGTTGTATTGATTTGTCTTGCCCACTTGTTTTCCTGGATGTCTTTAAGAGTTTCCTTTAAATCTGCCAACAGCTTTCCTCCAATCATAGAACAGAAAATGGCAGTTCCCACTATTCCATTCTTAATGCTGTTAGCAATGGAAGCAATATTTTCCTCAACTAGATGCAGGTTGTTGGCAATGGTGTGTATGTCATCAACATTGTCTGTCAGTCTACTCACTATAAGGGAGTCAGCTACTCCACCTATTTTCATAGCATGTCCCATGCCATCAGTAAGGGAGTTTATCCGGCTGTTCACTCCAATGATGTCTGCTGAATTCCATACTCCCAATCCAGTTCCGACTCCTCCTAAAAGGGCTGCAAGTGTGTCCCGTTTTTCTCGACTCCCTGCTCCGGTCCACTCAATGATGGTCTCTTGTATACTTTGCTTAAACCACTGCCGCTGTGATTCCGGGCACTTTGGAGGAATAGAAAAATCATTAAAATTTAGAATTATTGGGTAGTAAGTCCATCCAACCCCTTGCACAACTGTTTCATGTGTTGGTACCACCACCAATCCGCCTATTGGCCATGGTACCTTCTTCTGATCTTTACAACGTTGCAGCTCCTTTACAGAGACAAATACTTCATCTATTGTTAGAACACACCCCTTTCCAGTATCAAAATTGCAGAATTCCTCTAGGTCAGGCTGGGCAGCTATAACTGCAGCGTCCCATTCTCCACCTTCTTCTAATGTTAAGTTACTCACTACTACTGTAATATTTGTAAACCTCCCTTGTATTGGAGCTCTAAGAGCTAATCCCCTGGTACTATTATGTGGCAAAATAATGTTTACTTGTAACCCTCCACCCTCTTTTACTTCCAATTCCCTGGGCCAAATAAATCTATCTGCTTGAACATAATGTAACTCCAATCTTTTCAAACTCTCTCCCTTATTTGCGGTATCTTCTGCCCTTATTGCCTGTCTCCCCATTCCTACTGTAATACAGCTTATACTTATCCATCCTGGAACAAGGATCCACCACAATCTTCTGTTGACACGCATCTTCATTCTTATACAGCCGTGCTCTGTGGGAACACTAGATTCCATCATTAGAAACATATACATAACAAAAACAACAGGGGCCATTCTTTTTGCAAGTTTGTTCACGGCCCTGTAATCAATGGTAAGTCTCCATGATGAGGCTGCTTTTTCATCTCTATTCCCTTTTAACACAGCTTTTCTCACAGGCCAACATGGTGAGTTACATGCATACCCATTTCCAGATTTAATTATTCCACTTTTCTCCAGTATTTCTATCATCTTGGTGATTGATGCCACTGATTCTCTTGGGACTGGATATTGCTTTTGCCATTGTGGGTCTCCTCCTTCCAAAAAGACCATTCCTTTCATTCTTCCACAGTCTAATTTATCTGTAGCCCAAACAGGTATGTCTTGGATTAGCTTCTGCAGCCATTCTGGTTGTCCGTCTAGTTTCAGTTTGTTTTTTTCCAGACTTTTTATCGGAGAGACAATATATGCCATTGGGAGCACAACCCCTTTCGTCAACTCTGTACTTACCTGATTCACCTTTTCTGTCTTCCACAAACAAAAATTGGCAAGATCTACAATGAAATTTCCTTTTTTTAAAACTTCTATTCCCAATATTTCCTCTGGCCAACCCACTATTGCTTCTACTTGTATTGTTTTTTCTCCAACTGCTACATCAATTGGATCTGCTCTAACCTCCTGTGGATTCCCAGTAACTCTCATACTACTTACTGAAGAATCCCCATTTTTGACCCTGTTGGTCATTGTAACTGCTGCTCCTGTATCTACCAACATATTTTTCCCTACCCCTGCGATGACTGTATAACTGGTAGGCCGACCTGCCTCATCCATGGTTAAATTAGCTGAGTGAATGAGATGCTGAGGCGCAGGGGTTGGGATTTGTCATTGTGACTCACTTCTACTCCGTCCCTCTTTTATAACACTATATTGCATCTTTGCCTCACTTTCCTTCAATTTCCTCTCTGACTCAGCTACCTTGTTTTTAAGTATGTGATTTTCCTCTTCTATCCTATCCTTCTGTCTCCTGAGTTCCCAATAGCCCATGTTACCGTTTCTCTCTCCCTCCTGATTAGCCCTCCAGTTGCTGCCATCCCTATTCCTATAGTCCCTAGGTGGATCTCTCCATCTTTTGTCAAAGTTCTGTTTTGGTCTCCAGTTTTGATCATCCTTCTTGTTCTGGGGTACATCCCACGTCTGGTTTCTCCAATTACCATCTATATCTCTACCAGACTCGACCTTAAATGTTCTTACAGCTGAAACAGAGCAGGCCTGTTCTGTGAAAGGATGCTTGATCCACCACGTATCAGCTCTAGTTAGTACCATTTCCAAGTCTGTTGGTGTTGGATCAAAAAGCCTGATAAATTCTTGACACTCCCGGGGAAGGGCTTCCATTACTTTTGCTATATGTTCTGGTGAGCCCAGCACTAGAGGCTGTTGAGGTTGTCGTAGAGTATACCAAAAAAATATCCTTTGAGCTACCTCTCTAGGACCATCTATTGGCCTCATGGTAATATTTGCTATTTCTTTCTCTATGCTAAGTAGATAGAAATTAGTTGCAGCAATTCTTCCTGCCTGATCAGACACACTGTTATTAAATCCCAATAGTCTACTAGCCAAAGGACCCATAGCGTATTCTAACAGTTCTGTCCATTCCTCTAAGTTAAGACCTCCTTTTTTAGCTCTATCTGCTCCCCTCATAAACCAATGTGTAAACGTATTAAAGTTGTTAGTTGGCATACTTCCCCACCATTTCTGGAAATTGTCTTTATCTGCCATAGACATCGGTCGAGTCTGCATAGAAAATCCTGTAGGGGTTTGCCTTGCATTAAATAATTCTGAAACAATAACTGGTGCTTGTGGTATGGTATCTACTTGTGGAACAGAATAACATAAGAAATCTTTTCTATCTTGGTTCATTTTCGGCACTGGTTCTTTATTTTGTGCCACGAACATATCCAGATCTGGATATATTTTGGCAATGTCTCTGACTCCTTTTATCCCTTCTAACTTTGTTTTATTTTTATAGTCCATTATTATGTTTTGAAGTTCTGTTATTTTTACTCCATAAACATCCCTCTGCTTTTCTATTTCCCTTAACTCCCTTTCTAGTTCCCCAACAATTGTAGTTGTTCTCAAAGCTGCAATTTTTAAACAATCCCTTTTGTCCATTGCTTCCTCCATTTTATTTGTTGTTTCCAAATTATGCTGCCGTAATTCTACAACTAAGTCTATTAGGCCTCCTATTGTGGCTACAACAGCTTGTGTGACCAAACTTTTTCTCTTCTTTGTTCTATACTTTTTGTTATTTACAATTTGTGTTAGAACATCCATTAATCTCTTTTCTTTTTCACTGTCTGGGTTTGCTGGCTCTGGAAGCTCATATGGACCATCATGTTTTTGAATATGTTTCCTAAAGTACTCACGCACTTCTGTGGGAAAGTATTTGGCCCCTTGAAAAGACATTCCTACTCTTTTACTCACCCAATTAAGAATCCAAATCAATTTGCGACTAAAGTAGCATGCTACTGAGTAGCCAACAATAGTTGATGACTATTCAGTAGGCCAGGTGTAATATGTAGAAAAATAGATTAGTACCCACAATGCAAATTATACTTACCTTAGTATGGTGAAGGTAATACTTGCTAATTAACTTAAAATATAATAGCAAGGCCTGCAGGGTAGGAGATAAACCCGAACTAGGATATGCAAGACACCCAAAATGTATAAGGTATGGAAGCCTATAGTGTATTAAAATGCACGCCTGAAATAATATATATATATATATATATATAATATTTAAAATGGTTTATTTATTATTTTTCTCCAGGCCTGTACTATGATAAAGGACTAGAGAAAGAAAAAGAAAGAAGAGAAAAAAAAAAAACCAAAAACAAAACAAAAATAATAGTATTAACAAACTCAGGTATTTGAAACACACAACAAACTAATTGTGGCCTGGTGCCCAAGCTTGTATATTAAAATGGAGGCTTGAATTAGCATTTAATTACACAAAGAAGCCACATGGATTCTATTCAAATGCAGGGCTAGGCCTGTACTCAAAAGCACAACAACTCAGATAAACCCATAAAAAGAACCTGTATGATATATATTTGTTTTATGTATCAAAATAAGCTAGTACGAACAAAACTCAACTCAGAAGCTAGTACGATATAGTACGATATATTTGTTTTATGTATCAAAATAAGCTAGTACGAACAAAACTCAACTCAGAAGCTAGTACGATATATATTAAAAATGGAGGCTTAATTTAGCATTCAAATACACAAAGATAATAAACAGCGATAATGAATATGTATGATATATATAGAAAATATATAAAGAAATATATAAAGAAAAACACATTGTTAAAGTGTACATTGTTAGCAACATGGGTGCTTGATATTAGTCCTAGCACCTCTTCGGGCATATTGTATAACTTGAGTTAGGATGTAATAATTTTTATAACAGAGCTACCATTGTTTCATGGACATATACTGTTGTTCAAATAAATGGGGTAAAAAGAAAAAAAACATAAAGATATATATATATATATATATATATATATATATATATAGTTATATAAATATACATACATAAACATACATGTCCTTTTGTTATACTGTAACACAATGTAATTCTTGTAAATTATCAGCCATGCGGTAATCTCTTCCAACAGTCTATCATTACTTAGTATTACAGTGCCTTGCAAAAGTATTCACCCTCCTTTGCATTTTTCGTGTTTTGTTGCCTCACAACCTGGAATTAACATGGATTATTTGAGGATTTGCATCATTTAATTTACAGAACATTCCCACAACTATGAAGATGTTTTTTGTTTTTTTTATTGTGAAGCAAACAACAAATAGGACAAAATAACAGAAAAAGTCAATGTGCATAACTATTCACCCCCCTAAAGTCAATACTTTGTAGAGCCACCTTTTGCGGCAATCACAGCTCCAAGTCCCTTTGGATAAGTCTCTATGAGCTTGCCACATCTTACCACTGGGATTCTTGCCCATTCCTCCTTGCAAAACTGCTCCAGCTCCTTCAATACATTTTAGGAGTCTCGCACATGCCTTTTCGCAAACTCAAAATGTGCCATTTTGTTTTTTGCTGAAAGTAATGGCTTTCTTCTGGGCACTCTGCCATAAAGCCCAACTCTATGGAGCATTCGGCTTATTGTCGTCCTATGTACAGATACTCCAGTCTCTGCTGTGGAACTCTGCAGGTCCTCCAGGGTTACCTTAGGTCTCTGTGCTGCTTCTCAGATTAATGCCCTCCTTGCCCGGTCCGTGAGTTTTGGTGGGCAGCCGTCTCTTGGCAGGTTTGCTGTTGTGCCATGTTCTTTCCATTTGGTTATGATAGATTTGATGGTGCTCCTGGGAATCATCAAAGATTTGGATATTTTTTTATAACCTAACCCGGACTTGTACTTCTCAACAACATTGTCCCTTACTTGTTTGGATAGTTCCTTGGTCTTCGTGGCAGTGTTTGGTGCCTCTTGCTTAGGTAATGCAGCCTCTGGGGCATTTCAAAAAAGGTGTGTATATGTAGTGACAGATCATGTGACACTTAGATTGCACACAGGTGGACACCATTTCACTAATTATGGGCCCTATTGAATTCCAGATTCGTAAATAAGAGGCTTCTACTTAAGCCCTACGTACTGCAAAATTTTTAAAAGTTTCAATACTATTACAATCGCCCTGCTGCGAGCAACGTATGAGCTACGCAGCAGAGCCGTATCAACACTGCGAAAATGTATATGAGCAGTGACAGCCTGCGAGATGATATCCCAGGCTCTTGCACCTCAACAAGTAGTGCAGGGGTCCTAAACAGGACCTCCGCGGTAGTCCCCCACATAAGCCCTGCCGTGGGGGGTACTCCAACTACCCCCCCGGCACCTAAAATTAACCCCCCTCTATGCGGGGGTCCCCATCGGGACCCCCAAAGTGTCCTCACATTAACAACTTGCTGCAGGGGTCCATAGGGACCCCAGCAGCGCCCACACATTAACCCCTTGCAGCGGGCGTCCCCGATCGGCACCGATCAGGCCCCCGCAGCTTTTAATACTTTTAAACTCCTTAAAGGGCCTGCGGCACACTATTAGCCAATCCCCGGCCGCAGCACCTAAAATTAACCCTTTTTTATGCTGGGGGTCACCATCGGGACCCCCGAAGTGTCCCCACATAAACCCCTTGCTGCAGGGGTCCATAGGGACCCCCGCAGCCCCTCCCCCATATTAACCCCCTGCAGCGGGGGTCCCCGATCGGCACCGAACGTGACCCTGCTGCATTTCAATTTTAAAATTTCCGGGTCCTTAAAGGATCGTAAAGGTCCTGAAATGACTCGCACTCAAAAAATTAACCCCAGGCAACTATAATTAACCCTATAATAAAAGGGGACCAGAGGGAGCATCTGTGGAGCAGGGGGTGGTAAGGGGGACAGAGAAGGGGGACTCATGGGGGTCAATAAAGACCCCCATAAGGCCTTAACCCTATAACTCATGGGGGTCAATACAGACCCCCATAAGGCCTTAATAAACCCTATAACTCATGGGGGTCAATACAGACCCCCATAAGGCCTTAATTAACCCTGTCACTCCTGGGGGTCAATACAGACCCCCATAAGGCCTTAATTAACCCTATAATTCATGGGGGTCAATACAGACCCCCATAAGGCCTTAATTAACCCTGTCACTCATGGGGATCATTACAGACCCCCATAAGGCCTTAATTAACCCTATAACTTATGGGGGTCAATACAGACCCCCATAAGGTCTTAATTAACCCTGTCACTCATGGGGGTCAATACAAACCCCCATAAGGCCTTAATTAACCCTATAAGGTTGTATGGGGGATAGAAGGGGGGACATAAGGGTGTATGGGAAATAAAAGCGGACCAGAGGGAGCATCTGTGGAGCAGGGGGTTGGTAAGGGGGACAGAGAAGGGGGACTCATGGGGGTCAATAAAGACCTCCATAAGGCCTTAATTAACCCTATAACTCATGGGGGTCAATACAGACCCCCATAAGGCCTTAATTAGCCCTTTCACTCATGGGGGTCAATACAGACCCCCATAAGGCCTTAATTAACCCTATAACTCATGGGGGTCAATACAGACCCCCATAAGGCCTTAATTAACCCTATAACTCATGGGGGTCAATACAGACCCCCATAATGCCTTAATTAACCCTGTCACTCATGGGGGTCAATACAGACCCCCATAAGGCCCTAATTAACCCTATAACTCATGGGGGTCAATACAGACCCCCTTAAGGCCTTAATTAACCCTGTCACTCATGGGGGTCAATAGAGACCCCCATAAGGCCTTAATTAACCCTATAACTTATGGGGGTCAATACAGACCCCCATAAGGCCTTAATTAACCCCGTCACTCATGGGGGTCAATACAAACCCCCATAAGGCCTTAATTAACCCTATAAGGTTGTATGGGGGATAGAAGGGGGGACATAAGGGTGTATGGGAAATAAAAGCGGACCAGAGGGAGCATCTGTGGAGCAGGGGGTTGGTAAGGGGGACAGAGAAGGGGGACTCATGGGGGTCAATAAAGACCTCCATAAGGCCTTAATTAACCCTATAACTCATGGGGGTCAATACAGACCCCCATAAGGCCTTAATTAGCCCTTTCACTCATGGGGGTCAATACAGACCCCCATAAGGCCTTAATTAACCCTATAACTCATGGGGGTCAATACAGACCCCCATAAGGCCTTAATTAACCCTATAACTCATGGGGGTCAATACAGACCCCCATAATGCCTTAATTAACCCTGTCACTCATGGGGGTCAATACAGACCCCCATAAGGCCCTAATTAACCCTATAACTCATGGGGGTCAATACAGACCCCCTTAAGGCCTTAATTAACCCTGTCACTCATGGGGGTCAATAGAGACCCCCATAAGGCCTTAATTAACCCTGTCACTCATGGGGGTCAATACAGACCCCCATAAGGCCTTAATTAACCCCGTCACTCACGGGGGTCAATACAGACCCTCATAAGCCTCTATTTAACCCCATCAGTCCCATAAGGGTATATTAAGACCATTATGGGCCTGTTACAACCCAACATTAACCACATAAGTGCCATGACGGTCCACAAGGACCATCATGACACTAACTACAAACACTACACTATAACCCCCAATAAACCATTTAATCTAAACTAACCCCCCTCTACACTAATCTATTAACACTTACACTACCTACCTACACTACCTACCCCCTAATAAACCTCCCCACCACTCTAATTATAGGAAATAAAAAAAACTAAGTCACCAAAAATAAAAAAAATGACAGTACAGAAAAAAAACCTACAGTACAGAAAATAAAAAACCTACAGTACAGAAAATAAAAAACCTACAGTAGAGAAAATAAAAAACCTACAGTACAGAAAAAAAATCTCTATCTATCGCTCTATCTATCTATCTATTGCTCTATCTATCTATCTATCTATCTATCTATCTATCTATCTATCTATCTATCTATCTATCTATCTATCTATCGCTCTTTATCTATCTATCTATCTATCTATCTATCTATCTATCTATCTATCTATTTATCGCTCTATATCTATCTCTCTATCTATATCTATCTATCTATTTATTGCTCTATCTATCTTTCTATCGCTCTGTCTATCTATCAATCTATCTATCTATTGCTCTATCTATCTTTCGCTCTATCTATCTATCTCATATCTATCTATCTATCTATCTATCTATCTATCTATCTATCTATATATCTATCTGTCTCTATCTATCTGTCTATCTATCTATCTATCGCTCTATCTATCTCTATCTATCTCTATATCTGTTGCTCTGTCGCTCTATCTATCTCTCTATCTATCTATCTATCTATCTATCTGTCGCTCTAGCTATCTATCTGTCGCTCTATCTATCTATCTATCTGTCGCTCTATCTATCTATCTATCTCTATCTATCTATCTGTCGCTCTTTCTATCTGTCTATCTATCTATCTATCTATCTGTCGCTCTATCTATCTATCTATCTATCTATCTATCTATCTATCTTCACAGTCCTGATCTATATTTATGAATAATACTTAGCTTCATAACATTACACTCAGGTTCCTGTCTTTATCACACTTTTTGTTAGGCTCCATGTGACCCTGACAGGGCCTGAAGGTATTTTTATCACCCCTAGTGTTGAGAGGGTGCAAAATTGCAAGGAATTTATTTTGTGTAATGTGCAGAATGTTTTAAAGGGCCAGTCCCATGAAGAAGCAAAGTAGCCAAATGATAGGGGAATATTTATTGAGTTAAATGGTCAGTCCTGTTTAGAAGCAAAGTGACCTAATGACAGGGACATGTTTAGTGGGTTAAAGGGTCAGTCCCATGAACAGAACAAAGTGATCAAATGACAGGGATGTGTTTAAAGGGTTAAAGGGTCGGTCCCATGCAGCAAATAAATCATCTAATGAAAGGGACATGTTTAAAGGAGCCCTGCAGTGCAAGAAAACAGACACTTGTTTGTCAAGTACGTATGTACCAAACTGATAACTCAACTTAGTTCTCTAAGACATAGACATCATTTTGGGTGGAAAAACCTGATTTTTTAAAGACTCTCTTTATGAGTATAGGAATCCATTTTGTGTTTGTTCTATCTTTTCCTAAGAGTTGGAGGATGTTTGTGGAATGAGGAATCGGAGAGTCTTTGATAAGATAAATGCATAAGATTGAAATTGACACTACGCTCCTTTCCCTTCAGAGGCCCTTAGTGTTAGCTATAATTGTGGTAATATATTTACACGTTTCACTCCCTATAGGGATTCTTCAAGGCAGGATGTAAAATTAGTATGTATATGATAAATAAATACGTAGATGACCCTACTAGACCAAAAGCGACTCACTAACTTAGGGAGAACAAGTAATCCTGGACTAGTAGCGACTTTTCTGGGGCAGTTTTACCTGTCACTGAATTAAAAATTAGTCCTTAAATTAAAATAAAAAATAAATTAAGCATTGTGTCTTATTTCATACTTAAGGGGATCTCTGATGTAGCTGAGCTTCAATTTCCGATCTTCCTTTTGGTTCTGCTCATTTATCTCATCACTCTTGCTGGTAACATGACCATTCTTCTACTCATCTGCCTGGATCATCACCTGCACACTCCCATGTACTTCTTCCTGGGGAACCTGGCAACAATAGACATCTCGTCTTCTACTGTCACTCTACATAAAGTATTTACTAGCTTTTTATTAGATGATAAAACCATTTCTCGTCTTGGTTGCTGTGCACAATTTTACTTTTTTGCAACATTCATAACTTGTGAGGTGTTAATATTGACGGTCATGAGTTATGATAGGTATGTCGCCATCTATAAACCCTTGTATTACCACATGGTCATGAACTGGAGAGTGTGCACATTGTTGGCCAGCGCCTGTTGGCTTTGGGGTTTAATTGAGAGTTTACCTTAATTTATTATATTATTACAATTTAATTGTTACTTATCCAGGGAAATCAACCACTTTTTCTGTGACATTGGTCCTCTCGCAAAACTTACTTGTAGTGACACTCGCTTGTTGGATCTTTCCTTTTTAATTAATACAACATTCCTTGCTACTTGTCCACCTCTCCTCACCTTCATCTCTTATGTACTTATCATCATCACCATCCTGAGGATCAAATCCAGCACTGGAAGACATAAAGCCTTCTACACGTGTTCCTCACACCTCACAGTCGTCGTGCTTCTCTATGTTACTCTCATCTGCCAATACGTAAAGCCAGACCTTAAGAACAGCTTGAACTCCAGCAAATATGTATCGCTCTTCAACACAGCTGCTGTTCCCATGCTAAACCCAATAATTTACAGCTTAAAAAATAAAGATGTGAAATCAGCATTAAGGCTAAGGAGGTGTAATGTGGTTATTTGAATATTTCATAAATACTATATAATTATGGAGTTTGCTGATTATAATAACTTATTTGTATCATGAACCTATATTTGTTGTATGGAAAAGTGCCCGAGTATTGTTTAAAGAGGCACAAGGGCGAACAAGTGTATACACATTTGACCCATAAGCTGCCCAGAAGTTTATTATATAATACATAATAATAAGAAATAAATAATTGTTTAGATAAAGTACAAAGTTAACAGTTCTGTATCCAAAGCATTGAATGAATTGACTTGGGAGCTATTGCCGTACCTGGCCTAAAGTTGAGATCTAAGTCATGGAAGAAAACTCCAGTATTCTTCAAGTCAAAATCACTTTATTAAAGCAAGGAGAAAAAAAAAAAAAACAACTAGTGATTGTTCTTGGCATTCAGGCCTAATACATTAGTTTTGATAATATACAGTTGCATAATTTACAATTGTATATCATTGTCAAGAGGAAGGACCAGCAAATGAATGAACTGCTTAGGTCATCTCCTCTGTGGGTTTCTGTGTATTGTGATAAGGATTCCCTGGAAGGAGGTCTGCTTCAGGACCTGGGAAAGATGGCCGCTAGTATATGACTCTGTCCCAAGCACTGAATAAAAAATGAGTTTAAATGCATCATGTTTCCTCAATCACACAGCGATAAGTAGAGAAGAAGTATTGGGTTTCACTTGTGTTAGGATAATGTTCTACTCCTATTTCTCTGAGATCATGAACCAAACAGCACTTTGTCCCATGCAGTAAGCTAAAGTTTACTTTGCTACTGTCACTGTTGCCATGCAACCCACAATATTCTGTAATAGCCAAGCCATTATATTTAATTTTTCAAGATTCACTCAACACTGCATCACTACCAGATGACTGTAGAAAAGCGGAGGTGATACATATATTTAAGAAGGGGGCAGGAGCAAATCTGGGGAATTATATACCTGTAAGCCTCACTTCTGTAGTGTATTGCAGTAAATATATGCACATGGATTGAGCGCTGGCTAAAAGACAGGAAACAAAGAGTTGTTGTAAATGGAACATACTCCGATTGAACTAATGTGATAAGTGGGGTTCCTCAGGGCTCAGTATTAGATCCTCTCCTTTTTAACATTTTATTAACGACTTAGAAGAAAGATTGGAAAGTATTGTCTCCATTTTTGCTGATGACACAAAGTTATGCAAGGTAATTAAATCAGAAAATGACGTACTTTCCCTCCAAAGGGATTTGCATAAATTAGAGAAATGGGCAATTAAATGGCAGATGAGATTTAATATGAATAAATGCATCTTGGAAGGAAAAATAACCATGCAATCTATAAACTTAATGAAGCAAGTCTCTGGGAGTGCTTGTGGACAACCACCTACGTAACAGTTCTCAATGCCAAGCAGCAGCTGCAAAGGCAAATAAACTATTAGCATGTATTAAGAAGTACAGTGGAGTACAGTTTTGGGCACCAATTAATAAAAAAGACATTTTAGAACTGGAAAAAGTACAGAGAAGGTCAACAAAACTAATAAGGGGAATCGAGGGGCTAAGTTATGAAGAAATAATATCCAAATTAAACTTTTCTCTAGAAAAAAGGCTTCTAAGAGGGGATATGATTACCCTATATAAATACATCCAGGGTCAGTATAAAAAAATGTTAAGGGAGCTTTTTGTGCCAAGAGGTTTTCAACTGACAAGAGGACAACCTTTCAGGTTAGAACTAAAAAGATTCCACCTTAAAGAAAGAAAAGGTTTCTTCACACTAAGGATGGTTAATCTGTGGAATTCTCTAGCAAGGGAGGTGGTGACTTTAAAAAGGGATTGGATAAATGTTTAATTAAAAAGGGCATTCAGGGTTATCCTGGTTAATTAGAGAGGGAGTATTGATCCAGGGAGAAATTCTATCGCCAGTATCTGGGGTCAGGAAAGAATTCATTTTTTTTTCTCTTTTTTTTTTATAACAATGAGTTTTATTGTCACCGCATATAATAATTAGTTCACAGCTTTGATCTCGGCACGCAGGCCTGTCCATTTCTCATATGTCCATAGCACCCAGTAAACAAACATTTATATACATCAGAGTACAGAGAGTTTTGGACCCTCACTGTAAGATAAGTCCAGATGCAGGTTAGCCTGTTATAGGTCAAGCCGAGTAGTGCTAGTGTATGCATGGTGACTATCACTTTTTTAATTTTATTTATAACATTAACCTTTTAGAAACATAAAAAGAAACCTAACACTTGAACAGCTTGCTGGCCGGTCCCTTCCCCGCTTATGGACTCCCTAAATATAGGATTTTTATTTTTTTTATTTTTTTATTTTTTTTATTTTTAAATAGGATTGTCCCCCAGTCCCATCATTAACCCCTTCCGCGGGCTCCTGGGCCTACTTAACTGAGGAAATGAACCTAGTTTACAACCTGCTGCTAGTTCTAGCACCCTAATGCTAGGCCTATGTATACTGTCCATGGGTCCCAAATGTTCCTGTACTTATCCATAGAGTCATCCAATAGATGGGTGATTCTTTCATTGATGGCAATATAATTAATCTTTTGTTTAATCATCTGGAAGTTTAGGTTACTGGATTTCCAGGCTTTAGCAATATGACTCTTAGCTGCCAAAGCTATGTATTGCAGCAGTCTGTTTTGGGAGGGAGTCAGAGTACTATTGGGGATCCCCAGCAGCATGCTATCCATAGACCTGTCTACCGGGGTAAGGAATAAGTGAGAGGCTAGTTCTGAGACTAAGTCCCAAATCTTTACTACCTTGGGGCAGAACCACCATATATGGGAGAATGTCCCCGTTGCCTGACACCCCCTAAAGCATAGTTGGCTTTCTGACTTTTTCCATTTTGCGAGCTTTTCCGGGGTTATGTATACCCTGTGGAGCACCTTGATGGCGGTTTCTAGGATGCTATAGTTAAGGGAGCCCCTATAGATGTTAGACCAAGCTGCCCTCCATTTACTTAGGTCCCAGCTCGTATTCATGTCAGTTTCCCAATCAGCCATGTGTTTGGGCTTAAGTCCAGCAGGCCTGGCATTGAATGTTTTGTATAGCATCCCTAGGGTGCCCTTCGTTAGAGGAGCCGCTTGACAGATTTTAGACAGCCAGTTAATTTCTGGGACTGTATGATTTTCCAATAAGGAGATTGCAAGATGTTTTAATCTGCAAAAATTGTAGTGTTCTGACAGGGGCATATCATGTTTATCCCTTATTTTTTCGAATGAGATAATTTGCCCCTTCTCTATCCACTCTCCCAGCCTATCCAGATTTTTATTCTTCCACCAGTGTTGGGAGGATAGATTTAGGTTAACTGGCATCTGGGGATGATTAAGGAGTGAGATCATGTAGGATGGTTTTGGGAATAAATTTGTGTGTTCGCGGGCCCATTTCCAGCATGTCAGAGTATGTTTTATTATGGGATTGGAAATGTCTTTAATTTTGGGGGGAGTTTCTGACAACCACATAATAGAATCCCAAGTCATCGGTTTCATTGATTGGTTTTCTATGTAAATCCACGCCGGTTGATGGGTCGTTGAGTGGGCTATTGGTAGAAATGAAAGTTGAGCGGCCTTGTAATACAATTTAATGTTAGGGCAGGATAGACCTCCATCTAATTTGTGTAGATACATGATTTTTTTTGCGATTCGTGATGGGCCTTGGTTCCAGATGAACCTAAAGATATGCCTTTGGAATTTAGATAGCTCTTTATGTTTAACCTGAATTGGGAGGGTTCTAAAAAGGTAAAGAAGTCTGGTCAAAATGTTCATTTTAATTGTGTTAATTCTCCCTACCCAAGACAGGCGAAATTTCGTCCATCGACCTAAATCGGCCATCAAGGTTTTTAGTAGCTTAGAATAATTCTCATTATATAGATCGCCCAGATTTGCCGTTAACCTTATCCCCAAATAGTTTATATATTTAATGTCCCAGTTGAATTTATACCTGTCATGTAAACTATTTTTTTCTGCTGCCGGAACGTCGATGGCTAGGGTTTCAGTTTTTTCTAAGTTTAGTTTTAGTCCCGAGATCTGGCCAAACCTTTCTAATGTTTTAATGAGTACCGGAACTGATTTACTCGGATTGGACACCACACAGAGAAGATCATCTGCGAACAGGCAGATTTTGAAGTGATGATGTCCAACCTCTATCCCGGAAATCCCTGAGTTTGCCCTGATCTCTCCGGCCAGCGGTTCCATTGCCAATGCGAAGAGCAAAGGGGATAGCGGGCATCCCTGCCTAGTACCCCGCCCTATTCTTATATTTGGAGTTGCAGGCCCCGGGAGCTTCAATTTGGCCGAAGGGGAGCTATAGAAAGAATTCAGCAAGTTGATGAACTGGCCACTGATACCGAATTTACTAAGGGTCGCGAATAGATAAGGCCATTCTAGAGAATCAAAGGCCTTTTCTATATCGAAGGCCATAAGGCACGTTGGTGTTTTAGTGGTTTTGGCTTTGTGTATGAGGTTAAGGACTTTCCTAATATTATCTCCTGCCTGTCTGTGGGCCACGAAACCTACCTGATCATTGTGAATCAATCTTGGCAAGAAAGAAGCCAATCTGTCTGCCATAATTTTGGAGAGGATTTTCATATCACAGTTTAGAAGTGAGATTGGCCTGTAGTTTTTCATTTCCAGGGGGTCCCTACCTTCTTTGGGAAATAGTATAATTTCAGCAGCGTTAAGTTCAGCAGGTATTTTTTCTCCGTCTAGAATGTTGTTAAAGAGTGTGACTAGATGTGGGCCAAGGGTATCTATAAATGCTTTGTAATAGTTATTGGAAAACCCGTCTGGCCCCGGAGATTTCGCAGCTTTAAGTTTGTGAACCGTTTTGCGGACCTCGTCTAGCGTTATTGGGGCGTTAAGGGCCCCCAGCTCTTCCCCCGTGTTGATGGGGAGATCCTTTGAATTTAGAAATGATTTTATTTCATTACCGTTAAGAGCTGTGGAGCCTTCATAAAGGGAGTTAAAGTATTTGGTGAAAGTAGACTTAATTTTACTTGGATTGGCTGTTAGCTCACCTTCCCGCGTTTTTATTTGCTGGATTTTATTCTGTGTGTTTTTTGATTGTAGCTTTTTGGCTAGGAGTGGGCCTGGCTTGTTAGCTTTATCGAAAATTTTTTGCTGAGTCCACCTTAGGGCTTTCTCAGTTTGGTCCGAGAGGAGAGCGTCTAGGTCTGTCCTAACCTTGTCTATTAGCTGTCTATTTTTGATATCCGGCTTGGATTGGTTTAATTTTTCAAGTTTTGTCAGTTCTGTTTGTAGTTCAATTTCTCTGGCTTTTTTTCGTTTTTTGAATTGGGATGCTATTTTGATAAGGGTTCCCCTAATGTAGGCCTTGTGTGTGACCCATATAATGCTTGACCTTATCTCTGGGGAGAGATTAACCTGAAAGAACAAATCCAGATCCTGTGAAATTTGTTTCTTTACCTCTGGGTTAGCTAGAAGTCTCTCATTCAGCCTCCACGAGAATGTTGGCTTCCCCCCTGAAGCCCATTCCAAAGTTAGCTTTACCGCGGCGTGGTCTGACCATGTGCATGGGACAATTTCGGATTTCTTTACTTGGTCTAAGAGGGAGGGATCTGCAAGAATGTAGTCTATCCTGGAATAGGTATTATGTACCTGGGAGAAAAAGGAGTATTCCTTAGCCGTGGGGTTAGTTTCCCTCCATACGTCTGTCAAGTTTAGCTTAAGAAGAAGGTTCTTAATTGTCTGCAGTTTTCTAGAAAACCTCTCTTGTCCCCCTTCCCTAGACCTATCTTGAATTGGGTCCATCACCAAGTTCAGGTCCCCCCCAATTATTATTTTTCCCAATCCTGGTTTATCTAGAGTTTTTAGCACCTTTATGACAGTCTGAAGAGGGTTTGTTGTAGGGGCATAGATAGAGACCAGGGTTGTCTTAATACCCTGGATTAGTCCAGTTATTATTACGAAACTGCCTGCCGGGTCTATCTGTTTGTTTTCTAATGTAAAGGGGAAGTTCCTGTGTAGAAGTATGGCCGCACCTCCTTTTTTAGTTCTTTGGTTGGCTAGGAAGACTGTAGGATAATTCTTATGTAGAAAATGTGGATGGTTATTGTGTACAAAGTGAGTCTCCTGCATGAATATGACAGAGGGGTTGCTATCCTTATAGGAAAGAAAGGATTGCGACGTTTAAAAGGGGAGTTAAAACCCTTGACATTGTGTGTCAGGAATACTATGTCTAGATTGTTCTGGTTTACCGCCATGTTTGTGGTGAGGTGAGGTGTTGTCCTGACTTAACCCAATCCAGTGGAGAAATCCTGATAGTTTTGTTGGCTGGTGTGAATGACTGGGAGAGTGGATAGTTCCATAGCCCTGCAGACCTACCGCCTGAGAGAGTATTGACTGAATGAGGGCTGCCTTCCAACCTGATGGAATTACCTCTGGGGAGTCTTGCGTTCATGAAGGAAGAGATTGAGACCGCCAGCAAGCTAACAAAACAGTAAGAAAATACTAAGACATAACAGTTAAACCGATGGCAATAACCAAAAAACATTTCAAGAGCATTGATCCTCATTATAATTTACCGATAGCACCTAAGTGCCTAGGGTGGATAGGAAATAAAAAAAACTCCTCCTCCTGACCCTAGTATGAGGAAAAAGAATACAACTGAATAGTACTTGACTAGATCATTAATACATTTACACTACAGAACACCAACCCTGGAGAAGGCCCATTCCTGGAGAAACATATAAACTATGAGAGTAAAACATATCCAGGTCTATAGTCTCTTTGATGAATTGTTCACTTTTCTCTGGTGTTAAATCTAGTAATGTATACTCCAACTTACAAAATGTAAAGACCTTAAAATACAGCCCTAGGTTTACTAGCAAATGTTAGACCTTTTATGCATTATTTTAAAATGTCTCAAGGTTCTGAATTTTGTAAAAGTTCACCCTTCCTGCACCGGTGTGGAGGGGGTGCCTGGGGTGGACTTGCCGGAAGTCCCCTGCTCAGATTGTGGCGTGTATACATCGTCTCTGTGCTTTCTTTGTTTTTTGTGGATCGGTACATCCGTCCACTGCCTGGAGGGCCTGTCCTTTGGCCTCACTGCTTGTTGTTCACGAAACTCTTCCATGGTTGCAAGATTGAGATGGATCAAGTGTTTCTGACAGTCCTCCAGAGAGAAAGCGGAGTAGGTGGAACCTCCAGCTTGGAAGAGCAAGCGAAACGGGAAATCCCATTTATATGGGATCTTGTTTTTTATAAGAACATTTAAAGCCGGTTTCATTTCCCTGCGTCTGTTCAGGGTGGTTGGAGCAATATCAGCAAAAACCTGCAGGTGAGATCCATCTGGGCCAACAACTTGTGGAACATTTCTGGCGGCCGAGAGGATGTTATCCCTTGTTTTTTGTCGGAGGAAGCAGACTATTGTGTCTTTGGGTAGGCTTTGATTAAAGTATGCTCCTAGGGCCCTATGTGCCCTTTCAATTTCGATCTCTTCAACTTCTTCCCCCGGCAGCAAGGATCGGGCCACCTCTTTGATGTAGGGTTCTAGGTTTGTTACCCGTTTGTCAATCCCTCTAAAGCGAATGTTGTTTCTGCAGGAGCGATTTTCAGCATCCTCTAGCTTGTTTTCCAGAAGGGAGATTCTAGCAGAGTTTGCTGAGATGTCCTTTCTGTCTTGATCTTGGGATGAGACCAGTTGATCCGTGAGGTTTTCTAATTGGTGAGTTCTCTGTCCCAGCACTTGGATTTCTTTCTTAAAGTCCTGCACGGCTTGGGAAAGTTGGGTCTTTAGTAAGGTTTCAAATCTAGTCATAATTTTGTCAATCATCTCCGGGTCTTGTAGTGTGCCTCTCTGATCCCCCTCCATATCCGAATTGTCAGATAGGTCTGCAGCGGGGCTCTGAGGTGTGGGTTGGGATTTAGGGAGCGTTTTGGAAGTGTTCTTGAATACCTTTAGCTGCCAAGCTCTTGCGTGTTTTACCCTTCATCTTCCCCACCTTATCTCATTTGTGGTTTACTGAGGCCTTGTAGTTGATCCAGCTTTTGAGATAGGAAGATTATTTGTTTATAGCTGGGTTTCCCATTTTCTTGTCTCTTCTTATTAAATTAGCATGTTGACATATTGCAGAGCTGTAAAGTGCAATCCTAGTTAGAGCCCTCTCTTCTTTAAAAGTTTGACATGGCTAGGGAGACTTGTGATGACAGTCCTGGATATGTGCCATGTGGTGATTGATTAACCGGCAATTATCCAGCCCTTAAGTGAAGCCAAAGGGCACTGTATTTGCTTACCCAAAGCTTTGACAGGGAAGTTAAGCATAGCTCAATCCAGGGCTTACATGTTCAGCAATGCAAATGCGTCATGATCACTGGTCACAGTTCATTTCCAGGGTGATTAGTGCTGTTCCCCTACCACTGCACTGAAGCACACCATGGTCATCACCTCCTGTTTGGGCCTAGCTGGGAGGTTATGTCCTGGGCCCCCTTCTTGATAAAGTACTGTGGCCTGCCTGAGGTTGTTAGGGATTTATAGAAACCTCTCCACTCCTTCAGGGTTTCTTGGGAGTCACTATATGGGCATTTTGGTTCATATAGTCCTGATCTGAGCGTTAGTGTATTGCCCTTAGAGTCCCAGAAGTCGTGGGTGAGAAGAGGCTATGGCTTCTTTGATAGGCCTGGATTTTAAAATGGCCGCCACCCGTTTCGCAGGCTTTTTCCCGCGACCTGATACACCCTGTGCTGCAGCTCAAGCTGGATTTAGGCCCTTTGGCACCCCTCCGGCCGGCACCAGCCGCCACCGGAAGGCTCTGGGTGGCCTTTGTAGCTCCCTCGGGGTATCCCCGTTACCTTGACTTGGATCGGAGCTCCCTGCTCCGGAGTAGGCAAGATGGCCGCCGCCTGATGTCCCCAGGCTCCTGCCGAACCTCCTGACGACGGAGGACTCTATCCAGGCCTCTCCGCTCTGCCCGATTGGGACCCCCAAGCGCCGAACCGCCAAGGCTCTCCCCAGCCTTCTCCTCCCGGCGGTTCCCAGCAGGGAAGCAGGTATGAGCGTCGGCGATGTAGGTTTCCCTCAGCCTTTGCTTTTGGGTCTCTGTGCCTCCAAAATTGAGCCCCCGAATTGCTACTGGGCACTAGCTTAATGCCCTCCTGCTCCCCCAGCCTCTTTGTAGGTGTTTTTCGGAGGTTTAGGGCTATTAATGAGCTTAAATTCACTTTTCACAGCAGGAGCTCTGCCAGGGCACGTCTGACTCCATCAGACTCCGGCTCCGCCCCCTTTTTTTCTCTTTTGAGACAATTGGCAAAGTTTTTCTGTTTGACTTTCTCTGGTTCAATTAACAACTAATCCGCACATTGCAGATCAGTGGAGATCTTAAAAGGTTGAAATTGATGGGCTAAAAGTATTTTTTCAACCTCAATTACTATGTAACTATGTAACACTGCACTTAACTTCAGTAATCTCCCCATCAACGTTGTCATCACAAATTCTCTCCCTCTTCAGTCGACAAGACCCCAAATGGGTTGTGGGAGTACCTTGCTTGTTTCAGATATTGCAGGGCTAGACTCCCTCTCAACAGGCAAGCATTGTCCCCGGCCACCCTATTGAGACAACGCAATGGATTATGGTCTGTGACAACCACTGACTCTCCAACAGAGTTAGAGCTCTACTTTCTTTAGGGCCCGGTTGACTGGCAGGTACTCCTTACTTGCATAACTGACCTCTCAGGGCAACATCTTGTGGCTTGAGTATGCACTTGGGTGCTTCTTGCTTTGGGTGGGCAACACCTGACCCAAAACAGTCCATGGACAAGGAACAGGCAAGAATAACCTGGGGCAACTAGGATGGAGTGGAACGTTAGGGCAGCCTTCAGGTTCTGGATGGCTTTCTCACATTCAAGTGTCCACTGTATCATATTTTTGGTGAGGTTCGTCAGTGGCTTTGCCAGGGTACTGCAAAGGGGAATGAACCAGCAGTAATATCCAGAAATACAAAATCTGCGTTTTACTCACTCAGGTGAGCCACTGTTTAATCAGGGCTACTTTCGCCTGCTCTGGCCAGACCCTCCCCCTTCATACTTCGTGCAAAAAAAATAATGGTTTTACACTTACATAACACTGCCCCCCCCCCCCCCCCCAAGGGAGGGCCCTGGTGTACTGAACCATCTGAACCACTGGTAGAAACGAGAAACGCCCCGCTTGGCACCCAAGTAGTATGTAGCCAACAAGCCATAGGAATTTGAAAGGGGCATTCTTTTTTCCAAAATTCATAACTGTAAACTGGTTTAGCCCAAATGGGGTCGGTGAGTGCCAACTTCTGTCGAACTGTCACCTCCAGTGGGATCTGCCAGTATCCCTCAGTCAAATGCAGAGCGGGGGAACATAGTTTGCCTGCCCTAACCTTCTTAGGGACAAACACCACAGGGGTCTATAGAATGACTCTAGAACCTCTAACATCTCATCTAGCTCCCTCTTTATATTCCCTTTCACAGATTCAGGGATCCTATAAGAGAACTGTTTCAGTGGAGAAGTTTCAGAGGTAAGGACCTTATGGACTAGTAGTTTCACACTACTAGGTTGGGCCTCTTACAAGCCTAGTTGGTGATTCATCATCCCCTCAAGCTGCTGTTGCGGGTTAGGTGACAGATGGTCGGGATAAGGTAACCAAGATATGGATCAGCAAGAGGAAGCTTTCTCAGAATCACCCTCTTCTGTTAAGCATGTGGCCATTATTGGAGATTCTTACTCTGGCATAGCTTCAGCATTTTCACATTGATCACCTTCTGAATCTGCTGTTGCTCATTCAGGGCTACCACATAGGTTGTGTCGGCTAGTTTATTGATGATTATAAAAGGATCCTCCCAAATCACCTGCAGCTTATTCTTGGGTTTGGGTACCAACATTAATATTTGCTGGCCTATATGGAATTCCATAGCCTTGGATTTATGATCATACCAGCACTTTCTCAGTTTCTCCAGTCTATCCCTTAGCTGTAGCACATATGGCATTTCTGCCCATGGTGGTCCCCTTCCCAAAACTCCCAAACCAGGTCCAATGGCTCATCTCCCGCTGTACAAGATTTCAAAGAGGGAGAACCCCATGGACTATTAAGGGAAAAGCCGAGGCTGGAAAGGAGGAGGTAGGGATGCAACTTTTCTCAATACTTCTACTGGTCTACAAAGGCTCATGCTATAGCCTTCAGGGTCCCATTGAACCTCTCACATAAGTCACTCACCTTAGAATGATATGATAAGGGATGAACCTCAGATGGTTCACTTGGCACTCCTGCCTTAACTCAAGGGTCAGCGCAGCCATAAACAAGGGTTAAATTGGCTTCCAAGGCATCAGTCACCATTACTGCCATAATGTGGCCATGAGCTACAGGATATCTAGTGGCATAATCCCACACCATGAGGATATATATTACTAGGCTTGACAAGGGAGCGATGATAACTACAGCCACTCAGTGGAATTGAATCTCTACAGCTAGCAGGGCTAGTGGGTATCGCTCAGAGATGTTCCTCTGCAGATCATTCACCCTGTAAAACAGATTGGCCCCATATATACCTATTCTGTCTCCCCAGTAAATTTGTTGTATGATGTTCCTTCTGCTCTATTTTCCATGTGGGTGATCAGTCTCTGCTCAGTGCTCCATGCGCTGTGGGTTGAGTCTCAGGCTTCTGACTTTACACCAGTGGTCAGGAGTTCACTCAACATGTTTCGCTGTCAGTTGTGTTATTTTAAGGTTGCCATGCACCCTTTTTTAATATGATCTGTTATTAATGATTATAGATTCCATTAAACTTTATTTTGTTTGTTTTCCACAAGTTTGATTCTTAGCTTATTAAACAAGTTAAATCAAAGTCTACGATTGTCCATTTGGGGACATAGAGTTTAAATAGAATATGGTTTCTTCTTCTTTTCTTGACAATTTTTAATTATATCCCCACATCTCCAGTCTAATTTGACTTGTGTGATGCTCATGAATATCATGTCTTTTGGATTTTTAGTGGGATGTTCTTTAAAATGTCTGGATACAGAATGGTTCATGGATCCTTTTTAATGTTCCTGATATACTTTTCTATTCTAACATTCAAACATCTGAAGGTTCTTCCTAGATATTATTTTTGACTACTGAGGGACAGCAAAATTAATTTGCAACATATATACAATTTCTTAATATAGCACTATTTTGACCACATTATAGTACAGCTTTCCAAAAAGCATGTTGAAATTTTTTTTTATTTTTTTTACTGACATATAAAATAAAATTAATCTAAAACTGTGTTTAGATGTGTAACTGCCCACATGATGCTGCCATACTGCAACCAATCATGTTGCAGGGTTATGTCCCCCATTAAAGTTAATGGGAGGGTTTTTGTCAGACTGCTTACATTTCCAGTTTGAAGGGTATAGACCTTGTAATGAGTTTATTTTTTCTTACGGCAGAAAATTTGGGATTCTGCTCTCTTGCCTCTCTGGAATTTGAGAAATGTAGACCAGTGCTAGGGCACTCCATGCAACTCAGAAAAATAAATAAACTCTTAACAAATCTATCTGTGCAGGCAGCCATGTGTTAACTGTGTCAGTGCAGTGTATCCTGAGTCCAGGGAAGGGGCTGCTCTCAATTACTGTCTCCCCCCCCCCATAGAGAATTACACAGCATACACATGCACACTGCAATTTGTTATTACTTATGCAACAGCCAGTGGGCTGGATATACTTTTATGTAAACAGAGAATTAACACTTTAGCTGTTGTTAGAGTAATTACAAATTTGATAATTTTAATATACAACCTTGTGCTCTTTCACACCAGCACTTACAGTGAGGTTAGATGCCGTTTGGTCTAGAAAATATATTTATTTCTATCATATTTCTCCAGTGAATTTCAAGTTGTATTCATTTTTGTTTACATTATTAAATAATTATTTTAAGCATATTTAATTTCCCTTCCATATAAAAATAATATCATCGATATACCTTTCGTAGAATATTATAATGGTTTGAGGCAGGTTTCCTCCCACAAACCAGGAATACGTTAACATAACCTTGGTCAAATCTTGTGCCCATGGCTGTGCCTCTATTTTGTAAGAAAAGGAGTCCTCAACCAAAAATAATTGTTCCTGAGAATGAAGTCTGTTCCTTCCATTAGGAAGGATATCTACTTTTCTAAATATTTGCTGTCTTTATTTTAAAAAAATATAGTTGTTGTGGGAAAAAACTCTAATAAGTTTGAAGTAAAGGAATTGATTCTTGAAATTATATGTCTTCCTAGTAAGTTATTTAAGGTTTTACTGTTAATATGCTTTCTAGCAATGTAGGCTTATTATTTTTGTAATTTTGAGGGGTTTGCTATTTTTTATAAATTAGAGGGATTTGTTATTTTTGTTTGTGTAAGAGTTTTTTTTAGTTATGGTGCCATGGAGGTCCCTATCACCATGAGACCATTTCTTATTCATAAGCTACTGCTAGTAAAAGATTTGTACAACTGAATGCAGAATTCCACAGGATAGCAAGAAGAGACAAGGAGACATTCTATAATAAGCAATGTAAAGAGATCAAAGAAGATAACAGATAAAGTCAAGAGATCTGTTCAATAAAATTGGGTATCTCGAAGGCACCTTTCATGCCAAAGTCTGTATGGTAAAAGGTAAAAATAGTAGGGACTTGACAGAAGCAGATCAGGTAAAGAAGAGGTGACAGGAACACACTGAAGATATATACAGGAAAGATCTTAACAGCAGTGATGGCCTGGATATGCCCCCTCAGTTTGCCCAATGAGCTGGAACCAGACGTCTTGGAGAGGTAAGTTAGTGGGGCCCTAAGATGTCTTGCTGATAACAAGGCTGCAGGAGTTGATGGAATCCCAACTGAATTATTGAAAATGCTATAAGAATGCTTTGAAAGTGTCGCTTGCCTTATGCCAAAACATTTGGAAAACTAAACAATGGCCAATAGACTGGAAAAGGTCAGTCTACATTCCAGTCCCAAAAAAAGGCAGTGCCAGAGTGCTCAATTATCAAACAGTTGCACTGATTTCACATGACAGCAAGGTATTGCTTAAGATATTACAAGCTATTACAAGCTCCAACAATATATGCAACAGGAACTACTAGAGGTGCAAGCCGAGTTCCACAGAGGAAGAGGCACAAGAGATCAAATTGCCAATGTCCGATGGATAATAAAGAAAGCAAGAGAGTTCCAGAAAAACATTTACTTCTGCTTCATTGACTATTCTAAAGACTTTGACTGTTTGGATCACAACAAAATGTGGCATGTTCTCAAAGAGATGAGATTACCAGATCATCTCATCCTCCTCCTAAAGAATCTGTATGTCGACCAAGAAGCCATGGTCAGAACCGAACATGGGACAACAGAATGGTTCAAGATCAGAAAGGAGTGCGAAAAGATTATATATTGTCACCTTATTTATTCAACTTATATTCAGAGTACATCATGAGTAAGGCCGGACTGGATGAATCCAAAGCCCAAATCAGTATTGCTGGAAGAAATATCAACAACTTCAGATAACAGGGATGATACTACTCTGATGGCTGAAAGTCAGGAGAAGCCAAAGGACCTATCGATGAGGGTGAAAGAAAAGAGTGCAAAAGCTGGACTGCTGCTCAATGTTAAAACGACAAAGATCACGGCAAATATATTTTTTTAATTATTTTTATTATATTTCCAACAATACATATAATACAGTACAAAACTTTAAAACAATACAATACAAGTCCCAACTAGAGAACACTTTCATAATCAGTATTTAGGTCTATCTATAATGTCCCAAAAGAGCATACCTCAGTGTTTTAAACATATAACATAATAGAAGGTAATTAACGTAACACTTTTCCTTTTATTTTTCCTTCCCTTATCATATTATCTCCTCTAGTTTGACAATGCTCTTTGTTTACATATTGACAAAACCTGATAGAACAATTTATTTACATATATTGTTTCGCTTATTGGAACTAAACATTTAACAATTCAATATTCAGAATGTGTAATTTCTTAGGTTGGAAATTGGATGTGGGAGGAAGAGACTTCGGGAGACAAGCAATTTTATTTTACATCATTATTATTCTTTCCATAGTGACCATTTAGCTTCTTTTTTTATTTTTTATTTATTTGTATTCATATTATTGTAATCTAATTCAATTTGTTTATTTCTTTCTACAACACTCTTAAGTTCACTCCATGAAGGTAGAGAAGTATTTTTCTATTTTGTTGCTATTAACCAAGTAGCAGTCAACAATCACATATATAGTTGTGCGCATACGAATGTTGCTAACGCTCGCAAGAACTGCGTCCCTTGCAAAGCGAGGGAATGCAGTTCGCTCCGCAAATGCGGACCCTCGCGAAGTGTAGGAGGCTCCAACGTTGGCTGTGTTTGTCCGCAAATGCGGACCCTCGCAAATCAAGGGGCCGCATTTGCGGAGGTGGAGGCTCAAAGGCGCCTCACACGCGGTTAAAAACACACACACACGCACGACTTAGAAAAAAAAACGTGCGCAACTAAAAACAGTCAAAACACACCAAACGAGACACGTTACCACACATTACGACATTGCAAAAATCGGACGCAACCCGCGGACAGGAAAAAAGGCAAAACACAATAAATATACACAACACATACATAAAAAGCTTATCTGCAGCATGAGGGAGCATCCAGGACCTCAAAAAAACAACTTACACCTTCATTTAACTAAAAATAAAAGAGTTTAGACACTAAAAAATTCTCGAAGCGAGAGAAAAAATGGCCGATGAACAAAACGAAAATGAGGCTACGGCACTGTAACCACGCAAAACACCACAAGAAACTCGCAAAACACCACAAACTAACTACGGATATTCCGCTAAGACGCATACCACACATTACCCGCCATTTTATGCTAATACAAAAGTACCCAACTACGCTAACGGTTTCGTCTCGCGCACTATTACACTGCACACGTTCATCACGCTAACACAGCAGCTCCACACAACTAATGCTGCAGCAACATCAAAACAGATTGCCATGTCTTCAACACAATGCTTCAAAATAGGTAAAGTATATTCATTTATTATCAAATATATAATTGTGAGCGTACGGGTCATTGCTCACGCTTGCGGGCTCGCGTAGCGAGCCGCGGCCCTCGCGTAGTGAGGGCTGCGGGCAAGGGCCTCAGTTGCTGGGATGGAGCAGCCACCTCCTCCCCACAATGCCCCGGTTCGCCGCCACTGCCAACTAACTGATAGACCCACTACATTACAGAGAGTGGTCAAAGGGTTTAGACAAAATGGTAGGGATTGAACCCTTTAAACATGTTACTGCCTTCAGTACAGTTTGGGTATGGCAGGCCATGAGTACTACAGTACCTGGCAGCACCCTAGACACCCAACAGTCCCTAGGCCCAGCCCTATCCATATTATAGCATAAGAAAATTATAGGACCAATCCTGTTATGTGCACGCACAGGAAGTGCGCCGTCGATGTCACGATGTAGCTATCTCTGGCCGGTAAGTGGTTTTCGGGTTAGGTTTAGAGGGTTAGTGGCCTAGGAAGTTACTTTTAGTAGGTTAGGTTGGGATTAGGGCCGGCAAGGGGTGTAGAGGCTTAGGGTTAGGGCCAATAACTGGTGTAGTTGCCCAGCACTATCCTTCCTAACCCCAGCACTATCTTATTATCATTAGGATACAGGTGCCCAGCACTATCCCTCCTATGCCCCAGCACTATCACTCCTATGCCCCAGCACTATCCCTCATATGCCACAGCACTACATTATCATCACATATATAATTGTGAGCGTACGGGCCGTTGCAACACCATGTGTATGTATATAATGTGTGTGTGTGTATTGTGTTGTATGTATATAATGTGTGTGTGTGTGTGTATAGATATTGTGTGTGTGTGTATTGTGTGTATATATTGTGTGTTTGTGTATTTATAATGTGTGTGTGTGTGTATATATATAATGTGTGTGTATATTGTGTGTGTGTATTGTTTGTGTATATATAATGTGTGTGTATATTGTGTGTGTATATATAATGTGTGTGTATATTTTGTGTGTATCAACTGCGGCCCTCGCGAAGCAACTGCAACCCTCGCAAACTTTACGGCGCAACGCAAACAACATACGAGACACGTTAACACACATTACGGACTCGCAAAAATCGGCCGTAACCAGCGGACATGAAAAAAACAAAAACACAATAAATACACACAACACATACATAAAATGCTTACCTACAGCAAGAGGGAGCATCCAGGACCTCAAAAAATGAAGTTACACCTTCATTTAACTCATAATAAAAGAGTTTAGACACAAAAAAATTCTCTAAGCGAGAGAAAAAATGGCCGACGAACAAAACGAAAACGAGGCTACAGCACTCTAAACACGCAAAACACCACAAGAAACACGCAAAACACCACAAAACACCTACGGATATTCCACTACAGACGCATACCACACATTAGCCGGCATTTTAGAACAATGCGGAACTACACAACTTCGCTAACGGTTTGGTCTCGCGGACGCACACTATTACACTGCACAAATTCACCACGCTTACACAGCAGCTCCACACCATTAATGCTGCAGCAACATCAAAACAGATTGCAGCTCTTGCTTCAAAATAGGTAAAGTATATTCATTTATTCATTTGGATTATATATTTCAGTAGTACACACAAAACAACATTAGCTACCTTACAATTCCATTGCCGTAATTTTTTGACGGGCAATTCGCTAGTTTGTATTATATATTTCAGTAGTAGACACAAAACACCATTAGCTACCTTACAATTCCATTGCCGTCATTTTTTGACGGGCAATTCGCAAGTATATATATATATATATAGTTTTTTTTTCAAAAAGGCAGTAGGCATCTGCAATTGGTACCCTTTCGAGAAGTAGAAGACACCTGATTATGTAGGATATGTTACGTGTGTTTTACATTAGCCATTTAATGAGATGAGAGACATGTTATAAAAATAGAGAGCATATTATAAATATAATAATGCAATATTATAAAGTTTATGAAAAATATAAAAAAAACTTTTTGAAAAAGGCAATTATGACAAAATGATAGACGCCAGTTTCGCTACTGTCTCTGATTTTGATAAATGGCAATACCAATCAAGAATGATAAAGTCTGGTCCAGTTTGACTTACAAACAAAGTCTTTATAAGATATGTTTTCTTTTACACACAGGCCCTAGGGACGCAGGGGAACCTGTCCTCTGAAGTGGAGGCCAGGACTCGTCGGACGCTACAGATGGTGCAGAGCAGCCATGGGAAGAATAAGGAGGTTGTTCTCAGAAGGCTTCTGTCCTTAGTCTGTAATGTGAAGGCAGAACTACACCCAAACTATTGCTTCACTGGCTAGAGCTCCGTGCCCCAACTATGGGCATCAAAGCGGGCATATCTGTGTTACATATCATAGGGAGGGTGTGAAATAATCATATGTGTTAAATATGACACCGATTATTCTGTTATCAAGGGTCTTTGAGTTCTTGTAGGCATTGCTTCCATTTTACCCAGAATCCTCGGCTGTGCTATTGTCAGTGTGTGTGCTGTGACTTTAATAAATGTAATATATTGTGAACTATAAAATGGAATTCTGAATAATATGTTGAATTCATTGTGTTGTTGGGCTTTAGGGGTGAGGGACAAACATGTAACTCCCTTCTATCTGTCGCATATAGGAGGTGGGATAGACTCATAGCTGCCTTCTGTCTGTGTTGCCCTATAGGGGGTGGGATGCAATTATAGCTCCCTTCTCTCTGTGTCACCATATAAGAAGGAGGGCAGACTCATAGCTTCCTTTTGTCTGTGTCGCCCTGTAGGGGGAGGGAGAGACTCATAGCTGCCTTCTGTCTATGTTGTCCTATAGGCGGTGGGACCGACTCATATCTCCCTTCTATATGTGTCCCTATCTTACCCTACTGTAGGAGGAACAGACTGATAATTAGCACTATTTCTCTCTTTTTTCTCTCACCCTCGCGTATTCTTATAATCTTTGGGCAGCCATCGCAGCCTGTGATATTTCAACCATAATCTTCTGTTCCAACAATATTCAGGTGACAATAACTTTGTAGGTAAGTCCTCTAAAATTAAGTATCTGTTTAGGTGACTTTCATCCTGCCACACTGCCTCCACCCCATTCAGCTTGTCTGTTAAGATGCCCCTTAGACAGGATGAGGTGAGATTGGCGAGCCTGGCAGGAGTCCCTGCAAACACAGCTGCATGGTAGTAATAATGCCACTTTTCTGGGGGTATGAAGGCCATAGAGGTGGGACTTGTTTCGTAGGGGTGCCGTTCCTTCTCTGTAAGGTAATAACTCGAGTGCAGTTGGGCCACCAAATCCCCCAGGGTCTCAGGGCCGTATCTGGAGGTGAAAACCTAAAAGAAGAGAAAGAGACAGGTTAGAAAGAGGAGGGGGCAATGTACAGGGGGTGTGACTTAATGGTGGGCAGGAATATGGAAGGGGTGATTGGTCAGGAGGGTGAGGTGTAATAGTTACATTTATATCAATCAATTCTGTCCAGTAAGCTACATCACCTCACTAAGACCCCCCAATATTCATTCTATTTATCATCCTCCTTTTATATTTTTTTGTAGTTTCTTTCTCTCATCCTCTCTCTTTCCATCTCTCCCTCTCCCTTTCTTTCTCTGTCTCTTTCTCTCTCTCGCTCTTCTTTCTTTCTTTCTTTCTCTGACTCTCCTTTCTCTCTTTCACACTCCTTTCTCTCTCTCACTCTTTCCATTCTCTCTGTCTTATTTTCTCTTGCACCTTTTGTTCTCTCTTTCTTACTCTTTTTTTTCTTTGACCTCTCCATCTGTCGCTTTTCTCTCTATCTCTTTCTGACTTTTTCTCTGCCCTCTATCTATTTATTCATCTGGCTTTTTCTCTGTTTCCCCTCTCTGTCCATTTCTTTCCAGCTGTGTATTACACACTCTCTCTTTCCAAGACACTTTCTCTCTTCTCCTTATTCTTTATTTCCTTTCTCTATCTTTATTGTTCACAGCCTCTTTCTTAACGGTATCCTCCCCCTAGTTTGTCCTTTACTGCTCCCCAGTAACCTCCTTTTCTCCTCCACTAGTTCCCCATTACTCCTCCCCCATAGTTCTCCCTATCTCCCCCCCCCCCCCCCCCCCAGTTCCCTCCATACCTGATCCACGTCCATACAGAACAGATAATCCACCTTCTTCTCAGCCAGTGGTATTAGCATATCCCTCAGATCTTGCATGCGCATCATGGAGACATCCTGCCAGCGCCCTCTATGGGGGACCCTCAATATGACAAGGGACAGGCCGGGGCGCAGAGGGACGGCAGGCACTAGGGAGGGCTGGTCAGTCAGGACGTACAATACACAGGGCAGTGCCCTCATAAAGTACTGGTTGGCAGAGAGCAGGAACGGGAGGAGGTATCGAGGGAGATATCTTGGGGAGAAGGACATGGAGATAATTTACATTGTTTATTCTTCTGGTATAGGGGGAAAGATGTCAAGATGAGGCCCATTAAGAAAACACAGCAACAAAGATTTACATATAAGTGAAATAATCTACATGATGTGTTCAGATTTTATTTGCTACATTTTGACCATTATTAAATAATCAATATGGAAATGTGATCAATGGTGTAAGCAGCTGTAAGTTTGCTCATGTTATCTACTTAAGACTGGAAACAATGGGTAGGGTATATTTCTCCTAGTCTGCCTGAAAATGTAACATTACAGTTTAATAGGTGAGATACTCACTTTCCAATTGCAAATACAGACAGTCCAACCACAGTCCCTCTCTCTTGATGAAAATGCTCATCCTTTTCAGGGTTAAATGTCCCCTCCCATACGATAGGGGCCCCCCATGGAGTAACAGCAGGTTCTCCTGGGTGACAGCTGGGGAAAGAGCAATAGATGAGGGGAGGCTGGCACTGCCCCTGTCTGTGCTGTGTGGACATGTCATGGTGTATCACTGTGTGAGGGGAGGCTGGCACTGTCTGTGTTGTGTGTACATGTCATGGTGTATCAGTGTGTGAGGGGGAGGCTGGCACTGCCCCTGTCTGTGCTGTGCGTACATGTCATGGTGTATTAGTATGTGAGGGGGAGGCTGGCACATGCCCATGTCTGTTCTGTGTGTACATGTCATGGTGTATCAGTGTGTGAGGGGGAGGCTGGCACTGCCCCTGTCTGTGCTGTGTGTACATGTCATGGTGTATCAGTTTGTGAGGGGAAGGCTGGCACGGCCCCTGTCTGTGCTGTGTGTACATGTCATGGTGTATCAGTGTGTGAAGGGAGGCTGGCACTGCCCCTGTCTGTGCTGTGTATACATGTCATGGTGTATCAGTGTGTGAGGGTAGGCTGGCACTGCCCCTGTCTGTGCTGTGTATACATGTCATGGTGTATTAGTGTGCGAGGGGGAGGCTGGCACTGTCCCTGTCTGTGTTGTGTGTACATGTCATGGTGTATCAGTGTGTCAAGGGAGGCTGGCGCTGCCCCTGTCTGTGCTGTGTGTACATGTCATTGTGTATCAGTTTGTGAGGGGAGACTGGCACTGCCCCTGTCTGTGCTGTGTGTACATGTCATGGTGTATCAGTGTGTGAGGGGAGGCTGACACTGCCCCTGTCTGTGCTGTGTGTACATGTCATGGTGTATCAGTGTGTGAGGGGGAGGCTGGCACTGCCCCTGTCTGTGCTGTGTATACATGTCTTGGTGTATCAGTGTGTGAGGGGGAGGCTGGCACTGCCTCTGTCTGTGCTGTGTATACATGTCATGGTGTATCAGTGTGTGAGGGGGAGGCTGGCACTGCCCCTGTCTGTGCTGTGTGTACTTGTCATTGTGTATCAGTGTGTGAGGGGGAGGCCGGCACTGCCCCTGTCTGTTCTGTGTGTTCATGTCATGGTGTATCAGTGTGTGAGGAGAGGCTGGCACTGCCCCTGCCTGTGCTGTGTGTACATGTCATGGTGTATCAGTGTGTGAGGGGGAGGCTGGCACTGCCCCTGTCTGTGCTGTGTGTACATGTCATGGTGTATCAGTGTGTGAGGGGGAGGCTGCCACTGCCCCTGTCTATGCTGTGTGTACATGTCATGGTGTATCAGTGTGTGAGGGGGAGGCTGGCACTGCCCCTGTCTGTGCTGTGTGCACATGTCATGGTGTATCAGTGTGTGAGGAGAGGCTGGCACTGCCCCTGTCTGTGCTGTGTGTACATGTCATGGTGTATCAGTGTGTGAGGAGAGGCTGGCACTGCCCCTGTCTTTGCTGTGTGTACATGTCATGGTGTATCAGTGTGTGAGGGGGAGGCTGGCACTGCCCCTGATACTCACATTAAGGATTTCCAATATAAAAAAGTGAGAAGCAGGAGAATGGCAGGGATGAGGAGGAATCGTCGGAGAGTGAACTGGAGAAAGAAAAACAGTTGTCAGTCTATGCTTTGAAATTATAGCTGTGAATTCACCCCAGTGTCAAGTTGATTAGTTTCTTCTGATATTAATTGAGTCATACATTCTTGCACACAATCTCATTTTTTTGACATAGTAGCTTTTATTTTTATTTCTGAAAAAGTAGGACCAAATAAACTAAGTTGAGAGTCTTCGAGATTGGTCCCATTCCTTTATTGTGCTATGAGGTAGAATTACTAAAAAATATCATCTCTACTTAGTACTCAAAGACCTTCCACCTTAGTACTCTGCTCCCCAATGGAATGTTTAGTTAAATATTTTTGGACTTTATTGAAAAATAAAATATTGAATAAATTGAGCAAGTAAGTCATGAATGGTTGCAAAAAAAGCAAATCAATGAACTTACGCACGTTTCGCCAAAATAGCTATAACAATACGTTTAGGTAAAAAAAACAGATACATACTTTTCATACAGTTTCATAAATGAATATCCATTCACTGTCCCTTAGTCCCATAAACTATTCCCAGTTATAGAGTGTGTCAATATGGTATGACTTAAGAGAAAGAATGGAAACTTAGGAATACTTGTTCCTATGGTATTTACTACCAAATGTCTTATCAATATAAAAACATGTTTTAGGATAAATGTTTGTAAAAAATTGGTAACTTTATTGAAATGGGGTAACAACGGCATATTAACAACATATATAAAAAATCCAGGATTGGAACATGAAGTTTAAAAAGAGGCTAAATCGTGTGAGATAAAATTACCACTGGAATAATATATTCTTTAACTCTTAATAGAGGGGTATTTTATCTCTGCTGGTGCTTGTGTGTCAGGATAGATGATTAAACCTGGTGTGTGGTCCTCCCAGTAAAGTCCTGACTGTTTTAACAGTGCATAAGACAGATAAATCACAGAGAAAATTGCAGGGAGACTGCATTGGGTAGTACCCCCAGTGCTATCTGTGGGCCCTATTAAATTCTCCCTCGTAGTTCTCTCGGTGCTCGCAAAAGGCAGTTTTCCTGCTGTTTGCGAGAACCGAATCTCTCGCAGCCTGCTTTACGATATGACTGCGAGAAAATGGCCGAGAATAGGCTCCGAGAGAGCTACGTAGCCTTAAATCTATGCACGAGTCTCGCATATCGTAAGAATCCCTACGTGGACAAAAAGTCCACGCAAGGGATCCGAAAGCCTCTACGTGCTGCCTCGGAACAGCCCGAGACAGCAGCGTGAGGCTCCCCCCTGCACCCTATACACATCCCCATGCTGCAGGGGTCTCTATCAGGACCCCTGCAGCACCCCCACATTAACCCCTTGCAGCGGGGGTCCCCGATCTGCATAGATCAGGCCCCCCGCTGCATTTAAAACTTTTAAATTCCCCGCCGCGGCTCCTTAAAGGGACCGCGGCACACTATTAGCCAATCCCGGCCGCGGCACTTAAAATTAACCCCCCTCTATGCTGGGGGTCCCCATCGGGACCCCCGAAGTGTCCCCACATAAACCCATTGCAGGGGGGGTCCCCGATCTGCATAGATCAGGCCCCCCGCTGCATTTAAAACTTTTAAATTCCCCGCCGCGGCTCCTTAAAGGGACCGCGGCACACTATTAGCCAATCCCGGCCGCGGCACTTAAAATTAACCCCCCTCTATGCTGGGGGTCCCCATCGGGACCCCCGAAGTGTCCCCACATAAACCCATTGCAGGGGGGGTCCCCGATCTGCATAGATCAGGCCCCCCGCTGCATTTAAAACTTTTAAATTCCCCGCCGCGGCTCCTTAAAGGGACCGCGGCACACTATTAGCCAATCCCGGCCGCGGCACTTAAAATTAACCCCCCTCTATGCTGGGGGTCCCCATCGGGACCCCCGAAGTGTCCCCATATAAACCCCCTGCAGCGGGGGGCCCCGATCGGCACCGATCGTGACCCTGCTGCAATTCAATTTTAAATTTCCCGCCTCGCGGGTCCTCAAAGGACCGTAAAGGTCCTGAAAGGACTCGCACTAAAAATAATAACCCCAGGCAACTATAATTACCCCATTAACTCATGATGGTCAATCCAGACCACCATAAGGCCTAAATTAACCCATTAACTCATGGTGGTCAATCCAGACCACCATAAGACCTAAATTAACCCATTAAGTAATGATGGTCAATCCAGACCACCATAAGGCCTAAATTAACCCATTAACTCATGGTGGTCAATACAGACCACCATAAGGCCTAAATTAACCCATTAACTCATGGTGGTCAATCCAGACCACCATAAGGCCTAAATTAACCCATTAAGTAATGATGGTCAATCCAGACCACCATAAGGCCTAAATTAACCCATTAAGTAATGATGGTCAATCCAGACCACCATAAGGCCTAAATTAACCCATTAACTCATGATGGTCAATCCAGACCACCATAAGGCCTAAATTAACCCATTAACTCATGGTGGTCAATACAGACCACCATAAGGCCTAAATTAACCCATTAAGTAATGATGGTCAATCCAGACCACCATAAGGCCTAAATTAACCCATTAACTCATGGTGGTCAATACAGACCACCATAAGGCCTAAATTAACCCATTAACTCATGGTGGTCAATCCAGACCACCATAAGGCCTAAATTAACCCATTAAGTAATGATGGTCAATCCAGACCACCATAAGGCCTAAATTAACCCATTAAGTAATGATGGTCAATCCAGACCACCATAAGGCCTAAATTAACCCATTAACTCATGGTGGTCAATACAGACCACCATAAGGCTCTATTTAACCCCATCAGTCCCATAAGGGTATATTATTACCATTATGGGCCTGTTACAACCCAACATTAACCACATAAGTGCCATGATGGTCCTCAAGGACCATCATGACACTAACTACAAACACTACACTATAACCCCCAATAAACCATTTAATCTAAACTAACCCCCCTCTACACTAATCTTTTAACACTTACACTACCTACCTACACTACCTACCCCCTAATAAACCTCCCCAACACTCTAATTACAAAAAACAATAAACCTACAGCACAGAAAACAAAAAACCTACAGTACAAAAAACAAAAAAACCTACAGTACAAAAAACAAAAAAACCTACAGTACAGAAAAAATAAAAATTACAACCCCACCCCCCACTACAGAAAACAAAAAAATACATTACAACCCCACCCCCCACTACAGAAAATAAAAAAAATTACACACCTGAAAAGGAAAGACAGATAAACACAATACAATAATACATATAATACATTACATACATTACATACAATACATGACATTACATATAATATATTAAATATAATATATTAAATATAATATATTACATATAATACATTACATACATTACATACAATACATGACATTACATATAATATATTAAATATAATATATTAAATATAATATATTACATATAATACATTACATACATTACATACAATACATGACATTACATATAATATATTAAATATAATATATTAAATATAATATATTAAATATAATATATTACATATAATATATTACATATAGTCCTAATCAAATACCCCCTATCTATCTAACATACAATCTATTTAATTTAAAATAAATCCTAACTATATCAAATACATCCCCCTATCTATCTAATATACAAAAAATCCTAACTACATACACAGACCCTTATTCTAAAATAAAATAAAATAATTACAGTCCTAACTACATACACAGACCCTAATTCTAAGCTAAAATCAATAAATTAAGACCACTTACCTTTAAGATGTTGCTTCAGATCACTAACCTATGGGTCAAACAAAAAAAAAAATTAGTACAAAACATTAACATCAAATAAATAAACATTCTATACATTCTACATATTCAACTCACCTTTACAGCATGTCCAGTCACTGTTAAGCTCTTCCGGCGCGGCCCTGTTAAAAAAAAAAAACACAATACATGAATACATGAATACAATATATAAACAATAAATAAAATACACAAATAAACATCTAAATATACATTTAACTTACCTCCCCGCGATGTCCCCGGCCTTCTCTCCTTCAGCCCCGGCTGGGCCGCGGAACCATCCGCGCTCTAAAAAAAAATAAAAAAAAAACTAACGGAGGTCTGCACTGGCAGACCTCCCCGACGCTACTGAACCTCCCGGAGTCGTTTCCGGGAGGAAATTGGCATTGGCGGCTTGTGATTGGCTGAAAAAGCTGTCAGCCAATCAAAAGTCGTCAATGTAGGAGCCAATCAGGATGCGCAGATGTCTTCTACCAATCACTCCGTGGGGGTGTATCCCATAGTGATTGGCTGAAGGCATCTGAGCGTTGTGATTGGTTCCCATAAAGATAGACAAGTGTTTTAGCCAATCAGGGTGGGATATTGGGGTGTATCCCATCCTGATTGGCTCACACATTGACGACTTTTGATTGGCTGAAATTGATAGACAGCTTTTTCAGCCAATCACAAGCCGCCAATGCCAATTTCCTCCCGGAAACGACTCCGGGAGGTTCAGTAGCGTCGGGGAGGTCTGCCAGTGCAGACCTCCGTTAGTTTTTTTTTTATTTTTTTTTAGAGCGCGGATGGTTCCGCGGCCCAGCCGGGGCTGAAGGAGAGAAGGCCGGGGACATCGCGGGGAGGTAAGTTAAATGTATATTTAGATGTTTATTTGTGTATTTTATTTATTGTTTATATATTGTATTCATGTATTCATGTATTGTGTTTTTTTTTTTTAACAGGGCCGCGCCGGAAGAGCTTAACAGTGACTGGACATGCTGTAAAGGTGAGTTGAATATGTAGAATGTATAGAATGTTTATTTATTTGATGTTAATGTTTTGTACTAATTTTTTTTTTTGTTTGACCCATAGGTTAGTGATCTGAAGCAACATCTTAAAGGTAAGTGGTCTTAATTTATTGATTTTAGCTTAGAATTAGGGTCTGTGTATGTAGTTAGGACTGTAATTATTTTATTTTATTTTAGAATAAGGGTCTGTGTATGTAGTTAGGATTTTTTGTATATTAGATAGATAGGGGGATGTATTTGATATAGTTAGGATTTATTTTAAATTAAATAGATTGTATGTTAGATAGATAGGGGGTATTTGATTAGGACTATATGTAATATATTATATGTAATATATTATATTTAATATATTATATTTAATATATTATATTTAATATATTATATGTAATGTCATGTATTGTATGTAATGTATGTAATGTATTATATGTAATATATTATATTTAATATATTATATTTAATATATTATATGTAATGTCATGTATTGTATGTAATGTATGTAATGTATTATATGTAATATATTATATTTAATATATTATATTTAATATATTATATGTAATGTCATGTATTGTATGTAATGTATGTAATGTATTATATGTAATATATTATATTTAATATATTATATTTAATATATTATATGTAATGTCATGTATTGTATGTAATGTATGTAATGTATTATATGTATTATTGTATTGTGTTTATCTGTCTTTCCTTTTCAGGTGTGTAATTTTTTTTATTTTCTGTAGTGGGGGGTGGGGTTGTAATGTATTTTTTTGTTTTCTGTAGTGGGGGGTGGGGTTGTAATTTTTATTTTTTCTGTACTGTAGGTTTTTTTGTTTTTTGTACTGTAGGTTTTTTGTTTTCTGTGCTGTAGGTTTATTGTTTTTTGTAATTAGAGTGTTGGGGAGGTTTATTAGGGGGTAGGTAGTGTAGGTAGGTAGTGTAAGTGTTAAAAGATTAGTGTAGAGGGGGGTTAGTTTAGATTAAATGGTTTATTGGGGGTTATAGTGTAGTGTTTGTAGTTAGTGTCATGATGGTCCTTGAGGACCATCATGGCACTTATGTGGTTAATGTTGGGTTGTAACAGGCCCATAATGGTAATAATATACCCTTATGGGACTGATGGGGTTAAATAGAGCCTTATGGTGGTCTGTATTGACCACCATGAGTTAATGGGTTAATTTAGGCCTTATGGTGGTCTGGATTGACCATCATTACTTAATGGGTTAATTTAGGCCTTATGGTGGTCTGGATTGACCACCATGAGTTAATGGGTTAATTTAGGCCTTATGGTGGTCTGGATTGACCATCATTACTTAATGGGTTAATTTAGGCCTTATGGTGGTCTGGATTGACCACCATGAGTTAATGGGTTAATTTAGGCCTTATGGTGGTCTGGATTGACCATCATGAGTTAATGGGGTAATTATAGTTGCCTGGGGTTAATATTTTTAGTGCGAGTCCTTTCAGGACCTTTACGGTCCTTTGAGGACCCGCGAGGCGGGAAATTTAAAATTGAATTGCAGCAGGGTCACGATCGGTGCCGATCGGGGCCCCCCGCTGCAGGGGGTTTATATGGGGACACTTCGGGGGTCCCGATGGGGACCCCCAGCATAGAGGGGGGTTAATTTTAAGTGCCGCGGCCGGGATTGGGTAATAGTGTGCCGCGGCCCCTTTAAGGAGCCGCGGCGGGGAATTTAAAAGTTTTAAATGCAGCGGGGGCCTGATCAGTGCCGATCGGGGACCCCCGCTGCAAGGGGTTAATGTGTGGGGGCTGCGGGGGTTCCTATGGACCCCTGCAGCAAGGTGTTCATGTGAGGACACTTCGGGGGTCCCGACAGGGACCCCCGCATTGAGGGGGGGTTCATTTTAGGTGCCTGGGGGGGGTTTGGAGTACCCCCCACGGCAATGCTTATGTGGGGGACTGCCGCGGAGGTCCCTTTTAGGACCCCCGCAGCACTTGATGAGGAGTGGGAGCCTGCGATATCATCTCGCAGGCTGTCACTCCTCATGTACATTTACGCAGTGTAGATACGTACGGGCCTGCTGCGTAGCTCACACGTTGCTCGCAGCAGGGCTAATTTAATAGCATTGTAAGTTAGAGAAACTTTGCAGTACGTAGGGCTTAAGTAGAAGCCTCTTATTTACGAGGCTGGAATTTAATAGGGCCCTGTGTGTCTATAAGCTTTTTCTGCTGAGTAGATCTATATTCTAGAATGCTATATCTCTGGAAGGTATAGTGGCTCTTATCTTTATCTGAGTTTTCCACCAGTATATGGTTGATATACTCCTTTCAAATTGCGGAGTCTAGGTGGCTCATCTATTTAGTAGGTCTTGTGCTCTGGTTCTTATCTCTTATATATTAATCACTGCTGGGAAATTGCCACTGTGGTATTGTAACGGATCTTCTGGCACCCCGACCGGGTACCTCCGTTGATAGACGCCTCCTAGTTTGCGCCGAGGCCTACAAGCACCGTATAGGACACCTCAACCACCACAGACTCCACAACCGCTGTAGTTTAGCTGGAGCCGCGCCGTCTTCCTTCCACCCTGTATGAATCTCCAGCATCCAGGACCGTGTGGGGAAGACCTCTCCTCCAAGGAGGACACATCAGGAACAAGCGTTCAGTAGTTACAGCTCAAGGGAGTATGCAAAAGCATAGCAATCCCCAGTATGATAGAGCCATCCCCTCCAATAACGAGACGAGGCTACGTTTTGAAGGGTCAAGAAGAACTATATTTTAATGACAGGGAATCTCCTTTTATGCAATGGTGCCCTCTGAAGGGCTACACCCACATAATTATCACAGCCAATTATATACATGGTTCAACCCCCACGTCTCCTCCCCTCAGATAACAGGTAACACAATTAAAACAGACACAATTTTACCCACATTCTGGATGTACCCCAAAAACAGGGGGTACACCTTTAAGTCCAGCACCATTCAATAGCTCTCACCCAGGGGAACAACATATAAAAAAATGGCATGAATCAGACCAGGGGTTCAAAAGTTAGTAAAAGTATCTTTTACCCATAACACACAGACATTTCACAGGCAATACACATAGAGGGACAATAGGTGAGTCACACCTCCCTGGCAACTTGATATAATCGGACATTGATTAAATCAGCCTTCTTTGTTCTTATGTTTGAGAATGAAAACACTTTATACAATCGACTTTCTTATCTGTAACAGGATTCTCTGTAATAGGATTATCTATTAGCCTAGTAGCTGTGATATTCTGAGCCAATATATTCTGTAGAACATAAAACAACATATCTACAGTACAGCAATGTGATCATATTTTAACCAAGAATTAAATAACCATAAAACAGGGTAAAACAGTGATGGGTTCCGTTACAGGTATATGCTCTCAATGAGCTATAGTTCTTGTCTCTTATATATAAGAGTTCCTGCTGGGAAATTTCCGCTGTCATGCATGCTCTCACTGAGCTCTCAAAAGAACCATACTGCCTAATAAAGAGCAAAATGCCTGCTGCTAGAGAGACTATACTCTATCAATCGTTTGTCCTTCCAATTCAGCACTTATGCAATCTTTCACTCATTTGGATAAGGACAGGGAGGGTAACCATGCATACTACACACAAGCAATCAGTGTAAAGAACTCCAGCGTGTCCTTAACGTCGGGACAAGCTGCGTCATCAAAAGCCAACGCATTTCGACGTCATCAGACGTCTTCTTCAAGGGTGAGCTTGCTGGGGCTGTTGGAGCCCTTGAAGAAGACGTCTGATCTTTATATCTATATATCTATCTATATCTGCGTATCTATCTATCTATCTATCTATCTATATATCTGTTTATCTGCCTATCTATCTATTTATCTATCTATGATCTATCTATCTGTCTGCCTATCTGTCTATCTATTTATGATCTATCTATCTATCTTTCTATCTATGTATTTATCTATCTATCTATCTATCTATCTATCTATCTGTCTGCCTATCTGTCTATCTATTTATGGTCTTTCTATCTATCTAAATATCTATATCGATATCTGCCTATCTATCTATCTATCTATCTATCTATCTATCTATCTATCTATCTATCTATCTATCTATCTGCGCATCTATCTATTTATTTATTTATCTGCCTATCTATCTAACTATCTATCTGTCTATCTATCTAACTATTTATCTATTTATCTATGTATTTATCTATCTATCTATCTATCTATCTATCTATCTATCTATCTATCTATCTATCTGTCTATCTATTTATGATCTATCTTTCTATCTATCTATCTGCCTATCTATCTATCTATCTATCTATCTATCTATCTATCTATGATCTATCTGTCTGCCTATCTGTCTATCTATTTATGATCTTTCTATCTATCTAAATATCTATATCGATATCTGCCTATCTATTTATCTATCTTTGTATCTATCTATCTGCCTATCTATCTATCTATCTATCTATCTATCTATCTATCTATCTATCTATCTACTTATCTATCTATTTATCTGCCTATCTATCTATCTATCTATCTATCTATCTATCTATCTATCAATCTATCTATGTATCTATCTGCCTATCTATTTATGATCTATCTTTATATATATCTATATATCTATCTATCTGTCTGCCTATCTATTTATGATCTATCTTTCTTTCTATCTATCTATCTATCTATCTATCTATCTATCTATCTATCTATCTATCTATCCCCTTTTCTCTTTCCTTTTCCATCCCTCTAACTCTCTCACACCCTCATCCTTTAATTGTCCTTCCCCTCTCTCTACTTCTCTCTCAATCACTTTCTATTTCTCTTTTTCCCCTACCCTTCATCTTTTCATTCCCTCTCGCTTCCCTTCTCTCTTACTCTCCCCCTTATCCTTCCATTCTCTCTTCCTCTTTCTCTCACTCCACTAATTCACTCATTCATTCCTTCTCTTATCCTCTCCCTTTCTCTCCATTACCTCCCCTTCCCTTCCATTCTTTCTTCCTCTCTCTCTCCCATTTTCTCTCCCTCCCTCTTTCTCCCCATCCCCCATCCCTCCATTCTCTCTCCCCTTCTCTTTCTTTTTCTCCCCTTCCCCTTCTCATGGTTTCTTTCAAAATCTCTCTCCCCGAATAACTGTGTGTGGGGGGAGTGACCGGAAATGGGAGCTTAGCCGCGAAACCCGGCGAGAAGCGGATGGAGACGGCGTCTCGTGTCATGCTGCGAGAGCTGTGAGCTGGAGGTAGCTGCTTAGCCCAGGGAGAGCGTGGACATAAGCGGAATAAACCCGCAATAGTGAATCAAGCCGGGCAGTGATGGAAGTGGATTACCAGCCGGAGTAACGGTAAGGAAATCCCGCTTTAGAATAAAACAAAAAGGGGCACAGCTAAGCCCTGACAACCTGACAAAGTTCGGCGAATTACATCAGAAGGAATACTTCACACAAGAGGGTTTGACCCCACAACCACGGAAAGAGAGGAGCCTGAGAGGGCAGACAGAGGACTCCAGGTGTGGGACACCAGAGAAACTCAGCGGTGCTCCAGGGCAGGAAGGTAAGGAAAATGGGAAAACCCACCCTTACCATTTATAATAAGAACTGATAATAAAGATACTGCTGTAACTTTTATTTAAGGCTGTGACTTTTACAAGGAATTGTATAACAACTAAAAGCATTGGATTTTGAGAACCCAAGCACAGCTAATATAAAACGCAAACCCTGAGGCTAGCAGTGACTTAGCTCTAAGAATATATTATGCATGACACAAACTGTAAGACAGAAACGTTCCATTAATAAGAGGAATATAATTCATAATTGCAACACTACCTTCTCTGGGAATAGGACCTGTGCAATCAGTATATAAGGACATTATATAAGCAATTATCATAGAAAACTGCAGAAGGCTACACGATAACAGATATCATAATGTCATGATGGTGGAACAATTGTAAGATCTAAGAAAGTACTAACTGTAACGACTATTAAGCCTGGTGATATTAATTCAGGTAATCCAACTGGTAGATCTTGCGGCCAGTACTGACCCAGCTTTAACACTGGAAATTGCAGAACTTAATCTGTGAGAAAGTTAGGTCTGGCCAAGAAAAGGAACGGTAACAATAACTCCCTGGGATCAGGACTGATGGATATACTCCAGAAATATTCTATATAAGTAACAGCTACAGGGAAATATAGAAGATCTCATCATAATAATGTTTTAATAATCATGAGGACTGGGGAAGTATTAAACGTTAAAATATACTTCTTATTATAACATAACCAGAGGTATAGGCCAGCAAACAAATTGTTAAAAGAGAGGGCAGGAAGAATGAGAGCGAGGGGAAAGTGAGGAAAACAAAAGGGAGACAAAATCCTTAAAATAACTCCCCTCAGGTGGGAGTGGTGAAGAAAACAGAAAAAGGGGAAACAGAGCACTGCAAAAGTAAAATAAGATGGCGACCAAAAATAAATTCAAAGTGCGTAAAAGTCCGATATCAGAGCCATCTCCCTTTTTCACGCCTAAAAACTCTGTAAATTCCCTCCCAAAACACACCCCGAAAGAAGCTCTGGATCAAAGCATTGCTCCTCCCTCTACAAATTCACCAAATAGAGATTTTGAAGAACAAGAGGAAAATCTTCTTTCTACAGACAAAATGAAAGAGATTTTGAAGAACTTTCAAGCAGAATTTTTTGCTGAAATTAAGAGCCAAATAATGGAAAACGCCAAATCAATAAGAGAAGTGAATAAACGATCCGCTGACTTAGAGGATAAATTCGATAAGTTGATTATTGATCATAACATGCTCCTGGAGCAATCATCAAAAATGGCTTCTCAAATTACTATACTCAACGACCAGATGAATAGGATGGAAGACAAATCGCGGAAAAATAACCTCTGAATAAGAGGAATACCTAAAGCTATAAAAAAAGAAGATCTCCCAACATACATCACGGAATTGTTTTCCAAAATTACTCCTAATTTTTCCCATCTGGATCAGAAACTCGATACAGTTCATCGAATTCCTCTCCCAAGCCATTTACAAAATAAAAGCTCCAGAGATGTGATCGTCAGAATTCACCACTTACTTACAAAAGAAGCAATATCCAAAGCAAGTTATATAAAGAAGACGTTTGAACATCCATATGAAAATATTCACATTTTTCCAGATCTTTCAAAAGGTACAATCAATAAAAGAAAGGAATTCAACTCTATAACACAAGGCCTAAGGAAGAGCAATCTCATATACAAATGGACCTTTCCAGTCGGTTTACTGGTACTACAAGGATCGTCTTGGCACAAGATTAAGTCCCCTGCAGAGGGTGAAAACTTTTTGAGTACTGCAATGCCTAATACTCCTGACCCTAAAGAACTTTTGATTAAATTGCAAGCTCCAACGCCAGATTGGCAGAGGAAGAAATGACTTTGATGGACTTAAAGGAACAACTAGATATCATCTTATTTGTCTTGTGTTCCTCTCCATCTACCTCTTCTCTCTTTTCTCCTTTCCCTCTCTCCTCCTCATCTTCCTTTCTCTCCTTTTGATGTGATCTTGGTATAAATTATTATAAGAGAGGGGGAGGGGAGGCGGCCGAGGGCGGGGGAGGGATGGAGGAAGAATGGTGAAGATATGAATGGTTTATAGTAACCCCTGATAATAAGGGAGATTAGGAAAGAGATAAGATCAAAATGGACAGGGGAAGCTTGTATAGATTAAAGCTAGTTAATCGTATCAAGGGTGAGCGAGGAGGAGAGGGGGGGTGGGCGAGGGAGGGGAGGGGGTAAGGGAAAGGAAAAATAAAGCAGTAAATAGTACTTAAATAATACAAAGTAAGCTAAAGATGCATAAGACAAACTAGAGTTTGGGTCAAGGGCAGTAAGGATATCTGTTAATAAATAACAGTAAACAGAAAAGAGAGGTAGAGATAGAGTTTTAAATATAATAATGGAAAGTGTAGCTCAAGTTATCTTCATCTCCAGAAGAATCCGCTAACCATTTCTGAATAACAGCGGAATCCCTGCTGAACAGAAGTTTGGAAAGGCTAGCTGATAGCCTCTTCTGTTCTAACTGTATGAATGTTTGTATGAATGAAAGTAAGGAGGTTTTTATTTTTGTGACTTATAAAGTCATAATAAAGATAGCCATTTCAGCTAAGTGTGCAACAAAATATAGCATGGCTAAAGAACCCTTCCAAATCCAATGTCGTTAAAAATATTTAGTTGGAATGTAAAGGGTCTAAATTCTCCTAGTAAAAGGAAAACGGTTTATAGACATTGCAGAAAAGAGAATGCAGATTTGATATTTCTTCAAGAGACACACTGGGGGAATACTAAAATCCAGAGTTTTGCAACAGGTGGTTTTGATTTTAGACATCATTCAATAGGGGCAAAAACAAAGAGAGGAGTCTCAATTTGTTTTCCCAATAACCTAGAAATAGTGGAAGTAATATTAATTATAGATTCAGATGGAAGATATATTTTATGGAACGGACAAATTAATAATCAGAAAATTACATTAATAAATATTTATGCCCCGAATGAGAAGCAAGGAAAATTCCTGAAGCAAATAGGTAGTTTAATTAGGAAGTTTGCTCAGGGGCCGCTGGTGATGGCCCGTGACTTTAACATGATTTCAAATATAAATTTAGATAGGTCTATAAAACTGGTACAAAAAAAATTAATAAAAGTGAGTAAGGATGCGCAGATATTTACTATATGGATGATTAAAAATAAGTTATTTGATGCTTCGCGAGTTCAACACCCAAATCAAAAGGAGTTTTCTTTCTACTCAAATCCACACAATATATATTCACGAATTGATTTAACATTAGTAAACGCTCAAATAATTGACAAGATCACGCACACGGAAATAGGTAAGATTGTTATTTCCGATCACGCTTATATTACATTAGTAGTAGAAATTAATAAAGTAAAGTTAGATAGACACAATGGAGATTAGACGACACTATAATAAAAATAGAAAAAAATAAAGAATATTTAAGTAAAGAAATATCTAAAATGTTTTACATTAACATGCACACGGTTCCTTCCTACTGCACGATTTGGAATTCACAAAAAGCTTTCACAAGAGGTTTGATTATTAAACTTAAATCCCAATTAATAAGTCAGAGAGGAGCTCCTTTAAAAAAAATTATATATAGAATTAAATAAGCTGGAATCTAAATTCATTTTAGATCCACATTATCAAACAATGGCAGAGATTAAAATAATACGGAACAGTATTGTAACGGAGCTGAAGCACAAATCCAAAATCTCCGCTGGTATACGGTAAAATACCCAAGAGGCACTACAGTTTCACCATTCCCGACCTCCCATATTGGACGACACACAATTTGGGAGTCAAATGAATACTGACTTTATTTTGTTATGTGCAGAAATATTTATACACATCTCTTCCCACAGGCAATCCACATCCCCCATAGTTGGCCACACAATACACATGGAGGGACAATAGGTGAGTCACACCTCCCTGGCAACTTGATATAATCAGACATTGATTAAATCAGCCTTCTTTGTTCTTATCTGAGAATGAAAACACTTTATACAATCAACTCCCTTATCTCTGAAGTCTCTGTAATAGGATTATCTATTAGCCTAGGTCTGCAATAGTCTGGCTAATATTCTGCAGAGCATAAACCAACATACATATAATATAACAGTAGGATCATATTTTAACCAATAATTAAATAACCATAAAACAGGGTAAAACAGTGATGGGTTCCGTTACACACCTCCCCCGTGACCATAAGCCGGCATACACGGTCTGATCCCAACGGATCTGCCTGGGGATGTCCGGACAAAAGTATTTGTTGGTCAATTCTCTAGTTTGACAACCCATCAGCATTACTGCAATTCACATTTACTCATATTTCACATATCCCCAGATAGCTGGGATCTGAGCGCACAAAACTACCGAATAGCGCTCAGATCCTATTCACACAGTTCAATTGCCATGTAGCTAAAGTCTTTCCCATAGTCTTTCATTATATGAATGGGCTCCATGGCATAGCTATCTGTGGTATCATGGTTCACACAGGGCAAGTACCGAATGACCCCCCTGTATGTAAAGGGCCAGAATGAGTGACATACACTCTGGTATGGCCGAATACTGTGTTTAAAGGGCAATATGTCCCAGAGCCATAGTCGCAGGGCAGGAGGCTGGCAAACAGTCCTCTCCAAGACAAAGTGGCGAAGGGCACTTCGTCACACATCTCCCCTTTGGGGGGAAGTCTAACCAGGCGCCTGGATATTTCGCTGTGGTGATGGGGCAACACGCTGAGGGGACTTGAGGGGCAGAGGCCAGCGGTACTCTGCCCTGATGCCAGCTCTTCTGCTGGTATAACTTGCAGGACATCCTGCTCTGTACAAGGGACAAAGGGAGGGCAGAGGCCGACTGCACTCTGCCCCACTGTTAGCTCTTCTGCTGGGGTACTTGGGACGTCTTCCGGCTCAGTAGCCAGGGAAAGGTGGGGGTCAGTGGGGGTTAACATTTCCTCTGTTAACCCTGGGGCCACATTAGGAGTTAGCTGGGGAGGGGAATTTGTACTTACCCCCTCCTCCGGTTGTCCCAGTGAGAGTAGTTTGGGATCTGGACAGGCTGTCCAGCATCCCGGTAGGTCAGGCACAGAGACCCTGGTCCCATCTGCGCCGTCTGGGAGATTGGTGTCTCCCCTTGTTAGGGTAAGCTGTCGCTGGGGGGAGAGGGCGACATCTTCAGCTCCCTGGGGTTCACACTGCCGCTGGGGGGGGAAGGACGACCCATTCGCCTCCCTGGGGTACACACTGCCGCTGGGGAGGAAGGATGGCACCTTCTGCTCCCTGGGGTACACACTGTCGCTGGGGAGGAAGGACGACACCTTCTGCTCCCTGGGGTACACACTGCCGCTGGGGAGGAAGGACGGCCCCTTCTGCTCCCTGGGATACACACTGTCGCTGGGGAGGAAGGACGACACCTTCAGCTCCCTGGGGTACACACTGCCGCTGGGGAGGAAGGACGGCCCCTTTTGCTCCCTGGGGTACACACTGCCGCTGGGGGGGAAGGACGACACCTTCAGCCCCCTGGGGTACACACTGCCGCTGGGGGGGAAGGACGACACCTTCGGCCCCCTGGGCTACACACTGCCGCTGGGGAGGAAGAACGGCACCTTCTGCTCCCTGGGGTACACACTGTCGCTGGGGAGGAAGGACGACACCTTCAGCTCCCTGGGGTACACACTGCCGCTAGGGAGGAAGGACGACACATTCAGCTCCCTGGGGTACACACTGCCGCTGGGGAGGAAGGATGACACCTTCAGCTCCCTGGGGTACACACTGCCGCTGGGGCGGAAAGGACGACACCTTCAGCTCCCTGGGGTACACACTGCCGCTGGGGAGGAAGGACGACACCTTCAGCTCCCTGGGGAACACACTGCCGCTGGGGGGAAAGGACGACACCTTCGGCCCCCTGGGGTACACACTGCTGCTGGGGAGGAAGGACGACACCTTCAGCTCCCTGGGGTACACACTGTCACTGGGGAGGAAGGACGACACCTTCAGCTCCCTGGGGTACACACTGCCGCTGGGGAGGAAGGACGACACCTTCAGCTCCCTGGGGTACACACTGTCGCTGGGGAGGAAGGACGACACCTTCAGCTCCCTGGGGTACACACTGCCGCTGGGGGGGAAGGACGACACCTTCGGCCCCCCTGGGGTACACACTGTCGCTGGGGAGGAGAATTAGTTGGAGTATTCCACGTGGAGCGGTTTCTGTTTCTGGGACAGTCTCTCTGCATGTGGCCCTGCTGGTTACACGTGTGGCACCTGATGTACCGTAGAGGGGTTTGGTAGTTCCCACCACCCGGACGCAGTGCTGGGGGGGGTTAATGGTGGCAGGTAGGTTAGCAGCTCCCAAGATGGACCGCTCCCGTGCCCGCTGCTTTTCCATTATGTATTTGTGGATATCTGTCATTAACCATTCCAAGGTTTTTATGGGAAGTGTACCTGGGAAAAAGGCCAGTCTGCTTTGGAGTTCTCTTCCAAACTCAGTCTGTGGGGCAATAAGAGGTACTGTAACCATGAGTTCCTTTCTGTCTGCATCCCTGTAGTCTGCGGCCGCCTCCTCCTCCTCATGATGGAATGCTGTCCGAAAACTAGCCGTTCCATCCTGCTGTAGCCAGGGGCCCTGTACGGATACTAGCGTTGCCCTCAATTTGTACTCCACGGAATGGTGTCTCCTGTAGCTGTCCTTCTGACCGTGGGAACAATTCTGCCACTTGCCACCAAATGTAACGGAGCTGAAACACAAATCCAAAACTCCGCTGGCATACGGTAAAATACCCAAGAGGCACTACAGTTTCACCATTCCCGACCTCCCATATTGGACGACACACAATTTGGGAGTCAAATGAATACTGACTTTATTTTGTTATGTGCAGAAATATTTATACACATCTCTTCCCACAGGCAATCCACATCCCCCATAGTTGGCCACACAATACACATAGAGGGACAATAGGCGAGTCACACCTCCCTGGCAACTTGATATAATCAGACATTGATTAAATCAGCCTTCTTTGTTCTTATCTGAGAATGAAAACACTTTATACAATCAACTCCCTTATCTCTGAAGTCTCTGTAATAGGATTATCTATTAGCCTAGGTCTGCAATAGTCTGGCTAATATTCTGCAGAGCATAAACCAACATACATATAATATAACAGGAGGGTCATATTTTAACCAATAATTAAATAACCATAAAACAGGGTAAAACAGTGATGGGTTCCGTTACAAGTATAAATAAGATCAATCAGCTAAGATCAGATAGAGAATTATGGCGCTACCAACAGATTTACCATCACCAAAATAACAGAAATAGTAAACTACTAGCTACCCAAGCAAAAAAGAAAAAAGAAAACAAAAGAATAACAGTTATAAAAGAAAAAGGAAGATATATTTCTTCCCCGCAGGAAATTGGCCAAGCTTTTTGCAATTACTATCAGGAATTATATAATTTAGAAAAAGATGATTCCTTTTGCAAACCACGAGTAGAAGAAATACAAGCATTTTTGGATGAGATCCAACTACCCAAATTAACATCAGATGAGCAAGTAGAACTGAATAAACCAATTACAAATCAGGAAGTTCTTCAAGTGATTAAGCAACTGAAACCCTATACTACGCCAGGACCAGACGGATATACTAATCTTTTTTATAAAACAGTCTGTCAAATTTTAAGCCCTCAGCTTACAGAAGTGTTTAATGAAATTAAAACTACTGGAATTATGCCAATGGAAATGACAAAAGTAGCATTGATAATGATTCCAAAGACCAATTTGGACCCCCAGTCTTGTGCCAATTATAGACCCATTTCACTTTTAAATGCAGATACCAAACTATATGCGAAGATTCTGGCCCTTAGAATTCAAAAATTCATAGAAAAATTAATTGCAATAGAACAAATGGGATTTGTGACTGGTAGACAGGGAACAGAGAATATTAGAAAACTTATGAATCTGGGCGAAATTGCAAGATTAAAAGGAGCTCCCAGCCTATTCTTGTCCTTAGACGCTGAGAAAGCGTTTGACAGAGTAGGGTGGGAGTACATGAGATTAGCGCTGTCTAAATTTGGCTTCGGGGAATTTGGGGCCAAGGCGATAGGGGCCCTGTATAGATCCCCCTCAGCAGAAGTAACAGGTTTGGGTTACAGAGCAAGTCCCTTTGGAATCACAAACGGTACCAGACAGGGTTGTCCTCTCTCCCACACCCTATTTGCGCTAATGATAGAACCACTGGCGGAAGCTATTAGATCATCCCCACAGATTCATGGGATTAGGATGGGGGAGAGGGAACATAAAATCACTTTATATGCAGATGATGTTGTTTTGTCACTTACCCGTCCGGAAGAATCTCTTTGCCATCTAGTAAAGCTAATAGATGCATACAGTAGAGTGTCTTATTACAAGTTGAACTATAGAAAATCAGAAACACTTTTTTACAACGTTCCAATGGGTTTGCTTTCTCGATTGAAGCCCAGTTACCCTTTTGATTGGAACTCAAAATCATTCAAACATCTAGGAATCATCTTTTTGGGAAATATACAGAAAATGGTTGATAGAAATTACAAAGATTTATACTTTAAGTTCCAAAAGATCATAGGCAACTGGCGAAAAGACAGATTTTCCTTCTCTGGGAAAATGGCGGTAGTTAAAATGATGTTACTCCCCAGAGTTAATTACATCTTAATGTGCATTCCCTTCAAGATTCCTAGAAACTGGATTAAGAAATTGCAACGTGCAATTGATGTATTTATACACCATTCTAGATACATAAGGTTAAAAAAAACTACTATGTGAAGGAGTTTTTTAAAGGGAGGTATCTCATATCCCCTATTGCAACCATATCAAGAAGCAAATTGTATAGCACATTCCTTGAAATGGCTAGAAACAGCACATAAATTACCATGGATACAAATAGAAAAAGCTTTAACCCCAAATCACCATTTATCAGCTTTGGTTTATGCTGAAAAACCCTTTTATAAGGAGCTTGCTGTAGGATCATCGGTTATGAAAGAAATTTTAAAAAATTGGAGACAGATTAATAGTAAATACAAACTTATCCCTAGGGGCAGTTTAATCACTCCGGTGAAATCGCTTGTACATCCAAGCATGTCAAGAATTATTAAAGATTGGAATAGCGAGGGATTATTAGCTATAAGGGATACTGTTATTAACGGGTTAATAGCACCCTTTGACCAAATAAAAAAAAAGTTTAACATTTCAGGAGAAGGATGGCTAGCATATGAAGCTTATAGAGCTACCTGTGGTATAACTAATGTACACTCACAATATAGGAAAGATTTAAACCCTATAGAAAAAATTCTCCTTAAATCGGAGAAAAAACACTTGATATCCAAATGTTTTAATATTATAAGATCTTTCGGAGAACATTTTAAAACCAAGGGTATGAAACAATGGGAGTTGAGCTTAAACTTAGAAATAAATGAGACAGACTGGGAAACATCTTTGAAAATAACAGACAGATTTATTAAACAAACAGCATACAGAGAAATGTTTTTTAAAGTTATTAATAATTGGTACATTACACCTATCAAAACTGCACAAATCTCACACTCCCCTTTGGATAGAATGTGCTGGAGAGAATGTGGCAGCGCAGCTCATCTATTGCATATTTTATGGGATTGCCCTAAGTTAAAACCCTTTTGGGAAAGCTGTTATGAATTTTTGGGCAAGATGGTTGGGATCCAATTCCCTTTTAGGGGGGAATGCAGCTTGTTACACATTTTTCCAAGCGAAGTAACCGTTGAGGGAAAAGCACTTGCTATTATGATTTTTTCAATAGCAAAAAATGTAATAATTAGTAATTGGAAAGGAAAGTCTCCCCCCCCTCTTTGCTGACATCATTTGGAAAATAAAATATTTCCGAGAATTCGAGGCAAATTTTGCACAAAAAGGCCTAATTAAGGTAATTCATTAAAATGGAAAGTATGGGACCTGAAACAAGGAACAACAAAGTAACAGATTACCGTAAATATGCTAGGCTTGAATGAGGGGTGAATGAGGTTGAATGATATTTTAATCAATGCAATGTTTCGATGTTGTAAGAGATTTGAGAAGAATGTATTAATATATATTTTGATTTTTGTACTGACTTTTTCGGAAAATAAAAGATTAAAAAAATAAAAAATAAAAAATCTCTCTCCATCTTTCTCTCTCACACTCTCTCCCCCTTCCACCCTCCAATAATTCTCTCTGCACCTCTCCTTTCATCCTCTTTTCCTTTCTCTCCCCTCTCTCCTTTAATGCTTCCCTGCCTTTCTGGTCATTCTCTCTCACACACTTGAAGTGGAACTTCTAAGGCCTATTATCGACTAGGATTAGGTTGTTATGCTATGTAGAGGGTGAGGGCGGTTGGTGTCACAATGAGGGGTGTGGTGGGTAAGTGCTGTTTCATCCCCACCAAACACTCACATTTTATAATATTATAGACCTTTATGGCCTGTTTGGATTCTGGGAAACATCATATTACTCTGTTCATTGAAAGTACTAATGGGGGGCTAATATGGGTAAGGGCAGAGTCATCCCATGTAGCTTTATTATCATCCTTGTAGTGGTTTGACTCTCTGATATTTTGCTCTGGGGTGTTAAATGGACTCTTAAAAATATAAATGTTTATATGCCAATTGCATTGAGGAGGATACAATTAATGAATTAACATAGCAGAACATATAAACAAAATAAAGTAGATTGAATATCCTATCATATTTATGCTTTTTGACTTATATTTGACTAATATGCAAAATGTTAATCCTTACCTTTTTTAACTGTATTTGTCCTGGAAATCCATTTACTCCGCAGCCTAGTAACTATAACTAATAATCTCGATTTTCTGTATTTTTAGCCCTGTTTTTAAAGTCAAGGGAGGTGCCTGTGTGATTTAACAAACACAGAATGATTTCCTGTTCTCATAAAAAGAGCCTTAAAAAAAATCACATTTCCCACAAAAAATGTTCATGTCCATGGCGACTAACATTATTAGTTTGGTACATACTGAGCAAACAATCAACTTTTGTTTCACTGTTTTTTAACCCCTTCACTGAAGAATGCAGAGCATTGGTTATATATATATATATGTTTGATAATGGCTATGGATTGAAGAGCGAGGCATTTGCATGTCCCAGCTCAGCTTCCCAGAATGCAGTGTAATAACTGTTTTTCTCGAAATTCTGAGCTGGAAGCAGGTTTTTACACTTATCTTTAGACATTGAACACAGATGTACTATTTATTTACTGTACTACTGTACAGTGGAGGGCTTCTGTCGCTCTTATGCCCACCATATTATAAATGAGCTGCGATCCCACTCCATGCTGATGATAGCCAGTAAGCTTGAAACAGCTGTAAATGGATAGGATACTCAGCTTGTGTTTAATCCAACCTTGGCTTTGCATTAAAGCTGTGTAATAAAGCATCCATAAGCTTAAAGGAAGCCATGTTTGATAATGGCTATGGATCGAAGAGCGAGACATTTGTGGGCACATTTGCATGTCCCAGCTCAGCGTCCCAGAATGCAGTGTAATAACTGTTTTTCTTGGAATTCTGAGCTGGAAGCAGTTTTTTTGTACTTGTTTTAGACATTCAAATGTGAACAAAGATGTACTATTTATCTACTATATATATACTAGCGTATTGCCCGCCAAAAAATTACGGCAATCAGATGTGTATGTTTTAAAAGTTGTTTAGTTATTAATATACATATGGAATTGTAAGGTAGCTAATGTTGTTTTCTGTGTACTACTGAAATATAGAATTCAAATTAATAAATTAATTTACGTATTTTTATGCATTGTGTTGAAGAGCTGGCAATCTGTGTTGATGTTGCTGCAGCATTAGTGGTGTGGAGCTGCTGTGTAAGCGTGATGAACGTGTGCAGTGTAATAGTGTGCGTGCGCGAGCCGAAACAGTTAACGTAGCTGTGGACTTCCGCATTATCCTAAAATGGTGGATTATGTGTGGTATGTGTCTTAGCGGATTATCGGTACGTGTTTTCCGTGGTTATAGTGCTGTACTACGGTTTAACGGCTCGTCTCGCTGCGCGAGGCTCGCCGGGCGATGATCGCCTGCGGCGCTCATCGCTAAGCCCGCTAAAGTACTACGGTTTGACAGTAAATATGTTAAAACCGTCAAATGACAGTCAATAAAGATTTAATGTTGTGAAATTTGTTTGCCACACAACATGACACTACATTTGTCCTTTTTTTTTTTCCTTAAAATAAATACAATTTTATTTTATTTTTATTTTTATTTTTGTAACTTGCATCTTATATTTCATCAAATGCGTTAATTTAGGCGGGAAATCCGATGTTGCGCGTGACAAAGTCGTTAAATCTGTGTTAATGCGTAAATCTGTAATTGGGTTTCGTAAAATGTACTCGCTACTGTCTTTTTACTCATTGCGCGGTTAATCCGCATCCTTTATCTTGTTGTTTTTCCAACACATACGTCTGTGGCTGTGTTTTACACAGTTCGTAGTAGTATAGCCTCGTTTTCATTTTTTTTGGCGGCCATTTTTTTCTCGCTTAGCCGATTTTCGATCTTTGTAACTCGGCTAAATCGATCTAAATTGCAGTTCCAACTCACTTCCAGACGTCCTGCCTGGTTCCCCATGCTGTAAGTGACCTTTATTTTATTTTTTAGTGTGTATTTAGTGTTTTTTTTAGTGTTTTGGTTCCGGCGCTTATCTCGTAATTTTTTTCATGACGTATTTTTTTTCTAAGTGCTACGGTTTAACGGCTCGCCTCGCTACATGAGGCTCGCCTGCAATGAGCGCCTGCGGCACTCATTGCCAAAGTGCTACGATTTAACGATGCGTGAGGCTCGCCGGGCAATGAGCGCCGCTAAGTCGTACGCACTACGCAACGCAGAGTGACGATGAATCGTAGTTCGAGAATTATAATATGTGATATATATATATATATATATATATATATATATATATATATATATATATATATATATATATATATATATATATATATATAGTTGTATTTATAAGCAGGTGAGTCTGGGATGGGGCCAGACAACTGAGTAAGCCTGGGATGGGGCCAGATAAGCAGGTAAATCTGAGATGGAGCCAGATAAGCAGCTAACACTGGGATGGTGCCAGACAACCAAGTAATCCTGGCATAGAGCCAGATAAGCAGGTACATCTGGGATGGAGCCAGATAACCAAGAAAGCCTGGGATGGGGCCAGATAAGCAGGTAAATCTGGGTTGGAGCCAGATAAGCAGCTAACTCTGGGATGGTGCCAGACAACCAAGTAATCCTGGCATAGAGCCAGATAAGCAGGTACATCTGGGATGGAGCCAGATAACCAAGAAAGCCTGGGATGGAGCCAGATAATCAGGTAAATCTGGGATGGAGCCAGATAACCAAGAAAGCCTGGGATGGGGCCAGATAAGCAGGTAAATCTGGGTTGGAGCCAGATAAGCAGCTAACTCTGGGATGGCGCCAGACAACCAAGTAAGCCTGGGATAGAGCCAGATAAGCAGGTAAATCTGGGATGGAGCCAGATAATCAGGTAGATCGGGGATGGAGCCAGATAACCAAGAAAGCCTGGGATGGGGCCAGATAAGCAGGTAAATCTGGGTTGGAGCCAGAAAAACAGCTAACTCTGGGATGGGGCCAGACAACCAAGTAAGCCTGGGATAGAGCCAGATAAGCAGGTAAATCTGGGGTGGAGCCAGATAACCAAGAAAGCATGGGATGGGGCCAGATAAACAGGTAATTCTGGGATGGATTTAAAAGCAGAGAAAAATTCAAATCCTCAATATACAGTGCCTTGCAAAAGTATTCACCCCCTTTGACTTTTTACCTATTTTGTTACATTACAGCCTTAAGTTCAATGTTTTGTTAATCTGAATTTGATGTGATGGATCAGAACACAATAGTCTAAGTTGGTGAAGTGAAATGAGAAAAATATATACATAAAACTATTTTTTAGAAATAATAAACAGAAAATTGGCATGTGCGTATGTTTTCACCCCCTTTGTTATGAAGCCCATAAAAAGCTCTGGTGCAACCAATTGCCTTTAGAAGACACATAATTAGTGAAATTATGTCCACATGTGTGCAATCTAAGTGTCACATGATCTGTCACTACATATACACACCTTTTTTGAAAGGCCCCAGAGGCTGCAACACCAAAAGCAAGAGGCACCACTAACCAAACACTGCCATGAAGACCAAGGAACTCTCCAAACAAGTAAGGGACAATGTTGTTGAGAAGTACAAGTCAGGGTTCAGTTATAAAAAAATATGCAAATCTTTGATGATCCCCAGGAGCACCATCAAATCTATCATAACCAAATGGAAAGAACATGGCACAACAGCAAACCTGCCAAGAGACGGCCACCCTCCAAAACTCACAGACCCACACTCAACAGGCACAGACCCGCACTCGCCCTACAGACGTAACAAGAAGTTTTTTTAAAAATAAACAAAACTGTATTTTAATTGTTTGAATTTGTAAATATTCACTGGGAATAATCTGCAATGGTGTGCGATAAAGAGAGAGAGAGAGAGCAGAGATTGAGAGAGAGGAGGGGAGAGAGACAGGAGTGGGGGAGAGAGAGGGGAGAGGGAGAGAGAGAGAGGAGAGAGAGAAGGAAGATTGAGAGAGAGGAGAGAGGAGGGGAGAGGGAGAGAGAAAGAGGGGGAGAGGGGGAGAGAGACAGAGAAGGGAGATGGAGAGAGAGGGGAGATTGAGAGGGAGGAGAGAGAGGGGAGATGTAGAGAGATGTAGAGAGAGGGAGAGAGAGAAGGAGAGAGACAGGAGTTGGGAGAGAGAGATAGGGGAGATGGAGAGAGATAGAGAGTGAGGGGAGATGGAGAGAGAGAGGGGGGAGATGTAGAGAGATGTAGAGAGAGGGAGAGAGAGAAGGAGAGAGACAGGAGTTGGGAGAGAGAGATAGGGGAGATGGAGAGAGATAGAGAGTGAGGGGAGATGGAGAGAGAGAAGGAGAGACAGAGATAGGTGAGATGGAGAGAGATAGAGAGTGAGGGGAGATGGAGAGAGAGAAGGAGAGAGAGAGAGGGGAGATGGATAGAGGGGGGTGAGAGAGAGGAGGTGCGAGAGAAAGTGAGGGGAGATGGATAGAGAGGGAGGGGAGATGGAGAGAGAGAGAGAGGGAGATTGAGCGGGAGGAGAGATGGAGAGAGAGCAAGGGAGAGAGAGAGAGAGAGGAGAGAGAAGGAGATAGAGCGGAGGGGAGAGAGAGACAGGTGAGAGAGAGAGAGAGATGAGGGGGGACAGACAGGAGGGGGAGAGAGAGGGGGGAGTTGGAGAGAGAGGGTTGAGAGAAAGGAGGGAAGAGGAGGGTAGAGAGAGAGGAAAGAAAGAGAGTGAGGGGAGAGGGAGAAAGAGAGGAGAGAGAGAGAGAAGGAGAGAGAGAGGTGGAATGGATATTGAGAGGGGGGTGGAGAGTGAAAGAGGGGTAGAGAGAGAAGAGGGGGGAGAGAGAGAGGGGAGATTGAGAGAGCGAGAGAGAGAGAGAGAGAGAGAGAGAGAGAGAGAGAGGTGCGATAGAGAGGAGGGGAGAGAGAGCGTGAGGGAGATGGAGAGAGGAGAGAGGAGAGGAAGAAGGAGAGAGAGAGAAGGAGAGAGAGAGAGAGCAGATGGAGAGAGGGGAGAGTGAGAGGAGGGGAGAGAAAGAGAGAGGGGGGGGGTGGAGGAGAGAGGGGGAGAGAGAAAGGAAGGGAGTGAGAGAGAGAGAGAGAGAGAGAGAGGTGGGAGATGAGAAAGAGACAGAGAGAGAATTAGATAGATAGATAGATAGATAGATAGATAGATAGATAGATAGATAGATAGATAGATAGATAGATAGATACATAGATACATAGATACATAGATAGATAGATAGATAGATAGATAGATAGATAGATAGATAGATAGATAGATAGATAGATAGATAGATAGATAGATACATAGATACATAGATAGATAGATAGATAGATAGATAGATAGATAGATAGATAGATAGATAGATAGATAGAAAGATAGATCATAAATAGATAGGCAGATAGATAGATAGATAGATATATAGAGATAGATAGATAGATAGATAGATAGATAGATAGATAGATAGATAGATAGAAAGATAGATCATAAATAGATAGACAGACAGATAGATAGATAGATAGATAGATAGATAGATAGATAGGCAGATAAATACATAGATAAATAGATAGATAGATAGATAGATAGATAGATAGATAGATAGATAGATAGATAGATAGATAGATAGATAGATAGATAGGCAGATAAATAAATAAATAGATAGGTGCGCAGATAAATAGATACATAGATAGATAGATAGATAGATAGACAGATAGATAGATAGATAGATACATACATATATAGATAGATAGATAGATAGATAGATAGATAGACAGATAGATAGATAGATAGATAGATAGATAAATATATATATATATATATATATATATATATATATATATATATATATATATATACAGAACATATTCCACACATGCAAGTGTATATAGTGTTATCATGTATGACCTCCTGATGGATCATGTGACTACGTCTTTGCTGATACAACCCCCATTCCTTGGAGATAATCTGCATTGTTGCTCAAAAAGCCACAGAGCAATTTGTTACTCAGATTTATACAAAGCTTTACATGTTTTTTCTGTTTCCTTTTCTCAGTGTAATCTGGGAAAACAGGTAGAAAAACTAATTATAGAGGAATTAGTGTACTAAAGAAAAAATAGATCCAAATACTGTTTAATTTAAGACAATGAATGTTATTGTTTTATTTTAACAAAATGGATTTTCTTAAAGTAATTTTGAAGAGTCTGTAAGAGCCTTTCTGTATAATGTGCAGTAATGACATCATCTTACATTAGATAGACACCAGCACCGCCTGAGCCTGTCCTGATAATGTGCAGTCAGGCAGTCACCCTGTATTAGATAGACATCACTGTTTGAGCCTGTCCTGATAATGTGCAGTCAGGAGGTCACCCTGTATTAGATAGACATCACTGTTTAAGCCTGTCCTGATAATGTGCAGTCAGAAGGTCACCCTGTATTAGATAGACATCACTGTTTGAGCCTGTCCTGATAATGTGCAGTCAGAAGGTCACCCTGTACTAGATAGACATCACTGTTTGAGCCTGTCCTGATAATGTGCAGTCAGGAGGTCACCCTGTATTAGATAGACATCACTGTTTGAGCCTGTCCTGATAATGTGCAGTCAGAAGGTCACCCTGTATTAGATAGACAACAACACCTGAGCCTGTCCTGATAATAAGCAGTCAGGAGGACACCAGCACTGTGTAATTGTTGTGGAACATCACAGAGGTTAGCTGAGGACTTCGGTTCATCATTTGCATATTACTCATGACTACTTAGCACTGCCAGGATCCCCAGCTCCCGATCAGCCCTACTACTTGCAGCAACAAATCAGGATGTGAATCACAATACATGGCGAGTGAGGGCAGAGTGGGATTGTCACTGCCAGCTACTGACCATCTGATCTCTCCCAATATTGACTCTTAGATGGTCAATGGTCCAGTGCTGGCACAACCGGGGTTTCCTAGTCAGAAACAACAGGGGCTGAGATAAATTCTTAACTCCTTCAGGCCTCCAGACTTGGTGGCACCACTGTCCAGCTACTTGAACTTTGGTAGCCTAGTCGCCCTGGCCCCCCTTTTCTCCATAGAAAGATTTACCTCAGTGGTCTGAACAGACCTACCAACCACATTTGTTGTTATTCAGTCATGTCCAACTCTCCATGACCTTATGCAATGCAGCACACCAGGCACATCCATAAGGTTTTCATGGCAGAGATATTGGAGTGGGTTGCCCGTTCCTTCTCCAGTGGACCACAGCATAGACCTCCTGGTATTCCAAGGCTGTGTCCCATCCAAGTACTAACCAAACTTGGCTTCAGGGTGGTGTGACCTCTTGGTTTCCTGACTGGGACATAACCCAGGTCACACCGGTGAAAGCACCAAATCCTAACCACTGGACAACCACATGAGGCCTTTTTTATCTCAGTGTCACATTCCTTGTCATTGCTTTTCTTGACCCTGATAGTGCAAAAAAGAAAAGGAACTAAATGACAATAATGATCTTTCCTTTTATTTACCCACCACCAGTGCATATTTAAGATGGCATAATTATCCCAACAGTCCTTGGCAGAATAAAGCTTCCCCACCCCTGCCTTAAAGGGATATGGAAGGTTTCTGTATATTGTATGATTGTATAATTATATAACTAACTAGTTAATACATCTCATTAAGAGTCAATTGCGGTTAAGAAATTACTTCTTGCCAAGGGCGTAACTATTTTCTAGCATTGTATTTCATGTGGGATTTGGGTCGGCGCCAGCACACACACAAGAAATGTTGTTCTACTGTTAACATATTTCACATTTGCCGCTCCTTTATTTTGACATTAAGGTCAAATTTTTTTATATTTATTTCTTTATAATTTTTCATTTATTTATTTCTATTTTTTTGTATTTAGAATGTTATTTATTTATTCATATTTATATTTCTATTATTTATTTATTTTTTCTATTTTTATTTTTAATTGTATTTATTCATATTTTATTTCTATTTTTAACGGAAGAAAAAGGAGGACACAACCTCCTTTTAAAAAAACTAATAGACAGAAGCATTAATAAAATATACAGTTCAAGATACAGCATAAAATCAGGAGTGTATACATTTAAAAAAATAGCACAGCACCAGCACTTTTAATTAATAAGGTAAAGTAGTGACTGTGACAAACTAACAGTCACGAGGTAAAAGGTTAATTCAACAATATAAGAATAAATTAGCACTAAGTCACAATAGCAGAAGCACTTTAAGATAACAGTTTTGAATAGCACAATCTGAATTAAAATGCACTATAAGTAATAAAATCAAGAAATTAACATAAATAAAGAGGGTAAAAGATTAACACAAAAGAAACATAAAGGCACCTAAAGCATATACTCAAGTGAAGTGCTGTATGAATAAACAAAACTATAAACAGACAAAAGGATGATAAAAGAAAAATCCTATCTTATGTTAATTAAACACGAGGGTACCTGATAAGGATCTGATCAAGGAAAAATAACCAGAAATAAAATACAAATACAGTTGAATTGAAAAACAAAATATTTTATTGACTGGAGCATAATAAAGTAATTAAATAAAAAAAGCTGTGATCAAAGCAAAGAATATAACAACAACAAAAATAAAACCTAAACAAACCTTTAATAGATTGCTGGACTTCAAAAAAAACAAAGGATTAAAAACCTTGGGTTTAACATGAATTTGTTATGCGTTGCATTTTTAACAATATTTTAAATGTACAAATAAAGATTGATTTTTTTTAAATTAGTATGTGGCAATAATAATTAAAATAAAGGCTGCATAAAAGGGGCCTCATTCAATTATCGGCCGTAAAACGGCTGCAAAGCTGCGATTCCTTGCGGCCGTCTTACGGCCACGTGTAGAGCTACTTTTACCTTGCAATTCAATTATACGGCGCCGCAAGGATATCCCCTTCCGGCCAGCCGCATATCATGCAAACGGCCGGAAACTTTTTCCCAGCGCCCGTAAATCTTGTTTTCCGGCCGCAAAGTCCGAAAACTGAAAATGCAAATATAAAATCGAGAATGCACTGTAAAGCTCCGTAAATGCTATGCATCATAATGGGGGACACGAGGATTAATAGCAACACCCTCTCAAGCTTGCACATCAGCCCAAATCAGATATATTATTTACGGATTACTTTACGTCCCGTAGTTCCGCGGGCTGGTCCTTGTTCAAACCCGTACGGGTTCGGAGATGAAGGACCGCAAACCCAGCATTGTAATAGCCAATATTTATTCAATCCAGCACTGCAAAGCACTGTAAATGATGGGGAACATAATGGGGGGGCATGAGGATTACTAGCCAAACATTCTCAAGCTTGCACATCGCCAAATTGTATTTTAATTTTAAAATCCGTACAAGTCCCACGGACTTCACTGACCAAGCCCGTAGCTCCGTATTCAAGCCCGTGCGGGCTTGCATGATAGATGAAGTTAAATATCTTTATTTGCGCATTTGAGAGTAGGGGAATGTTGAGCTATTAATTCTGAAACCAAACATCACTTTCACTTTTAATAAAAGCACAGAATGGCTTTTCGATGCTACGACTTGTAAGTTAGCCCTTTACGACCCGTAGGTCTATTTTACCCATTTCCGGACTTGACGGAGGCTAATCCCGCAGCCTTTGCGGGTCTGAGGTGCTCCAAGCCCTCGGGACTTTGTCCACGTATATTTGACAAGAATTTGAAAATACAAAAATTACGGATTTGAGTACAGGGGAATGTTGTGCTATTTTTGCTAACACCTACAATCACTTTATAGTCTCCTCAGAGTGCAGGATGGCTTTATTTGGGCTTTATTATGTGCTTAATTGGTGCTAGCGGGACCTTTTTGCTGCAAGTAAGCTGCGGCTCGCTTTTAGCCTTGCAGAGAGGTTTCCCGTAGCAATTGAATAGCAACCGGGGCTTTCTTGCAGGCGAAACTCTTGCGGCCGTTTTAGATCAAAGGCTTTCCTCCGGCGCGAGCGGCCGCAAGGGATAACAAGGCGCCGGCCGCAAGCCTGCCGGAGCCCCCGGCCGGAAGGGAATAGAATAGCCGAATAGCTTGCGGCCGGTCCTTGCGGCCCCGCAACGGCTGCGGCCGCTAATAGAATGAGGCCCAAGGTGTTTCTGTACAACCTTGGTTGGTTGTTCAAGGATTCCTAAATAGGATCCATAGGACAATTGTTTTTGTATGCATCTAAGTAGCAACACCCAGGCCTAATAAAAAACTAAGATCATTTTTTGAGCATTATGAGTAATTGTAGGGAGAAAATCCCATTCTTGATCTATAAGAAATAAAATGAATTCAGAAGGAATATTTGATTTTGGCGTACTAACTGCAGAGGCAGAAGAGGTATTTCAAATGAATATAGCAGGAGAATATATAATAAAAGATTTAACATTTAAAGAAATACAAAGTAAATTATTACAAAAACAAAAAATACAGTTACAAAAGTGGTGGGAAATTAAAAGTCAAAGCAACTACATAAAAAATGCAATAGTGCCAAGAGGATTGAGAGTAAAGTTAAACCCGCCCAATTATATACAAGATGGTGAATTTACACAACAATGGGAAAAAATAATGACAACATGCTCTTTAGAGCTTATGAGGCTGATTATAAACAAAGAAAAAGTACTGTTGGAAGAAATAAATAACAACATTTTAAAACTAAAAGAACAATGTAGAAAATAGAAAACACAAAAATAATTCATAGAATTACAAGAAAAGCTCACAAGGGAAATCAATGCATTTAATGATGAGTTAAAAGTAATAAAAAGGAAAAACTTTATAAGAGACACAAAAGACTTTGAAAATGGTAAAGCTTACCAAACAGTGCAAAAAAGATTCACTCACAACAAAGATTCTCACGTCAGAGTAGTGCAACTGATACAGAACCTTCTGACAATTAAATATGTGATACCTCCTCTAAAAAAAGAACTAATGCCAATAGAAATGAGAGAAGTTTTTTATCCATTGGAACCAAAAGAAAGAACAACCAAATGCCACTCAGAGAACCAAAAGACAGGAGAGTTTGGAATCATCAACAACCACAATAAAGACTAATCAAAATAACAACTTACAAGTATATAACTTGCCTAAATCTCCCTTAAATAAATAACAAATAAGACTATTAAGTCTAGGCCTAACATTCTCACCAACAGCGAGATTTCAACTGTTTGAACAAGTAAAAGATCTTAATTTATTTGCCCGAAAGCTGGCAATTCACAACTATCCCAATTCAACAAGACAGAAACACCTAAGTCAAATAGGTTTAACAAACAGAAAACAAGAATGCCTAAAATACTTTGAAAAACAACAAAGAGAAATATAGAGTATATATACCTAGTAAGTTTACACCAAACTTCAGACTCTGTCCACCAATAAAAATCTTTGTGGAGCTAGTAATAAAAGAACTTAAAGGATTGTATAAACATACTCCTAAATATACATCAAGTAATAATTTGAGTAGAAAAGAACATCAAGCATTAAAAGAATTACAGAAACATGAAAAGATCATTATAAAGCCTTCAGATAAAGGAGGCAATATAGTGGTATTAAATACCACAGACTATAAAGCAACTACTCAAAAATTACTAGATGATAAAGAATGCTATCTGAAAACTTAAGGAGGATCCAACAGATGAATGTATAAAAAGGTTAAAAAGAATAGTGCAAGAAGCAAAATATACGGAATTAATAACAACAACAGAAATTAAATTTCTTATAAACAGAAGACCAACTATACCCACATTCTATTCTATACCAAAAATACCTAAAAGCATAACAAATTCCCCTGGAAGACCCATTGTGTCAGGGATAAACAGCATAACCCAAAATCCAAGTGTATATATTAGTGATGTCGCGAACAGTTCGCCCGCGGACTATTCGCAGCGATTTTGGCATGTTCGCGCTCGCAGCAAACGGCGAACATATGCGCTTTTTGGTTCGCCCCCTATTCTTTATCATTGAGGAAACTTTGACCCTGCACCTCACAGTCAGCAGACACATTCCAGCCAATCAGCAGCATACACTCCCTTCCAGAGCCTTCCATCTGAAGGACAGCAACCCAAAAGGCCCTTTTTAGGGCTAGAACATCATTTATTTTATTTTATATTATTTTTTGGTGTAATCTAATTGCATATGCCTGTCTGCCAGTGTGTGTGTGTGACAGGCTAACACCTAACAGCTTATATTGTGCTCAGTGAAATAAAACAACACTTTTTTGACTGTAATCGATTGAATATCAGTTGCCTGCCTATAGGCGTGTGTGTGAAGCCTATTGCATCTACTCTGCCAACTTTTGCCAGTGCACAGTGACACTCATATCTGGTGGCACCTTACAGTGCCCCAAATTTGAAGTGGGAGGACCGACCAAGCATCTTTTTCCATCTCCCGCTTCCAAAAATCCATGACATATACACGTCCCCTGATAGTGGACGTAACAGGGATTAAATCGTTAGGAATAGTACTACTTAACAGTACACACCTTATAATAACGCAGACAGAGGCAACGCGTATAATCTTCCATGCTGTGCAGTGGAAGCCCCCAGACTCTGACCTGTGAATAATATTCCATGCTGGGCAGTGGAAGTCCCCAGACTCTGACCTGTGTATAACATTCCATGCTGGGCAGTGGAAGCCCCCAGACTCTGACCTGTGTATAATATTCCATGCTGTGCAGTGGAAGCCCCCAGACTCTGACCTGTGTATAACATTCCATGCTGGGCAGTGGAAGCCCCCAGACTCTGACCTGTGTATAATATTCCATGCTGTGCAGTGGAAGCCCCCAGACTCTGACCTGTGTATAACATTCCATGCTGGGCAGTGGAAGCCCCCAGACTCTGACCTGTGTATAATATTCCATGCTGTGCAGTGGAAGCCCCCAGACTCTGACCTGTGTATAACATTCCATGCTGGGCAGTGGAAGCCCCCAGACTCTGACCTGTGTATAATATTCCATGCTGTGCAGTGGAAGCCCCCAGACTCTGACCTGTGTATAATATTTCATGCTGTGCAGTGGAAGCCCCCAGACTCTGACCTGTGTATAATATTCCATGCTGTGCAGTGGAAGCCCCCAGACTCTGACCTGTGTATAATCTTCCATGCTGTGCAGTGGAAGCTCCCAGACTCTGACCTGTGTATAATCTTCCATGCTGGGCAGTGGAAGCCCCCAGACTCTGACCTGTGTATAATCTTCCATGCTGGGCAGTGGAAGCCCCCAGACTCTGGGACTCTGAAGAAGAGGAGTCAGAGGAGGAAGGTGGCTTTGAGGAGGTGGAAGACCAAACACAGCAGGCGTCCCAGGGGGCTTGTTGTCACCTTTCGGGGACCCTTGGTGGCTGGGTGGAGGAAGAGACCTTCAATGACATCGGTGAGGACAAGGAACGGGACATGGCTAGCTTGGTATCCAACCTTGTGCAAATGGGGAGTTTGCGGTTGTGCAAAGGGACTGTTTGCGGTGCATTAAACGGGGAGATTGGTCTGTTACTGCGAAGCGGGTGTAACCCTTACACTACCTGATCGATACAACATCATACCTGATGTTTTAAAGCATGTTATTCCAAACAATTTAGGAATGTTAGGTGATTTATGCCCTTTATGGGTTAAAACCAGACTCTGCATCAACTATGTAATTTTCCGTGGGAGTTTTGCCATGGATCCCCCTCCAGCATGCCACAGTCCAGGTGTTAGTCCCCTTGAAACAACTTTCCCATCACTATTGTGGCCAGAAAGAGTCCTTGTGGGTTTTGAAATTCGCCTGTTCATTGAAGCCCATCACTATTGTGGCCAGAAAGAGTCCTTGTGGGTTTTGAAATTCACCTGCCCATTTAAGTCTATGGCGGTTCGCCGATGTTCGCCCATTCGCGAACATTTGATGAAGTTTGCGTCCACTGTTCGCAAACCCAAAATTTGATGTTCGCGACATCACTAGTATATACAGATGAAATTCTAAAGCAATATGTAACAACTCTGCCATCATTTGTCAAAGACACAAGAGACACATTGAGGAGAATAGATGGAATAACAATACAAAACAATTCCCTATTGGTAACAATGGACGTAGAATCACTATACACAAGCATTAACATGATTTACAAGCAGTGAGAGCATACCTAGATTCTAAAGGAGTGGATTATGAAAACCAAAATAAATTTTCAATTATTGGAATTTGTATAAACAGGTTAGTGGCACGGCAATGGGGACGCCGTGTGCCTCTAACTACGCAAATTTATATTTAGGCCTCTGGGAAAATAATATAGTATTCTCAGAAAACAATGAATCTTATACACAAAAAATAGAACTATGGATAAGATTCATTGATGATATACTGGTCATATGGTCATTAACAATAATGAACAACATTTTAAATTAACATATGAGTTCAATAAAGAAATAGTGACATTCCTAGATTTAAGCATCTATGTCAATTCCAAAAAAGAACTAGCAACAAGAACCTATAGAAAAACAATGGCAACAAACTCGTTGTTACATTGGAAGAGTCACCATCCAATTTCAACAAAGAAAGCCATACCAATAGGACAGTATTTACATATAAAAAGAAACTGTAGCAGCCAAAAATAATTTAAAATACAAGCTAAAGAACTACAGGAAAGATTAATTCAAAGAGGATACACAAAAAAAGTGTTGAAGAAAGCATACCATAGGGCCTTAACACAGGATAGAAATAAACTATTGGTTGAAAATAAAAGAGATAAAAAACAAAAACCTATAAGATTCATTACAAACTTCTCTAGTCAGTCTCAACAAATAAGATCTATATTGCAAAAACACTGGAACATCTTGAAATTAGAGATCTGGATGAAGTTCTTACAGAGCAAAGTACGATCACATACAGAAGAGCAAAAAACCTAAAAGACCCCCTTGGTACATAGCCATTATGAAGAAAAGAAAAATAAGAAGAACTGGCTACTAGAAGGCCAAAAAGACTGTAAAGCCTGCAGCAAATATAAAGCATGTCCATTTTTATTAAAAATCACAGAATTTCAAGATGCAACAGGATTAAAGACACAATATAAATTGTCTAACTGAAGGTGTTACCTACCAAATAATTTGCTCATGTAATAAAAAATACACAGGCAAAACCAAAAGACAGTTAAGACGCTGTGTATTAGAACATGTAAATGATGTTTTAAATTTAAAAGATACCCCAATAGCAAAACATGTACGTCATCATCACAACAATAATCCATACTGTTTGAAATTCATAGGTATTGATCATATACCAAAAACAGCAAGAAGAGGAGATTGGTATAAACACCTACTGTGTCAAGAGGCAAAACAGATCTTTCAATTGGATACAAAAAACCCACAGGGTTTAAATGAAGAATTTATATATACAGCATTTATTTGAAAGAACCTCTTATGAAAGAAAATATAAAATTAAAATACCTAGATTTAATATATGAAAAGGATACAAAAAAACCACAAGGTTTAAATGAAGAATTTATATATACAGTATTCATTTGAAAGAACCTCTAATAAAACAAAATACAAGATTAAAAACTTTTATTGAAAAATATGAAAAATTAAAAGAAGTAATTAGAATATCATCTATAAAATTAAATACAATAATAAATATAAAACATAAATAAGATAAATATGTATAAATAAGTAAACAAATAAATAATATATACAAACTAAAAATGAAATATAAATAAATAAAAAGAATATAGATACAGAAAAACAAAAAAGTATCCAGATTAAATAAAAAATAAAAAAATTAACATGTTTAGAAAACAAAGTTTTAATGAAATAATACAAAGGTATACTAATGCAAGCAAGTTAAAAGTATCCCTTTGAAATTACTTTCATTATTATTTAAAATCAATACACATATTTAAATAATATGAATACAATATAGTAATAGCAGAAAATAAATATAATAAAAAAGAAAGTCAAAAACAACATTGGAAAATAAAGTATGAACAACAACATTCTGGAACACAAAGAGTTAACTAATTTCCATAGAAACTATAAATAGCTCCACAGAGAAGGCAGCACTGTGCCCCTGATGAGCGAGAGACTGATAGAGCCTCACAAAAGGCGCGTCGGGAGATTGTGGCGTCCTCAGTAAACGCGATCACATTGCAGACCACGCCAACATAGAGTGGAGCATGATAGATATAGCTCTATAGCTCCAAGGCCACTACTGAACTTAAAAGAAAGATGGGAAGCCAATACTTTCACCACAAATTTACAACATAGATACAGAGTTTTATACAAGAATAAGAAAATAGAAAAGCAAGAAAAAGAAAAAAGGAGTGAAAGCTTAATTAAAGCAAAAAAACGGAAGAAAAAGGAGGACACAACCTCCTTTTAAAAAACTAATAGACAGAAGCATTAATGAAACATACAGTTCAAGAGACAGCATAAAATCAGGAGTGTATACATTTTAAAAAATAGCACAGCACCAGCACTTTAAATTAATAAGGTAAAGTAGTGACTGTGACAAACTAACAGTCACGAGGTAAAAGGTTAATTAAACAATATAAGAATAAATTAGCACTTAGTCACAATAGCACAAGCACTTTAAGATAACAGTTTTGAATAGCACAATCTGAATTAATATGCACTTTAAGTAATAGAAATTAAATAAAATTAGTATGTGGCAATAATAATTAAAATAAAGGCTGCATAAAAGGTGTTTCTGTACAACCTTGGTTGGTTGTTCAAGGATTCCTGAATAGGATCCATAAGACAATTTTTTTTGTACGCATCTAAGTAACAACACCCAGGCCTAATAAATAAACTAAGATCATTTTTTGAGCATTATGAGATATGATGAGTGAGTGTATTAGAATTTTAGCTGTGTCTTGTGTAAGATAATGACACATTTTGGAGATTTTTTTAGGTTAAACTGACATGATTTTGTTATCGATTGGATGTGAGGAATAAAAAAGAGGGCGGGATCCAGTAGAACCCCAAGACAACTAGCCTGGGAGGTGGGAGTGATGATGGTGTTGTCAACAGTGAGAGATATTTGAGGAGTGGAAGCTGTAGTAGAGGGTGGAAAGATTAGGAGTTCAGTCTTAGACATGTTGAGTTTGAGTTGACGGGTGGACATCCAGGAGGATATGCTAGAGAGGCAGTTGGAAACTTGAGCTAAAAGAGAGGGGGATAGGTCAGGTGCAGAGAGGTAGATTTGAGTATCATCTGCATAGAGATGATACTGAAATCCAAAGGATTTTATAAGGGTGCCAAGGGAGGAGGTGTAGATGGAGAAGAGGAGGGGTCCTAGGACAGAACCTTGGGGAATGCCAACAGACAGAGGGAGAGGTGAAGAAGAGGTGCCAGAGAAGGAGACGCTAAATGTACAATCTTTAAGATAGGATGTTTTTATTTAGAATTATATTTATTTATTCATGTCTTTATTTTTAATTTTTAATTAAGTTTATGTATGGGGAAACATATTTGTATTACTTTATCATTAATTAATACATGAAAAAAGGCCGTATGTTGCCGCTCTTTTATATTGACATTAAGGTCACATTTTTTTTATATTTATTTCTTAGTATTTTTTTATTTTTTTATTTCAATTTTTTGTATTTAGAATGTTACTTATTTATTCATATTTATATTTCTATTATTTATTTATTTCTATTTTTTATTTATAATTTTAATTATTCATATTTTATTTTAATTTTAACTTATTTATTTAAATTATTTATTTATAATTGTATTCATATTTTTTATTACATTTTTTTATATATTTATTTATATTTTTTATTTATAATTTTAATTATTTATTCATATTGTTATGTCTATTTTTCATTTATTTCTATTTTTTATTAATAAAGTTAATTATTTATTCATTTTTATTGCTTTTTTAATTTATTTCTATTGTTTATTTAGAATTATATTTATTTATTCATGTTTTTATTTTAATTTTTGTATTCAGTTTAAGTATGGGAGACGTATTTTTATTATTGTATCATTAATTAAAACATGAAAAAATGCTGCATGTTGGTGACTTAAAACTATTGAGGGCAGAGCCACTTATCGGCTTGCTCAGACTAGTCTGGAATGTCGGTTGGAGCAGTTTGACTGGGATCGTGTTACTACTTTACAAATATATGATGACAAGCTGCAAGGTTCCCTATTTAAGGTAACCCTGTGCATAACGCAGGGTAATTGCATATGTATAGGGGTCATTACAGCTTACAGAGCTTGTGTCTCTATTTGAGCAATCACATATAATAGAGCCCATTATGCATTTGTTAACTCAAGAACCTAGACAGTTATTTATTATCCTTTATGTCACATATGTTTTAAACATCCTGTGTATGCTTCACTGTGCCTTATAATTGCAAAAGAGATGGACCTCACATATTGATTTACTTTTTTTATGCACTCATTTTGTATGTTTAAATTACCCCCTGTATTGTTCTACATATTTAATGAAATGGCTTACATCCTCAATTTGTACAATTATTAATGTTTACACAATTAGAATTACACAGGTGTGGTAGATTTTGTCCACACCGTTTTGGAAGCTATGTACATCCCCTCTACACGTTGACATCCTAACTTATTTATGCTTTATATCATTGTATAGGGATACACTTATTATTAGAGAGGGAATATACCTGGTATCCATTATATATATTCTTCTATCTTGTTAAAGTCATTGCCTTCCTCTATACTCCCAGATTAGAGTTTAGTATTTATCAAGACACCCTTTATCATTATTATTATTATTATTTACTTTAGTGGCTCTGCCCTCAATACTTTAAGATCACCAACAAGAAGAGTTCTTTTATGTTTTAATTAATGATACAATAAAAAAAAATGTTTCCCCAAACTGTTCTAACAGGGTGTTAAGCACCATTTCCTCTATTACTTGTTAGAGTAATATCTTTTATTATTGTATTTATTTCTATGTTTTATTTAGAATTTTAATAATTCATTCTGTTTTATTTCTAGTTTTTATTTATTTTGAATTATATTCATTCATGTTTTTATTTCAATTTCTATTTTTTATTTATAATTAAAAATTTTCATTCATGTTTTTATTTGTATTTTTCCTTTATTTAGAATTATATTTATTCATTCATGTTTTTATTTAAATGTTTACTTATTTATTTATATTTTTATTTAAAATTGTATGTAGTTATTCATATTTGTTCTGTTTTTATTTATTTATATTTTTTATTTAAAATTATATTTATTTATTTACTTATGTTTTTATTTCTATTTTCAATTTATTTATTTATTTATAAACATTTTTATTTCTATTTTGAATCTGTTTATTTCTATTGTTAATTATTTATTAATTTTTTATTTGATTTTTATTTATATATTTTAATTTTTATTTAGATTTTTATTTTCTAATTCATATTTTAATTTAAATTTTTCATTTATTTCTATTTTTTATTTATAATATTATTTATTTATTCATATATTTATGTCTATTTTTCATTTATTTCTATTTTCTATTAATAAAGTTAATTATTTATTAATTTGTATTGCTGTTTTATTTATTTCTATTGTTTATTTAGAATTATATTTATTTATTCATGTTTTTATTTTATTTTTTATTCAGTTTAAGTATGGGAGACGTATTTTTATTATTGTATCATTAATTAAAACATGAAAAAAGGCTGCATGTTGGTGACTTAAAACTATTGAGGGCAGAGCCACTTATCGGCTTGCTCAGACTAGTCTGAAATGTCGGTTGGAGCAGTTTGACTGGTATCATGTTACTACTTTACAAATATATGATGACAAGCTGCAAGGTTCCCTATTTAGGGTAACCCTGTGCTTAACGCAGGGCTATTGCATATGTATAGGGGTCATTACAGCTTACAGAGTTTGTGTCTCTATTTGAGCAATCGCATATACTGTAATAGAACCCATTATGCATTTGTTAACTCAAGAACCTAGACAGTTATTTATTATCCTTTATGTCACATATGTTTTAAACATCCTGTGTATGCTTCACTGTGCCTTACAATGGCAAAAGAGATGGACCTCACATATTGATTTACTTTTTTTATGCACTCATTTTGTATGTTTAAATTACCCCCTGTATTGTTCTACATATTTAATGAAATGGCTTACATCCTCAATTTGTACAATTATTAATGTTTACACAATTAGAATTACACAGGTGTGGTATAATTCTCCTTCTAAAGATCAAAACTGGTGTCGGCCAGGAGTCACTAACAGTAAAAGTGATGTTGTCTTCCCAACACCCCTTATCAGGTCAAAAAGATACTACCTATTTGTGTGGATGCTTAGGACACCTTTTATTTTACATTGAAAGTTGTCAATGCTATTCTGTAGCCCTCTGACTTGATTGGCTCAATGTGCATTACATTTTAGCATTGCAGCTGCTGCTTTGCAACATAACCGTATGCATTGTCTCACTCTCTTGGTTCCTTCCAGTCTGTAGCGAGTGAATAGCCTTTCATTGACTGACTAACTGAAGGACTAATCAGCCTGCCGACTGTCGCAGTTTGACATAGTCATCCAGATACAGTAGCTAGATGGTACGATCGGCAGCTTTCAAGCTGCAAAGTGCATAAGGTTAGCACACATACTACAATAAAATTGGTATCACCAAAACCTACAGTAAAGTACTTGCTAGATTGACAATAACTGCTGTTACGGTGGCTTTCTGCGAGCAGCATTAAAGAAGGTAGTCTTTGATCAATTTCATAGTTACATAGTTACATAGTAGTTCCATAGTATTTAAGGTTGAAAAAAGACTTTCAGTCCATCAAGTTCAACCTTTTAAGATCGCCTCTGATCTGCAATATGCGGATTAACTATTAATTAATTAGTTATATAAAAAAAAAAAAAAAATCAATTCCCTCCCGATCCCAGACACCGGTGATCAGACTTCTCCCTGGATCAATACTGCCTCTCTAATTATCCATGATAACCCTGAATTCCCTTTTTAATTAGAAATAAATCCAGTCCCCTTTTAAAGTTATGTATCGAATCCGCTGTCACCACGTCCTCTGGTAAAGAATTCCACGGATTAACAGCCCTTACTGTGAAGAACCCTATTCTTTCTTTAAGGTGGAATCTTTTTACTTCTAACCTCAAGGGATGTCCTCTTGTCAGTTGAAAACCTCTCAGCACAAAAAGCTCCTGTAACGGTACCCCCACACATATAAGGGGTTGCCAAGGCCGTTTTAGTTGATCTGCCCGTCCAGTGATATAGGGACAGCTACTGCAGGACACCCATTCCCCCAAACTGGATCCAAGGGGAAAATGCGCCAAGCCTGGAACTGGAACCTCACAAATAGCTGCTAGCAGCTGAACAGGAAAAGCACCCCAAGATGCTTACACTCCTGGCAGTCAGTCTGTAACAGCATACCATGAATCCCCCCAAGAACGAGACATAAGCTCTGTGTTTGAGGGTCAAGCAGTGAACTCCTTTATTGAAAAAACACAAATTTTTAAACACTTCACATACACAGTAGGGGCAGTGACTACCTTTGGTCAACCCCTAATTACCTCTGGTCAATCAGACAGAGTTAAGGCGTGGGAGCCAGGAGTCCCCTCCCCCAGGAACCACCCACTAGGCGTGGCTAACTGCTCATTCTACCTCTGGCGGTGGAGAGAGTAACATCCCTAGGCTCACTTACTCCCCTGCTGGGAGTATGGGGAAACCCCAGGCCATCTCATTATTCAAGAGTCCTTACCCCCATTGTTCATGGTGCCATCTTGTCTGCTAAAACCCTTTTGTTCTGCTATCTCTTGTGTGTTTTGAGCAGATAGTATTAAGAAGCAGATGGGCAACTCCTGACCAAGTGTATGAGACCAAAGATATTTGACTGCATACCACACAATACAATATTTTTACAGATATAACCACAACATATTATAATATATTACTAAATGGCGCTCAGACCACATACATACAGTTCAATGGCCATGGAACCAAAGTCTTTCTGCATAGGAAAATAAAGTATTTAAATGCCGGTCCATAGTCAAAACGCTCCAGGCGGGCAACCAGGCTCCTCCAATTTACAGTGGCGAGATTGGTCTCGTCACAGCTCCCTTGACAAATCTTTATACTGACCCTGGATATATTTATATAAGGTAATCATATCTCCTCTTAAACGCCTTTTTTCTAGAGAAAATAAGTTTAATTTGGTTAGTCTTTCTTCATAACTTAGCCCCTCCATTCCCCTTATTAGTTTTGTTGCCCTCCTCTGCACCTTTTCCAGCTCTAAAATATCCTTTTTATGAAGTGGTGCCCAAAATTGTACTCCATATTCCAAATGAGGGCATACTAGAGATTTGTATAGTGGCAGAATTATATTTGGTTCCCTTGCTTCTATACTCTTCTTAATACATGCTTATATTTTATTTGCTTTTGCAGCTGCTGCTTGGCTGTGAGCACTGTTACCTAGGCGGTTGTCCACAAGCACTCCCAAATCCCTTTCAATATCTCTCCCTTTTTCCAAACAGACTAACAGGGTATCTGACCTCATGCCGGTCAGTGCCCTGGTTAGTCCAGCAGCCCACCCACAAAACACAATCAGCAGTACAGCCCACCCAAAATAACTGGTTACTACACCTGGGTAGAGGAGAAACTTGTCCATGTCCAGGTGCCTCAGCACCGCTGTGCTGGGCACTGGAAAGCTGCCTTGGTGGGTTGCTGAGTAGGCAAAGACCAGCGGTAATCTGCCCTGGTGCCAGCGCTACCATGGAAGTAGCCTGTTTGGAGCCTGGTTGTAGGAGGGGGAGACCGACTGTCTCCCCTTTAGATACACAGCTCTGCCGCTGGAGGGGGTGACCGACTGTCTCCCCTTTAGCTAAACAGCCCTGTTGCTGGAGGACAGAACCGACCGTCTCTGCCCCTGGTAGCTCAGCCTGTTGCTGGGGAATGGAGACTAGGATCCCAATTCCCTGTACATTGCTCTGCCGCTGGGGAATGGAGACGGGGCTCCCAATTCCCTGCATATCACTCTGCCGCTGGGGATCTGGGCCAACCGCCCAGCATCCCTGTAGCTCACCCTGCCGCTGGGGAGGGAGGACGCTGCTCTCTTCTCCCTGCAAGGTACACTGCCGCTGGGGAGGGAAGACAATGCTCTCCACTCCCTGCACTCCACACTGGTGCTGGGGAAAGGAGACATGGCTCTCTATTCCATGCAAATCAATCTGCCGCTGGGGATCTGGGCTGGCCGCCCAGCATCCCTGTAGGGCCGGTGGAGAGACCTCGGTCCCATCTCCACCTGCCGCATGGGGTTCCTCCCCATAAATCTCTACAATATCTTCCCAGCTGAAGGGGTCTGGATCTGGGTCTGTCACCTTGCTGTCCTGCTGAGCCTTCCTAATGGAGTGGAAGAGATCTCGGTAGTCCTGCTCCAGTTCCCACTCCAGGGTTGCTAGGTGAACCAGGTCTTGCTCTACCTCATGGGAGTCATCCCAGTCATGCCTAGCCTCCCTCTCATAGAAAATATCATGAAGTCTGGTCTGCGCAGGGCTCCCGAAGTCATGCTCTGCAAAGGACTCCCATAACAAGCCAGGACCATCAAACTCCTTTCCCTCTGGCTTGTCATGCTCGGCTGTCCAGGGTATATACTGTGCCCTATACCACCAGAGCGCCTGGTAGGCATTCTCCAGCCATAGCTCCTGCCATACCCGGTGCTCTAGTTCCTTTACCCATTCCTACAGGGGCTGCTCTCCCAGGAGGGCATCTGCAGGGCCACTTGCTTCTGTAACCGCTGCTCTTCACTGGGGAGACTCTCACCCCGCTGGTATTCTATATTATCCAGGGCCTGGTACCAGATGCCTTTCCTTAATGCATCCCGGCCATCCAGATCCTCATCCTCGTATAGCACTGCTGGTTCCATTCTGCTGCTTTTAGGGTCGCTATACTGGGACATGCGTTGCCCCCAACTTGTAAATCCACAGAATGGTGTCTCCTGCAGCTGTCCTTCTGGCTGTGGGAACAATCTCGCCGCTTGCCACCAAATGTAAGGGTACCCCCACACATATAAGGGGTTGCCAAGGCCGTTTTAGTTGATCTGCCCGTCCAGTGATATAGGGACAGCTACTGCAGGACACCCATTCCCCCAAACTGGATCCAAGGGGAAAATGCTCCAAGCCTGGAACTGGAACCTCACAAATAGCTGCTAGCAGTTGAACAGGAAAAGCACCCCAAGATGCTTACACTCCTGGCAGTCAGTCTGTAACAGCATACCATGAATCCCCCCAATAACGAGACATAAGCTCTGTGTTTGAGGGTCAAGCAGTGAACTCCTTTATTGAAAAAACACAAATTTTTAAACACTTCACATACACAGTAGGGGCAGTGACTACCTTTGGTCAACCCCTAATTACCTCTGGCCAATCAGACAGGGTTAAGGCATGGGAGCCAGGAGTCCCCTCCCCCAGGAGCCACCCACTAGGCGTGTCTAACTGCTCATTCTACCTCTGGCGGTGGAAAGAGTAACATCCCTAGGCTCACTTACTCCCCTGGTGGGAGTATGGGGAAACCCCAGGCCATCTCATTATTCAAGAGTCCTTACCCCCATTGTTCATGGTGCCATCTTGTCTGCTAAACCCTTTTTGTTCTGCTATCTCCTGTGTGTTTTAGCAGATAGTATTAAGAAGCAGATGGGCAACTCCTGACCAAGTGTATGAGACCAAAGATATTTGACTGCATAACACACAATACAATATTTTTACAGATATAACCACAACATATTATAACCCAGAACATATCTGCAGATAGCTTAGGTCTGAGTACACATTATTACTGAATGGCGCTCAGACCACATACATACAGTTCAATGGCCATGGAACCAAAGTCTTTCTGCATAGGAAAATAAAGTATTTAAATGCCGGTCCATAGTCAAAAGGCACCAGGCGGGCAACCAGGCTCCTCCAATGTACAGTGGCGAGATTGGTCTCGTCACAGCTCCCTTGACAAATCTTTATACTGACCCTGGATATATTTATATAAGGTAATTATATCTCCTCTTAAACGCCTTTTTTCTAGAGAAAATAAGTTTAATTTGGTTAGTCTTTCTTCATAACTTAGCCCCTCCATTCCCCTTATTAGTTTTGTTGCCCTCCTCTGTACCTTTTCCAGCTCTAAAATGTCCTTTTTATGAAGTGGTGCCCAAAATTGTACTCCATATTCCAAATGAGGGAATTCCAGAATTATATTTGCTTCCCTGGCTTCTATACCCTTCTTAATACATGCTTATATTTTATTTGCTTTTGCCGCTGCTGCTTGGCTGGGAGCACTGTTACCTAGGCGGTTGTCCACAAGCACTCCCAAATCCCTTTCAATATCTGATACACCTAGATTTGCTCCATTAAGATTGTAAATCGCATGGCAATTTTTCCTTCCCAGATGCATAACTTTACATTTATTCGTATTAAATCTCAAATAGATTTCCGTGTGCATCGGTTTACTGCATATAACTAGCAATGCATCAGACTAACAAGAGCTTTTGGTTATTGTGGTTATCTCACTACCCATGTTGCAGCCAATGCCAACAATTAATGGTTATCTTAGAATAAACTAGCACTCCCATCATAGATCTCGCTCTCACATTTAGAAACTGGTAATTTAAGTTGAATGCTTACTAAGGAAGTCCCCATACCCTCGCCTTTTAGAATTTACTGGTTAATTTCATGTGTTCACTTTTAATATTTATGATTAAAAGTTATATTTTAATATAAACACAAGGTCTAAAGTGAGAGCTTTATTGCATTCTCTGTTCGGCTTGCTTCTCACTGGTAAATAATAATAATTACCTTGTGTATGGGAATTAATTTTCCAAATCGCCATTCTTGATTTCACAATCTATAAATATGTTGGATTTACCTGCTGACTTCCTCAAACTTGGAGAAACTGTCCTTCCAATTTTTGGCTATTATGATTCTTAAAGCCAAGAAAACCTGGTTGGATAAAAATTGTAAAACCTTAAGAAAGTACTGGATGGGAACATCTAAGATTGCTTCATACAGTTTTCTTGTGAGTCTCTCTAGTGTATTGTACGTTTCGCCTCAGAGATGAGCTTTTTTGGGGCAGTCTGGAACAGATGGCAATGAAGGACGGCTTTGACCTTTGTGCGATACCATCTAAAAATAGTTTTAGATACATTCTCTCTTATATTTTTAAGTATGTTTGCCCACTTTACGTCATCTAGAGATATACCCAATTCCTTTTCCAATCTACCTTGTACATTAACTTGTAACATAACCTAATAAATTTTGTTCAGTTTTGCTCTTTTAGTAGATCACTTTCTATATCCACCCAACATGGAGGGATTTCCTTAATGAACCATTTGGATAATTGTGCTAATTGAGATACTTATACTTTTATTTATTTATTTTCATTTTTATTTTTATTTATTTATTTCTATTTTTTATTTAGAATTTTAGGTGAGCAAGTCAGACTTTTTATATCTATTTTGTATTTATAACTTTTTATGTATTTATATTTATTTATAATTATTTATTCATTTTTTATTTATTTAAACATTTTTAAAATGTATTTATTTATATTTTAATTATTTTTTATTTATACTTTGTATGTATTTATTTATATTTTTTACTTATATATTTATTTATTCTTATTTTTTTTTTATTTTTTTTTAAATACAGTTACACCCTCTAGTGGCTGAATGTATGACATCTATAAAAATATATATTAAGGGATTGTGTTGCCTTTAAGACACCTTGGGTTAAGATAATAGATTCTAATTAATTCTGTCTAAATACTGCCACTGCAAATAGCCACTTGGCAGTAGAAGTAGTGGTGCTTATAATTGTATGTTATTCTTTGAAACCTTTTAAGTTAAAAGCAACTCGACTTTTTAACTTCGGTTTTTATAACTTCGTTTTTTTCCTTACTTTCTGTGTCCAGATTTTATCTATAAATTGTAACTGGAGGCCCGAGGAGGGCTAGAAATAATGTGAAGATCAGCATCTGCCCACAGCTACTTTTTAAACCAGCTACTGCAATAGTTACCAAAAGATTTAGAAAGGATTATGGGTCTGCCGAATGTGTGGTGAAAAAAATTAAGAATACAGGGGTTATAGCTCCAGTAGACCATTGGTATGCCCAGGCCCAATCCCAGCCCTGTAGCTTAGCTGATACCGGTGGCAAAATAATCATAGCTCCATAGACTTGTATAGTTATAAGACAGGGACCTCTGGCCAGCTCCAGTAGCACATCAGTAAGCCCTGCACCAATCCCAGCCCTGTAGCTTAGCCACTACCAGCTGGGCGCGAACCCGTGACAACCTGATCACTATACAATAGACTTGTATGGGCTGACTAGATGCGCCAATTAAGACATAAAACACAGTTATCCAGGTGTAACAGATGTCAATTGAAACTAAATGTTTCACTTGATAAAGGCTACGTGGTGTCAAGTATTGTAACTAATCCCCCTTTGACCTGGCTAAGTACTGTAACTGATACCCTTTGATCCATCATCTGCAATTAACATTTGCGTTTAGCGCAGACCACCCATATATTTACTATGACTGATCATTCATAAAAATATGAATGGAGCACAAAGCCTGGTTAAAAAGAGTAGCAATCTCCCACCACTATCCCCCCAGAGTAGCCCACTACATATCCAATAGAGGTCAGATGATCACGGATATGGTAGACCCTCCTACAGTCCTACTCTTACAGTCTAGCTGGCAATATCAAGTCTGAGAAGTGAATGGGACCCCTTATAGTTGCCAAATGACCAATGTATTTGTGCTTATTAGGCTGACAAGATAAGCCTGTCACTTTCCTTAGACACTGGGGACAGTAGACTGGCTGGTGTCCAGCCCCTGGGGTAATCCAGTAGCTTCCTTCCCTATACTCGTGTCAAGGACTAGTAAATGCTCCTCATTGGATGAGGGCCTGCACATTGAGCCAATCAAGTCAGAGGGCTACATAATAGCCTTGCCAACTTTCGATGTAAAATAAAAGCTGTCCTAAGCACCGATACACATAGGTAGTATCTTTTTGACCTGATAAGGGGTATTGGGAAGACAACATCAATTTTACTGTCATTGACTCCTATCCGATACCAGTTTTGATCTATGGGTTTCTTCTGGCCTTTAGAAGGAGAAGCAGACACAGTTCACTCATCAGCACCCACCCGATGCGCGTTTCCATGCGCGTTTATGAAGGGTGGGATCCTTGGTGGTTCAGTAGTTAGGATTCAGTGCTTTATGCTGTGACCTGGGTTTGATTACAATTAGGGAACCAAGAGGCCACAGCACCCTGAAGCCAAGCAGGGTTGGGCCAGGTCAGTACCACATAGAAATACCAGGAGCTATAGGCAGTGGCCCTCTGGAAAAGGAACTGTCAACTAACTCCTGTATCTCTGCCATGATTACCAAGAGGATCAGCATTACCATGGACATAAAGATGTGCCTGGTGGGTTATGGTCCATGAGGTCACAGAGAGTCGGAAACGAATGAACGACACAAAAAATAATAATTAAAAGAAGAAGACTTACTTGAAAAGATATTTCAATTAGCCCTTTTCAGACTGTTCTTTCAATCTTCAGTATTCTAGGTTACAAGTGTTCTAGAGCAGTGAAGTCAACTCATCACATTAAAGGACCACTGTATGAAAGTTTTTTTCCCATGTAGTCAATATTCCAAAGAAAGATGATTGAGTATACTATTAAAATAAATAAAACTTATGTTAAAAAAAAAAATTCCCATGTGACTCCATATGCAGCTCTGATCAAGCAGTAATGTCCTCCTTTGCTGCGGAGTCACATGGTACAAAAAGTTATACAGGACTTTTTCCAAATCACATATACAGTTGTCGTAATTGGGGGCTTGCCTAAAGTTGTTGGTAACGCAATCTTTAAATTGCGGGCTCGCAGAGCGAGCCCCGCAACTGCAGTCCTCGCAAAGCGAGTTACAGTCCGGTAATGAGTGCCAAAGGAGCTCATTGCGCTGGTTGAGGTGAGCGCCGCAGGAGCTCATCCCGATGACCCGTGGGACTTAGGCAATGAGCGCCAAAGGTGCTCATTGCGCTGGTGGAGATTAGCGCCGCAGGAGCTTATCCCGACGACCCGCAGGACTTATGCAATGAGTTCCAAAGGCGCTCATTGCACTGGTGGAGATGAGCACTGAAGGCGATCATTCAAGAATTCAAGATGACCCGCGGGACGGACGCAAAGTTACGGCCCGTACCGTACTACTTAGTACCCGAAGCACATAGATGGACTGCGGGATTCGAAAAAATACGACTTTACCGTCGAACTGCTGAACTGGAAAGACCTGCAAATATACACAAATAAGACTCAAATTAACTTACACACAGCACAGGGGGAGAGGCAGGGAGCCTGTGAGTGAGGTTGCAAGTGAATTTGAGGCATATTTTGGCTTTTTTCACAATCGAAAATAGCCGAAGAAAAATGGTGAACGGAAAAAAATTAGACAAGGTGAAAACGAGGCTGAAGGATGTAAAAAGAGGACGAAGGGCGTAAATACGAGCCCTAAGCACTAAGACTTAACGCAAACCAGTATCACTGAATACAAGGCAGTAACATTTCACACAAGCCAGTAACACTGAACCCAAGGCAGTAACCCTCAACCCAAGGCAGTAGGCCCCTAAACTACACAGGCCTATAAGGTACACAGGGGAAGAGGCCGAAGGTGCTCATTGTGGGGGGTCGCAGCCGCTCATGGCGGGGCCTGTAAAGTAGACAGGAAAAGAGGCTTGCAATGAGTGCCGAAGGCGCTCAGCGCAGAGCTTGCGATGAGCGCCGAAGCTGCTCAGAGGGGCCATAGCCTCGCATTGTGTGGCAAACAGCATTCCCTGGCGTAAAATTGTATTGCCGTCATTTTTTTGATGGGCAAGTCGCTAGTGATATTTAAGAGCCATTCACACTGTTCACCGCTGAACAAAGGGATAACTTCTATTCCTTATCCTGCAGTGACATCATGTGGCTATTTTAAGCATTACAGACATAAAGGTCATAGGAAGTAGGCTCTTTTCTTATTGGCCCAGGGACTTGGGGAAGCCGGGGATAGCTAACTATGGATAGTCCTGCACTGTAGCAGCCTGGAGAAGGCAGTATCAAGCCTGCCAGAGGCCAGCCTGAAGCTTAGGATGTAAAGTATAGAAAGGAAAAAGAAGGAAATGAGGAGAGAATAGGGAGAGAAAAGAAAAGAGAAGGGTATTATGGGGGAGGGGAAAAGAGGAAAGAAGGGAAGTAGGGAAGCGGAAATAGAGGAGGAGATGGAGGGATGGAACAAGAGGAGGGGAAAAGGTTTTACGTAAAGGGAGAAGGAGGGGAATTGAGGAAGAGGAAAGAGGGGAGGAGATGGAGGGAGGTGAGGGAGAGGAAAGAGGGAAAGTAGGGAAGTGGAAAGAGAGGAGGAAATGGAGGGATAGAGCAAGAGGAGGGGAAAATGTGATACATAAAGGGAGGTGAGGAAGAGTAAAGAGGGGAAGTAGGGAATGGAAGAGAGGAGGAGATGGAGGGATGGAACAAGAGAAGGGGGAAAGGTGCTAGATAAAGGGTGTTGTGGAGAAATATAAATATCCATACATTATTTAGTATATATATATATATATATATATATATATATATATATATATATATATATATATAGCATTCATCACTTTTGTAGCACTTGTGATATTTGTCTTGATGTAAGCTCTAAACAGTACTTTACCATTGCAGGCCATAAAGTATGAAACAATTAATTATACCTTTACTTAATTCATTGTTTTTTATTCATTCTCTTAATAAACTGCTCTGTGAACAAGACCAGCTTCTTATAACCATAATAAAAATTGTTCTCGAGACTTGACCTATGTGCACAAGATTGCAAAAATGGAATGATTTATGCAGTCCATGGTTTTAGTGCGTGACCTGTACATGTAGCAATATTAATTGGTCTAATAATATAAATAATATCTTACTGACTTAGCCATGGGTGTTGGTGGAATGTGTCATTTTTCTGGAGGGTGATAATGGACTGTACTATTTTTCTGTATGTAATATTATATAAACCTGTGGGGGTTTTTTGAGAATCAAAGCTGTTGTTGATTTATTAGAAATTTAATTTGCTAATCAATTTCACCTGGTTGGAGTAACAAAATGTACTGTTGACTAAAAACCATGTATGATTTGGGCCCATGTATGTGCCGTGAGAACTGAGTGTGAGTGCTGTGTGCAGTGAAGTGTGAGAAATTAAGAGAAAATGAGGGGTTGTCCCTATGTCCTGTTCATTATCTGAAGTGTTTGCATTGCAGTGTTCAAAAGTGTGTGAGCTAGATTTTTTTCTTTGTATAGCGCATACTGTGTGTTCTAAGTAGGTTGTATTTTAATTGTTGCATGTTGCTTTAAGAGATTTTGGGAGAGAGACATAAAGCAGCTCTGATCCACCCTCTGCTGACCCCCCCCCCCCCCCCTGTGTCCTTATAACTGTAGTTTTGTTTTTTGTTCTTGTGATTAATTGCTACATGAAGGTTTTTTCTTTTCTTTTTTCTCTCTCCCCAGAGATAGGCCCTCATTCAATTGCAATTTGGCCAATTGAATAGGGCTCTAAATTAGCACATAACATATATTTTTTAAATAAGTTTTTAGTTAGTAAGCATCTATCCAAAAGCAAGGTTTTCACTAACTAAAAACTTCTTTAAAAACAAAATGCTATGTGCTTATTTAGAGCTTTATTCAAATGGCTAAATCACAATTGAATGAGGCCCATAGTGTGCATGTTTTTAGTTGAAAGAAGAGAGCTAATTAAACTGTATTTTTATTGAAAATTATTCTTTTGATAAAGCCCATATTTCTAGCTTCAAAATGTGTGCATATTTTTGTAGCGGAAGGAAATGTCTGTGATTATTGTTTTATATATTTAAGTTGTTTAGTTAGTGTAAAAATTTGCAATAAGGGTTGCCGAGTTTCTTGTCCTTTTGCATGTATTTGTTATCTGTGTTGTAACTGTAATTTGCCACAGCGCGTAGAATTTAGCTCATGAATGAGATTTTTTTTATTCTTAAGGTGGTTTTAAATTATTAAAGAAGAAAATAATTGAGTGTTATGTCTTTTGTTTTTTGGAAGATTGGAAGAATTTTTTAAGTGAGTTAAGCACGTGATTGAATGCTTGTGGAAAGAATTTTCAGGTAATAGTGTAGGTAGAAACGGGACTTGGAAAGAAAGGATAATTCCTTTATGTGAAGTGTGCTCCTTACACAGGATTTTGCAAGTGATTAAGAAGGACATTTGGCATGTGAAATTGGTCCAATGTGAGATCATAAATTATTGTTGTTTTGTTTTGTACATGAATTGTAAAGATTAATTTATGGAAACGAGAAACAGGCAGTAATGTTAAAGTTATATATTTGTAAGTATAGGTTTTTATAGTAGATAGATTTTAGTTTCTGCATTTGACGGTTGTATTTCATGCGTAAGTTACTTAATTAATGTTATGATGGCATTATGATTTGTTTTGTAATCTTTGTGTTGTGCTATGTATGCTTTTTTTAAATCCAGCTTAAGGTGGTGGGGGAGAGGAAAACTTAAAAACATTCCTATTAAATCCCTTTATCCCCCATCCAACTTGGGTTCCTTTATTCAGATAGGAGACTGAAAAAAATATATCAGTGTCCTTATTTTATCTTGTATCCCTATTTGTGGATGCTCTTATATTTATTATTGCATAATTGCTTGATTGTATTTACACTTTTTGCTTTCCAAATGTGTATGTTACTATTTTCATGGTGAACTTTATAGATAAAGTAATTAAATGTTCATAGAAATATTTTACTTCCAGGCAGTTATCAAAATAAGTAATGCACTATATGCTTTATTTTTATTTTTTCTATTAGGATTTATTTTCCATCTTTTATTGGGTGCAGTATGTGCTTCCTTTTTTGTTGTATATCTCCTTTAATAGATGCACTATGTGCTTCCTTTTATACTACTGGTATATTTGGTAACTGCACTATGTGCTTCCTTATATCTAAATATTCTGAATGGATCTCCTTTATTATTACAACATTTGTATTTTCTGATTGCTTTTTAAACAGCGTACTTGATATTTTCCAGAGACATAGGGGTTACTGAATATTCCACTATGTGCTAATAGTTATGATATTGTGCTCCAAGATTCAATTTCTAATCTTTTAATAAATGGTGCACTTTGTGCTACCTTATATGTTTTTTTATTTATAAAGGGTACTATGTCCTCAGGGATTTGTTTTTATTTTTTAATTGCACTATGTGCTTCTTATTGTTTCGTGTATGCTGGTGTCATAGATAAATGCCCTCTATCAGTATGGGATCTATATTTCCAGATTCCTCTCAAGGTATTACACTTGTCAAAAATGTGTAAAAAGCAAGGCCCAGTTGGTATGAGGTAATAAAGGTTATACACAATTACCTATTAAATATAATGATTAGACACAGACCACTTCTTGGGAGGAAAACTGGCCACAGCGTTTATTGGTAAACACAAATAGACACATATATAACCATAACACCAATACATAAACATAACCACGTGAGGGGAGGAGCCTAGCCAGAGACAGTACGCTCTACGCCCGGAAGCCTCGTCCAGGGCCTACCGTGTTGTAACATCCGTACCACCGTAGGGTAGGGTCTTACCCATTTTTTCCACTGTCCCGGAGACTCCCCCCACGACCCGCCGCTGTGACAACAACAAAACATGATTTGAAAACATAGGAACAATAACCATAAATATCACGACAAGCGCTTAATACAATAAACAATATAATCCTTACATCTAGACAAAATACCTCCTAAGTTTATTTATACATTTAACTAATAATTTTAAGATTTGAAAAGAAAACATATACATAACTTTTAATAACATACTTTAGGGGTGGGTTGGTATCTTCACCTCATGGCTAGCTGAGAGCCTAATGGGATTAATGGCGCCAAACAGCCTATAAATGACTACACCCCTCCCAGCTAGCCACTCCTACCTTACCCGGTTCGGCCAGGTCAGGTGGTCCCTCCTGCCATCCCCAGAAGGCCTGGTGTGGCGCTCGGGTCCTTCATAACCTAAGCAAGGCACAGTTGGTATGAGCGAATAAAGGTTATACACTATTACCTATTAAATATAATGATTAGACACAGACCACTTCTTGGGAGGAATACTGGCCACAGCGTTTATTGGTAAACACAAATAGACACATATATAACCATAACACCAATACATAAACATAACCACGTTAGCGTAGGATCCTAGCCAGAGACAGTACGATCTACGCTCTGAAGCCCAGTCCAGGGCCTACCGTGTTGTAACATCCGCACCACCGTAGGGTAGGGTCTTACCCATTTTTTCCACTGTCCCGGCAACTCCACTCACCACCAGCCACGGAGAGGACCACAAAATACCGTCTGCGGTCTCGACTTCCACCGGCCCTGGACCATGATAGCCACCGCGGCAAAGCTCTTTTATGGACATATTTACCAATAGAAACTGACAACACTGCATATAACCTTGTGATTCTCCCAACCATATTCCCCAAAACCCGTAGGGCTGTTACGGTGGCTGCTTTTGCACCAAGCGAGTGGGTACCAAATTCCAATGCGGAATATGCCCAAATGCTGCCTGCCGTCTCCAATGCCGTAGCATCCTAATCATAGGGAACCAATCCTACTCCAAAGAGGAATGGACCAAGAGAGCCAAATCCCACCAAGGGGGGGGGGGGGGGGGGAGCGATCAGTGTGTCTTCTACACTGTAAATACCCCCCTTCGCTCACCTGCTCCGTCCCGGACTGTCACTGTAAAATGGTTGCCTGATTACCTTTGATCGCCCGATTGATCACCTGCGGTCGACATACCTTGTCGGTTTTCCAATCAGCCTCTTGCTACCAACTGCCCAGTGGGAGAGAGCTGGCTGCAATGAACCGCAAGACTCCCCACATGTCATAACCTCCTCTGCGACAGTGATATACAAACTGCGCGTTTTTGGACCAAGAAAGTCCTCACCACAAAGGGGAGCACACAGTGTGCCTGTCGCACTGTAAACTACCTCCCTTTCTTCTCTTGGTCAATCTTGGATCTTCACCTCACACAGTCACATGATCACCTTGAATCCCAGGACCGGTCGTCTGAGCTTGACCGACCTTGTCTGTTTTCCAACCACCCTCTCCCTACCGGCTGGATGGGTTGGTTGTACAGAACCTCAAGGCTTCAGATTTGTCACAGACCTCTTTCCATCACTGTGGTATACCGCCACATGGTCACTCTATCAACCCTTGGATCCCAAAGCCGGGCATATGGTCACACGGGATCTCCCAACAAGCCATATGGTCACATGATCACCTTTCAAATCCCAAAACCAGCTATATGGACACATGATCCCCTTTGCATCCCAATACCAGGCACCTGAGGCCACCACGCCTTGTCTGTATACCAACTACCCTTTCGTTACCGGCAAACCTGCGGGAAGGAGAGGTGGCTGCGCTAGGGCTTTTTCGCTTGACACAGAGCTCCTTCCCGAACAGTGGTATCCCAGGCCCTTGGGAAAAGGCTACCATTTGCCTGCCGTCCCTTTGCCATAACTTCTGTTCACCTCTTCCTGCTTTCCGGTTCCTTCCTCCGTTCGTTAGGAACTATTAACCGGGCCCGCTTTCGAGCGGCCGTGGCTGCTACCCAACGCCCCTTTTGGGCCTTGGTTTACTGAGAACTCCAACCTTGCCAATACATCACTTGCATATCTACACGCGTACCCAGCACACACAGACTGTGCATCCCCACACTCTGTACATCCGTCTGAGGTGCGTCCAGTGTCGGTACTGCGCCGTATTATCTGAGCAAACATTTTTACTGCTACTTTGCTCCTCCGCCACCACGCAGTGTGTAACTCCAGAAGGAGCTCGAAGCTGAGTACCCTGTAGTACTGGACTCCATTACCATCGCTTATACTACTCTCCTGCCTGATGACGAGTGGTACCACCGAAGAGCATAAATGAGAGATCCCACATAAGACAACACGCAACCAACGTTAAGAGTCTTCACCAATCTGGGACGCACACAATTCCCCAGGATACTCAAACTACTGCTACAAGGGGTACGATAATGAAGTCTCCCAATGTATTGTAAGAGAATACCGAACTTGAATTGAATATTGAACATAACCATGATGACATACATAAATCCCTTATGAAAGCAAGAGGAACATCCCACGGATAACGTAAACAAAAATATGCAAACCATAAACAGAACAAACCAAGGGAAATTAGGAAAACCCCTCACAACTGTGCCTATAAGATTAAAGCCGAGAGCACCTATACCATAATACCAGGCGCCAAAACACCCCTAACTATCCCACAGAGTTGACCACACACCTACTCCAGCCCACACTCAGGAGCCTAGATGTAAGGATAAAGACATACTGGGAAGGGGATATAAGAATATGAAAATAATAGCACGCTAAAATTAACTTGTGCACTGTCGCAACAAGAAAAGAGCAATGAAGAGGGATTGATAGAATCAAGGAGCCCCAAAACAGATAAGCACTACCCTAAAGCAAACCTACGGGAAACCCCAAAACATATAAAATTAGGAGCCCCAAACAAAAAAGTGGGGCAACAATGAATACTAAGGGACCTACTTATGACTGATAGATAGAAACAAATAATAAATGTTATTTCTTACAGAGAATGAATAATACAAAAGACTAGACATTTTTTTGGGGGGGCTAATAGCATCTGAACAGAAATTGCGGGGCATACAACACAATGGTTTAGACAATTTTACCAGATAACATGAGACATACATAAATTGCAGCAGACACATAATATAATGAAGAGTTAATTTGTTCACATGAATTGCATACTATGATCATAAACTGTACATCCTTAACCTTCATATCACTTTGCATATCATGACCACCCATCTAGTAAGTCATGAAAACTGCTCTGAGTTGCCTGTACAGCCTGGTAGGACATGCAAATGGCATACACTTGACGACCAGGCAGTAAAGCCCCCATTGGGCCAGAGCCAGTACCTAGTCACATTACCCCATAAGTGATGGTACTGTGACGTGGAGACACCAGGAATGAGAGTGCAATGTGCTTGAGCGTAGACCGACCGCTCTGGGGATCGATACGCATCTACCTGCAAAGCCACCCACATGTCAGCACACAGCACTGCTGTCCAACAGCACAGACACTTCCACACACTGAGCAAACAACTGTAAACACAACAAGGTGAAAGACACACTGCCACTCTCCTCCTGACACCGTAGGCTGAATTCACCCTGCATTACATCACATCCATGACCACATGCGTTGCACAGATGCCCCGCCATGAATGGGACGCAGCTCTCAGTCCCCCCCCCCCCCGGCGACGCATCCAATCGGCGCAGGCCCAACACTCACAGATTGCCATGCGACCGGACCACCAGCTCAAGGCATGCACCCGCACCGCCATCTCCCAGCGATCCGGCACCCTCCACCCCGCGCTGCAGCCAAGCAGTGCAGGCCCAACCGAGTCCCCCTAGCGAAGCTGCGTTGTGACTGAGACCCGGGCCACCTAAGAACTATTCCAGATCAAACCATAATGGGGTTATAACTCACAGCTCTGAGGCGGGAACCCCACCTCCAGCTCCCAGGTCGGCACTCCTAAAAGGTAGGCCCTCCACTGGGTGCACGAGGAGGGGACCCCGCTGCACAGGTAACTGAGCTTTTGCTGGTAGACAGGCAGTACCTTCCTCCTCAGTGCCCCCCAGCACTCCTCACACTACAGGGGGTGGGGGTACCTGCCCTGGAACAGACACCTACCATAACTGCGCAGGAATCTGCCCGCCAGCTCTCAGCCCATCGCGACACAGGCCCTACACCGGGTGCCCACTATATATTTTCCTCCTTTAGCTCATATGATATGCGTTTCTTTTTTGCTCTTTGTTTAGGAGTACTATGCACTTTCTTATAAACAGGCAGCCTCCTCTGCAAGATGACACCCAAAAACATCCGAGAATAGGTTCCGGGAGAGCTACGTAGTAACACGCACATATTAATCTATGGGGTGAACCTTGCACCTCGGAAGAATCCCTATGGGCACAAAAAAGTGCCAGCAAGGGCTCCTAAAGCCTCTACGTGCTGCCTTGGAGCAGCCCGGCACAGACATTAACCCCTTGCAGCGGTGGTCCCCGGTCGGGATCGATAAAGACCCCGCTGCATTTAAAAATTGTATTTTTAAATTTCTCGCGGTGGGACCTTAAAGGGCCTGCGGCACACTATCAACCAAGTCCAGCTTGCAGTAGCCCCGCGGCACCTAACCTCAACCCCCCTCTATGCTGGGGGTCCCCATCAGGCCCCCCAACGTGTCCCCACATTAACCCCTTACTGCAGGGATCCATAGGGACTCCCGCAGCCCCCTACCCCTATTTAACCCCATCACCTATGGGGGTCTACACAGACCCCTGTAAGCCTATATTTAACCCAATCAGTCCCATAAGGGTCTATGAAGACCCTCATAGGACAATGAGAACCATATTATTAACCCCATAAGTGCCATGAGGGTCCTCCAGGACATCCTCATGACACTAAGTACAAACACTACACTATTCTCCCCCCCCCCAATAAACCACTAAATCTAAACTATTAACCCTAACATATTAACCCCTAATTACCTAACACTACCTACCTAACCCCTTATTAAACCCCCACCCCACTAATTAAACAAAATAAAAAAAGCTAAGATACAAAAAATAAAAAAACCTATGTTACCAACAAAAAAAAACTAAGATACAAAAAAAAAAAAAGAACACCACAAACCCCCCCCCACTACAAAAAAAAATAAATAATGACACGCCTGCAAAGAAAAGGCATACACAAATATACATAACATTACAGTAATACATACATTATAAATATACCCCCAACTAAAATACGTTTCCCCCTATCTATACATTACCCTCTATCTAGACTAAACCTCTATCTATACATTACACCCTATCTAGACATTATCCCATATCTAGACATTACCCCCTATCTATAAACCACTTACCTTTGCAGATGTCCCTTTAGATTGCATCCCCTAGAAAAAAAAGAAACATCAAATTAATACATAATTGAACAGTAGATATGAAAAATAAACATTACAAATACAGTATTGAACTCACCTTTCCACCATGTCCCCGTCCATCTTCTTCTGTTCTCCAGGTCGGCCCCTGAAAAAAAACTAAAAAAAACAACGGAGCTCAGCAGACGCTAATGAGGCCTCCAGAGCCTTATCCAGTAGAAGATTGGCAATGGCGCCTGATTGACTGAAAAGGCTGTCAATCAAATTTCAGCCAATCAGAAGGCGCCAAGGTGTGAGCCAATCAGAATGAGATATATCCCTATATTCCCATTCTGATCGGCTGATGCACCTGTCAATCTTTTTTAAACCAATCAGAAGGCACAGATGCCTTCAGCCAACCACCCCATGGGGTTGTATCCCATTGTGATTGGCTGAAATTGGTTTAAAAAAGATTGACAGGTCTATCAGCCAATCAGAATGGGATATGGGGGTGATTCCTATTCTGATTGGCACACACCTTGGTGCCTTCTGATTGGCTGAAATTTGATTAAGTTAACTTATATGTTTCACCTCTGCTAACCTCCATTAACTCTTGTCTTGGAATTCCATTCTCCCAGCTGCTCATTAGGTCCGGGTTCACAGTCTCTTAAAAGATCTATCCCTAGGATCTGTAGAAGGCCCCACTCGTTGAAATCTAATCCGGCAAATTGGAAAAACGCTAGTACATGGGGAAATATTTTGGGATATAACTAACACCAATTGAAGGATTCTTTTTACCTAAGTAAAGCAGTATATAGGATACATTATAAGGAAGAGACTGGAAGTAAGCACATAGTGCAAAATATACTAAAAAAAACGGGCATACGAATCAAGGAATACCCCTTTTTCTATTTATAAAGAAATTGAATGCTATAATACACCAACATTTAACCATAAGCACATAGTGCATTTTCAGCAACTTACACATTTTTGACAAGTGTGATACTGTTGTGGACGAAATTCATGAAAATGTATATTATGTCCATGCTGCATTCCTTTCCTTACAATATATCATAAGATAAGGCACTAATTACCTTTATTCTTTATCCTGAGAGTCCTAAGATGGCTACTGAGCTGTATCCTGAGAGTCCTAAGATGGCTACTGAGTCATATCCTGGGAGTCCTAAGATGACATTTATATCTGTGACCAAATAAGGATATGAGCCCCGCCACCTTCCAGAGCCAATCAGAAGCTTCACATAACCTGACCATAATGACATCAACATCCGAGACCAAATATGGAAGGACCCTTCCTACCTTGTCAACCAATCAATAACTCACTCACTGTCTAACAATGAGTCGTATGATTGTTATATCTGATCAACTTATATTATATAAGTTCCTATGTTGTATTTGGGGGGGGGGGGGGGGGGGGGGCGTCGTTCATTGGGAAGAATACAAGAAGTTTTATACCAGAACTTTTGGGTCTGTGTAAATTTTTGTCTCTGTGTGCACACATGGCCAACAGATGGATGATTTGGACAAGAACAGATATTATACAATGGGATTATTTTTATCCATCCAAAACAATACCATGAGAGGAATCTGGAAATATAGATCCCATACTGATAGAGGGAATTTATCTATGACACCAGGATACAAGAAAGAATAAGAAGTACATAGTGCAATTGAAAAATAAAAAATAAATCCCTGAGGACATAGTACCTTTTATAAATAAAAGAACCATATAAGGTAGCACAAAGTGCACTATTTATTAAAAGATTTGAAATTGAACCTTGGAGCACAATATCGTAAAATATCAAGTACGCTGTTTGAAAAGGAATCAGGAAATATACATTTTGTAATAATAAAGGAGATCCATTCAGAATATTTAGATATAAGGAAGCACATAGCGCTTTCATTAAAAGTTACAAACATCATCAAAGGAAGCACATAGTGCAGTTACCAAAGATACTAGTAGTATAAATGGAAGCACATAGTGCACCCATTAAAAAATGGAAAATAAATCCTAATAGACGAAATAAAAAATAAAGCATAAAGTGCATTACTTATTTCGCTGTCTGGAAGTAAAATATTTCTATGAACATTTAATTACTTTATCTATAAAGTTCACTACGGAAATAGTAACATACACATTTGCAGCCTTATTAAATTGTGATTCAGGGAATTGAAAAGGGCTCTATATAAGCACATAGCACATTTTTTTACAGACGTTTTTAGTTAGTGAACTTCAATCCAAAAGCAGGGTCTTCACTAACAAAAATATTGTGTAAAAAAAAAATAAGCTAAGTGCTTATATAGAGCCTATTTCAATTGGCCGAATCAGAATTTAATAAGGCTGTATGAAAGCAAAAAGTGTGTGCACCTGCTGCACCAGCATTAGCTCCACCCCTCTGTTGCAAGTTGAATAATTATTTTTATGGAAATATTGATAAGATAAAGGATTTAATGAGTAAGTTAAACAGTTATTTCAGTGTAATTATACTTGATTATATAAAATATTGTGTATTTATCCCAAAAAACTATCATATGTAATTTAAGAAATTGGTTTTATGTAATATATTTTTTTAGGTTTGATTCTTTTGGTCCAATTATGTTTAGGATTAATTATAGGTGTATATATATATGATTTGCTAAATTTGGTTGTTTTTGCTTTTGATTCTTACAAGGTGATTTGAGGAGATCTATGGGCATATAAAGTATTCTGTGAGCTCACAATTGTCTAATTATATGTTCTGTATTGTCTGCCTTGTCTAGACCCTGTGTTCATGTTTATCAGCATATTTTTATGCTGGCATGGAACATTTTTCTGTAGAGATTATGTTTTCCACTAGAGAAAGTGGGCGCTTGTTTGGAGTGTTGTGGAGTGCATTATGGTTGGAGATGTTCATGTGTGTCCTTGTGTGTGGATATTTTCCTTTCTGTATGATCAAGTATTGGAGTTGAGTGGGTGTACATGGAGTTGAGAGAGTGTTGTTATCTGATGGGGAAATACTCCTTGAAGATGACACCATTTTGTGTTATTTCTCTTTCTCCTTGTTTGTTTTGCTTGACTTGTTTATTTTGCTTGACTGCTATTTGACTGTTCAAGAGGGAGCTGTCTATGTGAGGGTATGTCATGTATGTTCTGATTGTGATGTGGATTGTGATGCTCTGAATGGAGATTTGCTATCTCTCCTAGAATAATATACTGAATATTGGTGTTCATATAGAGCACCAATGTCCAGATTGTATTGTTAGATTTCTGTGTAAGGATTGTCCATTGTATCTGATGGACAGTGTGATAAAGTTGTTTATGGAGAATATAATCTGAAATCTGATCAATTTCAAATTAATATTTGTGTTTATATGCTGTCAGCCCTTTTGGATAATTGTTAATAAAGGTTTTATTTAGATCTGATTCCTACTTATGTTAAATATTTTTTTAAGGTTTTTAAGGTTGATTTTTTAAGGTTGAAGTAAATACAGTAATTGTTAAAAAACCTGGATTGTTGAAAAAAAGATAAAGAGAGATTATTTAAGGTTTTATTACAGTTAAAACCATTTAAAAGATTATATAATGTGTAAATGTATATTAAATTCATTGAAGCTACATGTTATCATTGCTTTTTTTTTAAACATTGTACTGGATACTGGCAAAAGTTCTGTGTTTTCAGAAACTCTGTGTCTCGCTTCCAAGGTCATACAATGAGATGTTTTGGTGAAGAAAAAACTGTTTAATTTTGTTTACCAGAACCAATTGTGAAATGATACCATGAAGATTTATAAAATGAGTGAAGTACACTATTTTTAGAGTAATATTCAAGAGCACAGGTACCTGTTCCAAAGACATGAAAATAATTATTAAGGTTTTAAGATAACAATTAATAAGGCAAACTTATTTTATGCATTATGATAAGCATACAGGATATTTAGAAATGTCAACTGACTAAGAATGTATGTTTTTTTTAGTTTTCTTTTTTCTAAATTTTTGTTTTTCCTTTTTTTTTATTTTACTGGCCAGGTTATTTTTATTATTTGTAATTTTGTATGCTCAGTGAAGCTACTCTCATGTTGATATTTCTCTCTGTCGGAATAAATGTGTTATGCGCACAATCCCTATATCCTGGTCTCTGTACAGGTGGAGATTGGAAAGTACACATATCACTAGAAATCAGTGTATGATATCTTATCTGGTTAAAGAACCTTATCATACCAATTCTGTTTTATTTTTGTGCGTTATGTTCTATGTTTTGTTTTCCTGTGTTGGATAAATACTGTAATATTGTAACAGTTATACTTCCAGGCCCATCCTCAGCTCACATAATGGCCATGGTGAAAATGAGTAGAGAATTGGGAAAATCTTTTCAAGGTGTTTCTAAGCCTCTAAGAAAGGAACACGATAAGAGGTGGATTACATTATGAGTTAAGAAAAGATGTTAGAGCTTTATTGGTAAATGTATATTGACAGTAATAGAATTAGTAATTTCCTTTTAAATATAAAACCTGTTACAGGATAAATCAAATAATATCTTATACCTTATAGAGACATAATTAGTAATATTGAAACTGCTCTAATGATAATTTTTGCTGCTTTAGCAGGAGTAGAAGCTAATCATTGCATATGTATTTCATATGTTTATTAGCTTTGCATGATTTACATTTTGACTTAATAGATTTTAGTTTTTACCACCCCTTGTTTATTACAGAGTTATGCATATGTTAAATTGTATTTACAGTTTGAGAACATTTTAGGGTAGGTGTATGTATGGAAGTTTCTTGTATGACAGATCTTGTATGTTTGGATTTTTGTTTTTATTTTTGTCATACTTGCCTACCCCAGAAGAAGATGACATTGAGTGCGTGCCTGTAAAGAAGAAGAAAAGACAAAAGAAAGTAACAAAGAGACAAGCATGCCCTGATATATGATGAGAGAAAGTTTCTACTAAGTGCCTATCCTGATGACAACAGATAATAACAGATGAAGAAACAGATACCAAGTTTGCTGATTAAAGACAAAGCTCAGACATAAATCTTGCCTGCACCCAAGAAAAAGGGGAAAGATCAAACTCTTGTTCATTGACATGACAATACGCTAATACATGTATCTGCAGGCAAAGAGAAAAGATGTAAAGATCTATGAGAAAGTCACATACTCCTTGTCCTGCGCCTGAATATCTGCACATGGTGGCCTATTGCTTTGGCCAATGGATCTCACCATCCAGAAGCAAGTGATCCACCTGTTTAGCATTTATCGTATGGACAAAGAGGAGACTGGCTAAGGGATATGTAAGACTGGGTTTGTATGAAGTTTGTCTGAGCATATGTTTTCATTGTTTTGTTATTTTTTACTTGTTCTACTCTTTCCTTTACCTGTCATTTTTTTTTTATTGTTCTTTGGCTTCTAACATTTCTGCACCTTGTTCTATCAACTTGCTAGGATCTAGTACGTACTAACATCTGATAGGGAAGAGTAATTAGGGAAGAAGAAGTTATCATACATACACTCTGGGTTATTAATAAAATCAGTGCTAACTTTATTAGTTATTAAATTGCATTAACTAAATGCATCATAAGACAATGAGTATAAAGGGAAATTGGTTCTATGGCCTAGTTATTGATAATTGGTTAGAGAATGAAGTAAGGCCATTTTGTCTGCATTAACCATTATGTTTTATTTTACATATCTGGACTTTTATATCTATTGCACCGCAATCTGGACTATCTCTTGGTAACATATAACAGCATATGTGGATGTTTTCATCCACCCCATTGGACTTTTTCCTTGTTATATAAATTTGGTCAAACAGGTGCTCACTTATTTGTATCTGGATTTATTTTTGGGATTTATCTTTATTTTTATCTGGACTAATTTTCGTGGATTTATTGTTTTGTTCATCAGGGTTTGATCTTCTATCTTGTTTGTGCTTTATTATGGCTGATTGTAAAGCTTTCATTCAACAGACTTTAACATTTGGACTATGAAGTCTGTGCCATGGATTCCATTATTGAGAGACTTTTCCATTTTCCCACAGATCATATCAGACTATTATAATTATTTTTTTAAACTGAAATGTCTTTTGCTTTTTGCTATGTATTGTTGTGTTTTTCTTTTGCAAAGCTCTTGCTGGAAAGGTATTAAGGTAAAAGATGCAAAGGACTCCATGACAAAAATAATGTAATATCTCCATGTTGTAGGAAACTCATCTGACTGAATCCTTTAGGGGCATTGAGTCTCTTTAGGAGCCAGTCTGAAAATCATGCCTCTACTTCCTATTATGTTTATCGTTTAATTTATGTTTTTTAGTTCAATGTGTGAAATGTATCTTAAGCTTGTACCTTGTCATATTTGTATTTTTCCTTTGATGACAATTTTCATTGTCATAGAGGGGAGTGTTGTGGAGAAATTATTATTTAGTATATATATATATATATATATATATATAGTATTCATCACTTTTGTAGCACTTGTGCTATTTGGCTAGATGTAAGCTCTAAACAGTACTTTACCATTGCAGGCCATAAGGTATGAAACAGTTAATTAAACCTTTACTTATTTCATTGTTTTTTATTCATTCTTATAATAAACTGCTCTGTGAACAAGGCCAGCTTCTTATAACCATAATAAAAATTGTTCTGGAGACTAGTCCAGGCCGAACAACAACTTGACCTATGCGCACAAGATTGCAATAATGGAATGATTTATGCAGTACATGGTTTTAGTGGGTGACCTGTACATGTATCATTATTAATTGGTCCAATAGAATAAATAATATCTTACTGGCTTAGCCATGGGTGTTGGTGGAATGTGTCATTTTTCTGTACCATTTTTCTGTATGTAATATTATAAAAACCTGTGTTGTTTATGTATTAGTCAGTCAGTAGCAGACATTTTGATCCACGTGTGTCCAAATAAACTAAAGAAAATCAGAGGCCTCTGTGTTTTGGTATCATGACTGGGTTTTGGAGTAGAATGGCGGGTTTGTGGATATGTTTTTCTTCATCAAGGGAGAAGGAGGGGAAGTGAGGAAGAGGAAAGAGGGAAAGTAGGGAAGCGGAAAGAGAGGAAGAGATGGAGGGAGGTGTGGGAGAGAAAAGAGGGAAAGTAGCAGGGACGGCTAGTTCATAGGGCCAATGGGGCAATCGCCCCCCAATTTTTTTATCCCAGACTTAATTGTTTAATTTTACATTTAGAAAATAAAATTTCATCATATCATATTCAATAAATTTTAAAAAAAATGCTAACACTTTAAATTTTTATCCCTACCTCAATGCTACAGATCTGAGCACAGCTGGACATTTTAGACCCTTTTTTTAAATTCTCACATGTACTGTGCTCTGATCTGTAGCACTGAGCCTCTCTGTCAGCTGCCAGCATCATCCAATTAGAATTGATGGGAGGTGCTGCAGCAGAAAATTCCTCTAGGGTCGTTCACTGTGAGCGTCCCTAGCCAGTTAGGACTGCTGTGGGAGCTGCCAGGAGCTGTCTACTCATCAGAGCCATATAGGATCCAGTAAGTACAGAGGTCTCCTTCCCTCTCTCTCTCTTTCCCTCTCTGTTCCTTCTTTCTCTCTATTCCCTCTTCCACCCACTCCTCCTCCACCCCAGGGCTCCATCAAGGCAACACAGGGCCTCACATCAGTGGCCTCCCATGTCACCATCAAAAGCCTCGCGTGGCCTCAGGGCCCCCGCAGGTGTCTCCTGTGGCCCCCACCAGGGGACTCCTGTGGCCCCAGGGCCTCACACAGCCCAATCAAAGGCCTCCCGTAGCCACAAGGCCCCTCCAGGTGCCTCCCATGGCCCCACCATGGGCCTCCCATGACCACAGGGCCGTACCAGGGGCCTCCCATCACCCAGGGCCCCACCAGGGGCCTCCCTTAGCCCAGGGCCTCCCACAGCTCTATCATGGGTTTCCCGCTGGGCATTCCATGGACCCTATTTCAGAGACTTTTAGAGGTCCATCCATCTCTACTTCTATTCCTCTATCTCTCCCTTCCTCTCTCTTTTTTCTTTTTCTATCCCTCTCTACCCTATCCTTCTCTACCCTAGCACTCTCCTTCTATCCCTCACCATTTATCTTTCTCTCCCTCTCCCCCTCTCTCCTTTTATCCCTCTCCTCCTCTCTCCTTCTATCCCTCACCCCTCTCTCCTTCTATTGCTCCCTCTCCTTCTACTCCCCTCTCTATCTACTCACCCTCTCTCTACCCCCTCTTTATACCCCTCTTTATCCCCCCTCTCTAGCCGCCTCTCTCTAGTCCTCTCTAGCCTTCTCTCTCTCTCTCTCTATATATATTCCTATCTCTCTCTACCCCCTCTCTCTACCCCTCTCTAGTCCTCTCTCTCCCTCTTTATATCCATCTCTCTATGCCCATCTCTCTCTCTACCCCCCCTCTCTATATCCCCCTCTCTCTCTATCCCCCTCTCTCTCTATCCCCCTCTCTCGCTCTATCCCCCTCTCTCGCTCTATCCCCCTCTTGCTCTAACCCTCTCTGGCTCTAACCCTCTCCTGCTATCCCTCACCCTCTCTCTTTCTATCCCCCTCTCTCCTTCTATCCCTCTCCCCCTCTCTCCTTCTAACCCTCACCATCACTCCTTTTATCCCTCCCCCTCTCTCCTTCAATCCCTCTCCCATTCTCTCCTTCTATCCCTCTCCCCTCTCTCCTTCTATCCCTCTCTCCTTTCGTTCCCTCACCCCTTCTCTCCTTCTCTCCCTCTCTCCTATCCCTCTCTCCATCTCTCCCTCTACCCCTCTCTCCTTCTATCCCACTCTATCTTTCTACCCCCTCTCTCCTTTTAACCCCTCTCTCCTTCTATCCCTCACATCTCTCTCCTTTCTATCCCTCCCCCTCTCTCTCCTTCTATGCCTCTCCCCCTCACTCCTTCTATCCCTCAACCCTCTCTCCTTCTATCCCTTACCCCCTCTCTCATTCTATCCCTCTCCCCCTCTCTACCGCCCTCTCTCTCAATCCCCCCTATCACCCCTTCCTCTCTCTATCTATCCCTCACTCTCTCTCTCTCTCTCTCTCTCTCTCTCTCTATATATATATATATATATATATATATATATATATATATATATATATATATATATGCCTCTCTCTCTCTATCTATCTATCTATGCGCTGGTGGAGATGAGCGCCACAGGCACTCATCCCTGAGACCTGAGGGACTTAGGCAATGACCACCGATGGCGCTCATTCAGCTAGTGCAGATGAGCACCACAGCCACGGGACTTAGATAAAACGAGAGCAGAAGGCGTTTACCACAACTTAGTGAGTCGCAAAATTATGGCCCGTACGACTTGGGACTTAGCGACTGCAGAGAAATTACGGCCCGCAAAAATACGCATTTAACGGCCGAACAGCCAAACTGAAAAAACACACAAATATGCCTCAAATTACACACTCACACACGGGGAAGTAGTGAAATTGAAAGAGAGGAGGAGATGGAGGGATGGAACAAGAGGAGGGGAAAAGGTGATATGTAAAGGGAGAAGTAGGGAAGGAGGGAACCAAAAAGAGAGGAATAGATGGATGGATGTCAAAAGGAGGTGAAAATGTGATGCATAAAGGGGAAAGAAAAAAGACAGGAGGGGAAGTGAGGAAGAGGAGGAATTAGGTAAGCAGAAAGAGGAGATGGTGATGGAGGGATGGGAAAAAAGGAAGGGAAAGGGTAATGTGTGAAAGGGAAAAAGAAAAGACATGAGGGGGAGTGAGGAAGAGGTGGAATTAGTATAATCACACCAAGCAGAACTGACTTGTAGGCCTAGGGAATAGACTAACCAAGATGAGTCCCTAATACAACTCTTACACTTGTTATTTCCTCTTCATGTTCAGCTTTCTAGCAGAAGCCTGAAGGTTTTGTGCCAATATTGACTGGTATTTGGAACTGTTCATAATTCCCTCTATCTTATCTAAGGCCCCAGTTCCAGCTGATGAACAGCCCCAAAGCATGATGCTGCCACCACCATGCTTCACTGTGGGTATGGTGTTCTTTTGGTGATGTGCAGTGTTGTTTTTGCGCCAAACATATCTTTTGGAATTATGGCCAAAAAGTTCAACCTTGGTTTCATCAGACCATAACACCTTTTCCCACATGCTTTTGGGAGACTTCAGATGTGTTTTTGCAAAATGTAGCCTGGCTTGGATGTTTTTCTTCGTAAGAAAAGGCTTTCGTCTTGCCACTCTACCCCATAGCCCAGACATATGAAGAATAAAGGAGATTGTTGTCACATGTACCACACAGCCGGTACTTGCCAGATATTCCTGCAGCTCCTTTAATGTTGCTGTAGGCCTCTTGGTAGCATCACAGACCAGTTTTCTTCTCGTCTTTTCATCAATTTTGGAGGGAGCTCCAGTTCTTGGTAATGTCACTGTTGTGCCATATTTTCTCCACTTGATGATGACCGTCTTCACTGTGTTCCATGGTATATCTAATGCCTTGGAAATTCTTTTGTACCCTTCTCCTGTCTGATACCTTTTAACAATGAGATCCCTCTGATGCTTTGGAAGCTCTCTGTGGTCCATGGCTTTTGCTGTGGGATGCGACTAAGAAAATCTCAAGAAAGACCAACTAGAGCAGCTGAACTTTATTTGGTGTTAATCAGAGGCACTTTAAATGATGGCAGGTGTATGCTGACTCGTATTTAACAGGATTTGGAATGTGATTGCTTAATTCTGAACACAGCTACATCCCCAGTTATAAGAGGGTGTGCAGACTTATGCAACCACATTATTTTTCTTTTTTTTTTCCTTCCCTCCACCTAAAAGATTTCAGTTTGTTTTTTAATTGAGTTGTACAGTTTTTAGGTCACATTAAAGGTGGAAACAGTTCTGAAATGATTTATCTTTGTCTCATTTTTTTACAGCACAGAAACCTGAAATTTTAACAGGGGTGTGTAGACTTTTTATATCCACTGTATGGCCCTTGTCCACATGTAAAGCAATCTTATCGGTTTGATTTTATAATAAACAATGTGCTGTATAAGCTAGTATAGCACCAACCTTATTCCCATAATAGTGGAGGAGGAGTAGCAGTCACAGTTCACTCAGCAGCACCCTCCTGACATGCGTTTTACCGCCACAAGGAGCTGGTTTCTTAAGGGAGCTATTGCTATTCTAATTATATGCTCTATAAACAATGTGCTGTATAAGCTAGTATAACACCAACCTTATTCCCATAATAATGGAGGAGAAGCAGTCACAGCTCACTCAGCAGCACCCGCCCAATGCGCGTTTCACCGCCGCAAGGAGACGATTTCTTAAGGGAGATAATACAGCCATAAACCGCCAACGTTATAAATATTAAGACATGCCCCTTATCTGACGTGGCTGTGATGTAGTCAAAAAGGCACAAGATTTAACACTTGTTATTTACATGTTGCACTATGAATCCTTTAGTTATATAGTTACATAGTAATTGAGGTTGAAAAAAGACTTTCAGTCCATCTAGTTCAACCTTTTAAGATCTCCTCTGATCTGCAATATGAGGATTAGTTATTAACTAATTAGTTGTTAATTCATTGTTAATTATTAAGCAACAATTTATTTATTTATTTATTTTAATTAATAATTAATTGATCCAGAGGAAAGCAAACAGAAAAAAAAACAAGTGAAACGTTGCCAATCATCTCAAAGGGGAAACAAATGAATTCCTTCCTGACCCCAGATACTGGCGATCGGATTTCTCCCTGGATCAATACTGTCTCCCTAATTATCCATGATAACCCTGAATTCCCTTTTTAATTAGAAATAAATCCAGTCGCCTTTTAAAGTTATCTATCGAATCCGCAGTCACCACCTCCTCCAGATTAACCACCCTTACTGTGAAGAAACCTTTTCTTTCTTTAAGGTGTAATCTTTTTACTTCTAACCTCAAGGGATGTCCTCTTGTCAGTTGAAAACCTCTTGGCACAAAAAGCTCCCCTGACAAATCTTTATACTGACCCTGGATGTATTTATATAAGGTAATCCTATCTTCTCTTAGACGCCTTTTTTCTAGAGAAAATAAGTTTAATTTGGTTAGTCTTTCTTCATAACTTAGCCCCTCCTTATTAGTTTTGTTGTCCTTCTCTGTACTTTTTCCAGCTCTAAAATATCCTTTTTATGAAGTGGTGCCCAAAATTGTACTCCATATTCCAAATGAGGGAGTACTAGTGATTTGTATAGTGGCAGAATTATATTTGCTTCCCTGGCTTCTATACTCTTCTTAATACATGCTAATATTTTATTTGCCTTTGCAGCTGCTGCTTGGCTTTGAGCGCTGTTACCTAGGTGGTTGTCCACAAGCACTCCCAAATCCCTTTCAATATCTGATACACCTAGATTTGCTCCATTAAGATTATAAATTGCATGGCTATTTTTCCATCCCATATGCATAACTTTACATTTATTCGTATTAAATCTCATCTGCTATTTAGATGTCCATTCCTCAATTTTATGTAAATCCCTTTGAAGGGAAAGCACATCATTATCTGATTTAATTACCTTGCACAACTTCGTGTCATCAGTGGAGTATGGCTCTGATACTGAACGGACTATTACAATAATTTAATGCCAAAGCAATAAGAGACCAAAATAAACATACTGGCTATGCATCAATTTGTATTGGACAAAAACATTCATAATTACAGCAACGAGCTTTAAAGAGATACACCTCTCTTTGTTGCTATAATTATGAATGAAATGTTTGTCCAATAAAAAAGTATTTACTATATATACTATATATACTGCAATACTTGGATTGTTCATCTTAAACCATTCCAATAAGATGGGCCATTCACCTTGATATAATGCGGCCCTATTTGCTGCTGAACAAAAAGACAACTTTTATTCCTTATCCTGCAGTGACACCAAGTGGCTATTTTAGGAATTACAGACATTTATTTCCTTATGTTAAATGCCATAGGAAGTAGGCTCTATTTTAATTGGCCAGACAGAGCCGATCAGGCAGAGCCTTCTGATCCGCCCTTGGCATGAGGCAGGATGGGGGGAAGCCGGGGAGAGCTGGCTAGGAATAGTCCTGCAATGTAGTAGCCTGGAGCAGGCAGGATGAAGCCTACCAGAGGCCAGACTGAAGGCTAAGAAGGTAAAGTAAGGAAAGGAAAGAGTAGGAAATAAGAAGAGAGAGAAGAGGAAGAGAAAATAGAGAGGAAGAGAAAAGAGAGAGGAAGAGAAAAGACAGGAGAAGGGTATTATGGGAAAGGGGAAAAGAGTAAAGTGGGAAGTGGCAAGAGAGGAGGAGAAGGAGGAGAAGGATGGAACAAGAGGAGGGGAATAGGTGATACATAGAGGAAGAAGGAGGGGGAGTGAGGAAGAGGAAAGAGGGGAAGTAGGGAAGTAGGAAGAGATGGAAGGATAGCACAAGGATGGGAAAAGGTCATACGTAAAGGAGAAAGAGAGGGGGAAGTGAGGAAGAGGAAAGAGGGGAAGTAGGGAAGTGGAAAGAGAGGATGGGGTGGAGGGAAGGAACAAGAGGAGGGTAAAAGCTGATACATAAAAGGGAGAAGAAGGGGAAGTGGTAAAAGAGGAGGAGATGGAGGGATGGAACAAGAAGAGGGGAAGTGTGTTTGGTAAAGGGGAAAGAGAAGGAGGGGAAGCAAGGAAGAGGAAAGAGGGGAAATAGGGAAGTGGAAAGAGAGGAGGAGACGGAAGGATAGCACAAGGAGGGGAAAAGGTGATACGTAAAGGAGAAAGAGAGGGGGGAAGTGAGGAAGCAGAAAGAGAGGAGGAGATGGAGGGATGGTAAAAGGACGGGAGGTGAAAATGTGATGCATAAAGGGGAAAGAGAAAAGACAGGAGGGGAAGTGAGGAAGAGGAGGAATTAGTATAATCACACCAAGCAGGACTGACTTGTAGGAAATAGACCAACCAAGATGAGTCCCTTATACAACTCTTACACTTGTTATTTTTTTGCAACTCAAAAATTAACTTTTATTATTATTTCAGTAAAAATATTACTGTGTAAAAAATAACATTTAAAATAAACTAAGCTGAGTGAAGGGTCTGCTTTATTTTCTCCCAGTTTATTTGGCAGGTTATAGCGCTACTTGCTGCACAGAGGGTTCATATTGAGATAGTATATTTATAATCTACTCCGAAAGTAACTGGGATGTGACTACTAAGAGGGTACAATCCATACATAGTTACTTTACTCAATATGCCCTTAGAATTTGTAACAGAGTTGGAACACGAATCCAATATCTCCACTGGTATACGTTAAAATACCCAATAAGCACTACAGTCTCACCATCCCCAACCTCCCATATTGGACAACACTCAATTTGGGAGTCAAATGAATACTGACTTTATTTTGTTATGTGCAGAAATATATATACACATCTCTTCCCACAGGCAATACACATCCCCCATAGTTGACCACACAATACACATAGAGAGAACAATAGGTGTGGTCACACCTCCCTGAGGCTACCTGGCTACTTTGATACAATCAGACATTGATTAGATCATCCTTCTTTGTTCTTATCTCTCATACTGAAAACACTTTATACAATAGACTTCCTTATCTTATGAGGAGTCTCTGTAATAGGATTATCTATTATCCGAGGTCTGCAATAGTCTGGGCTAATATTCTGCAGAGCATAAACCAACATACATACAGTATAACAGTAGGATCATATTTTAACCAAGAATTAAATAACCATAAAACAGGGTAAAACAGTGATGGGTTCCGTTACAGTATTTGCTGGCAGTGCTTTAGTATTGAATAAACAACGCACTACATTACTCCATTGGGCTCACCCCTGATGATCTACTACTTTGCCTATACTATACTATATAGGTGAGTTTATACATATGGCCCTTGTCCACATGTAAAGCAATCTTATCCGTTTGATTTTATAATAAACAATGTGCTGTATAAGCTAGTATAGCATAAACCTTATTCCCATAATAGTGGAGGAGGAGAAGCAGTCACAGTTCACTCAGCAGCATCCGCCTAATGCGCGTTTCTCCGCCACAAGGAGCTGATTTCTCAAGGGAGCTGTTGCTATTATAATAAAATGCTCTAGAAACAATGCGCTGTTTAAGCTAGTATAACACCAACCTTATTCCCATAATAATGGAGGAGAAGCAGTCACAGCTCACTCAGCAGCACCCGCCCGATGTGCATTTCCCCGCTTCAAGGAGCTGATTTCTCAAGTGAGATCACCTGCCAACCTTATAAATGCTAAGACATGCCTCTGATCTGACATGGCTGTGACGTAGTCAAAAAGCCTCGGAATTTAACATTCATTATTTACATGTTGCCAATCACACTGGAAAGCATTTTATATACGGCTCATTTATGTCCTCTGAATGAACTGTTGCAATCATTTAATCAGTCGTTATTTACATGTTCCTGATCACACTAGGAATCCTTGAATGTATGGCTCTAAAACTGAACGGACTATTACCATCATTTAATGCTAAATTACTATTTGAACAAACCAATAAGAGACCAAAATAAACATACTGGCTATTCATCATGAACATCATCGTTGCTATAATTATGAATTAAATAAAAACGGTATCACTATATACTGCAATACTCACGTTGATATATACTGCAGTGATACCATGTGGCTGTTTCAAGAATTACAGGCCTTTTTTTCCTTATGTTAAATGCCATAGGAAGTAAGGTCTATTTTGATTGGCCAGGGACTTGGAAAGTAACCTATCAGATGGAGCAAGCAGGATCAAGCCTACTAGAGGCCAGACTGAAGGCTAGAAAGGTAAAGTAAGAAAAGGAAAGAGAAGGAAATGAGAAGAGAGGAGAGGAAAGAGAGAAACGGGAAGAGAGGGGAAGAGAAGGATATTATGGGAAAGATGAAATGGGGAAGTACGGAGGCAGAAAGAGAGGAGGAAATGGAGGGATGGAACAAGAGGAGGGGAAATGGTTATACGTAAAGGGGAAAAAGGAGGGGAAGTGAGGAAGAGTAAAGAGGAGAAGCAGGGAAGCACAAAGAGAGAGGAGATGGAGGGATGGAACAAGAGGAGGGGAAAAGGTAATATGTAGAGGGATAAGGAGGGGAAGTGAGGAAGAGGAAAGAGAGAAATGGAGGTAAAAAAATTATGCCTAAAAAAAAAAGAAAAAAAGACAGGAGGGGCAGTGAGGAAGTGGTAGAATTATGTAAGCAGAAAGAGGAAATGGAGGGAAGGCAAAAAAGGAGGGGAAAAGGTTATGCGTAAGGGGAAGCGAGGAAGAGGAAAAAATGAAGATCTGGGGAAACATAACAAGAGGAGAAGGAGTTATTAGAAAAACAGAGAAGAAAAGGAGGTCGATGTCTCCAACATCTATTGGCCCATCTCTAGATCTATATCCCCAACATCTGTCTTCTAGAACTATGGATCTCTCTTATTTTATCTGCCTTTCTCACTGCTGTAATTCCATATAGCCTTTATGTCCTCCTTGCTCGTTCTCTTAAGGTTTTCGTCTCTCGTTACAGTCCTGGGAGAATTAGTAGCGCAAATCCATTCCTCATTTCACCTTTTGCGGCAATCACAGCTCCAAGTCACTTTGGATAAGTCTCCATGAGCTTGCCACATCTTACCACTGGGATTTTTGCCCATTCCTTCTTGCAAAACTGCTCCAGCTCCTTCAGGTTGGATGGTTTGCGCTTGTGAACAGCAATCTTTAAGTCTGACTACATATTTTCTATTGGATTGAGGTCTGGGCTTTGACTGGGCCATTCCAACACATTTACACGTTTTCCCTTAAACCACTCAAGTGTTGCTTTAGCCGTGTGTTTGGGGTCATTGTCCTGCTGGAAGGTGAACCTCCATCCTAGCCTCAAATCACGCACAGAGTGGTACAGGTTTTGATCAAGAATATCCCAGTATTTAGCACCATCCATCTTTCCCTCAACTCTGACCAGTTTCCCAGTCCCCAGAGCATGATGCTGCCACCACCATGTTTCACTGTGGGGATGGTGTTCTTTGGGTGATGTGATGTGTTGGGTTTGTACCAGACATAGCGTTTTCTTTGATGGCCGAAAAGTTCAGTTTTAGTCTCATCAGAACAGAGCACCTTCCTCCATACAGTTTGGGAGTCTCCCACTTGCTTTTTCGCAAACTCAAAACGTGCCATTTTGTTTTTTATGAAAGTAATGGCTTTCTTCTGGCCACTCTACCATAAAGCCCAACTCTATGGAGCGTACGACTTATTGTCGTCCTATGTACAGATACTCCAGTCTCTGCTGTGAAACTCTGCAGCTCCTCCAGGGTTACCTTAGGTCTCTTTTCTGCCTCTCTGATTAATGCCCTCCTCGCCGGTCCGTGAGGTTTGGTTGGCGGCCGTCTCTTGGCAGGTTTGCTGTTGTGCCATGTTCTTTCCATTTGGTCATGATAGATTTGATGGTGCTCCTGGGGATCATCAAAGATTTGGATATATTTTTTATAACCTAACCCTGACTTGTACTTCTCAACAACATTGTCCCTTACTTGTTTGGAGAGTTCATCGGTCTTCATGGCAGTGTTTGGTTAGTGGTGCCTCTTGCTTAGGTGTTACAGCCTCTGGGGCCTTTCAAAAATGGTGTGTATATGTAATGACAGATCATGTGACACTTAGATTGCACACAGGTGGACATCATTTCACTAATTATGTGACTTCTGAAGGTAATTGGTTGCACCAGAGCTTTTTATGGGCTTCATAACAAAGGGGGTGAATACATAGGCACATGCCAATTTTCTGTTTTCTATTTCTAATAAATAGATTTATGTATATATTTTTCTCATTTTACTTCACCAACTTAGACCATTGTGTTCTGATCCATCACATAAAATTCAGATTAACAAAACATTGAACCTAAGGCTGTAATGTAACAAAATAGGTAAAAAGTCAAGTGGGGTGAATACTTTTGCAAGGCACTGTATGTAGAAAACGTTTCTCTGCTGCCTTCATACCACCAAATAAGAAGATTTATTATCGCGCGGCAGGTGACCTGGATGTCTGGTCGTCTTGCCTGTCTCACCATACCTTGTCTAGACAACTCATTGAAGGATAAAGAATGTTTTGGAGGCCGTGTGGCATGAGGTCACCTCAACAAGTAGCTGGTGTTGAATGTCTTGCCAACAAAGTGTAGGAATGTGGTGAGAATTATATCAAAAAAACTCCCACCATGTTCCTTCTGGCTTGTTGTGTATGTATCCAACTTTGACAAATCAAACAACACAAAAGTTATAATAATCATATAGCAATGTTTATTATACTTATCTTCAGCTGCTCAATCACACAAGGCTGGGGGACCGCACCGAATCGATCGGCTCAGTAGGACAGCAAGTGGTAGAGAAACACAGCCCCTGGCACAATTTTGTCCAAGGTTGAAGTATCCATCGCATGGCAAGGTCCCCATATTTATAGCAAAAGCATAAACAGGGAGTTATAGCCATGGCTCAATGTTTGTTAAAAAAACAAGGCTTAGGCACCATTACAGGGTGTGACCATCGACAAGACACTTTCTTTGATACAAACTCACACAAAGCTATTGTCTCCAGAGCATTGTTGGGGTGTGTTGTTGTTGAAACACCAACACCACAGAAAGAATACGAGAAGCTGAGATTTTGAGTCGATGTTCAAGTCTAAGAAATGCCTGTCATGAGGAAGAGAGGGGCAGAGCTCCTGGAAGCAGCAGGACTGGTTAAATATTATTGTCCACCCCTAAATATATGGTATTCCCAGTAGTAACATACGGATGTGAGAACTGTACCATAAAGGCTGAGCGCTGTAGTCTTGACGCCTATGAATTGTGGCGTTGGAGAAAACTGCTTAGAGTTCCTTGGACTGCAAGAAGATCCAATCAATACTTCAAAATAACAACTGAAGGAACTCAAACAAACACAAACCAACAACACACACAGGAGGCCCGGGACCGAACACACAGGGGCGGGACAACCAACAACAACCAATCACAGACACAAACCGTTCACTGGAAGGTTTGATAATGAGGCTGAAGCTTACATAGTTTGGCCATATTATTAGAAGACAGGATTCCCTAAAGAATTCTCTGATGCATGAAGGCACACAGAGAAGTGGACAACAAAGGTGGAGGTGGATAGATGAGATTATCAAAATCCCCCTGACCACCAGCCCCATAAGACTCATATGAGCTGCCCAGGACGGTTTAAGATTTTTAAAACAGGCCAATACTCTCGCCACATAAAGACTTGAGGGAGCTAACAATATTTTGAATCTTTATGTGGTTGTGAATTGGGAAAATTGTACCTTGTCTGACCCACCCGCGTAGGGACTGGGCTCGGTAGTTGTTTTATAGTTATTTCATATGATTTCCTGTTGTGTTGATTACCCTATGTTATGTTTACCTCATGATCTTAGATACTGTTTCCACTTTCCCTGCATCACAGTTTATATTTACATTGAAAGTAACACTTCTTGTCAGTATTGCTTCAGACTTGATATTGTGAGATATCACTGTCTATAACTGGATGAGTATGCATATGGAACAAGATAGCTATACGATATATGTCAAAATCCTCAAAGAAGATAAGAGCTGCCTTGGTTCTATACAAATAGTGAAATGCATGTTATGATGTCTTGGTGAAGGGACCAAAAAGAACTCGGAAGATCTGTTTGGTACGTTTGGCCATAACAGCCTTATCAAGCCCAAATGAAGAAAGCAGATCACACCTAAGAGGTCATTGAAGCAATGAACATAAAATTGATGGAGCTCAGAGGGGCAGTGGCTGACAGATGTGCCTGGTGTGTTGGGGGACCCTGTTTATTACATTTCTACTAGATCAATGATTTCTAATGGAGGGCCTGATTGATTATGTGCAATAAGACTGATATTTAAAGGGAATCTTCCAAGGAAATATTATGAATTAACAAGTAATTTAACACTTGCTTTTATTATAATCCGTCATTTATTTGAGAGATAGGTCTAGGTGGTCAGGCAAACAGGCAGATCAGGAGAGAAGAAGGCACACATAGTTATATTGTCACAAGTTTGGACATCATCACTATGGCAGAGCTCTGCCTGGGACATAGTTATGCAGCTGGATATTTGTAGCAGAGAATGTCTTCTTACATATATTTTTTTAAAAGAAAGAAAATTGTTTTTCTCGTACAAAGTGAAATGTTAAATACAGGAAGCTAGAGCTGGTTTGAGAACCTTTGGCATTGGTGCCAGCTGTGGGATTATGAAGGTGAGAAGCCAGACTTGTCAAGTTAGTGGGGACGGGGCGATGAAATGGGTTATTTGATTATATGGGGATCTAATGAAGAGATGGGTGAAAAGGATAACATTTAAGAGAAAGCGATGAAGGGTTATATGTTTTGAGGATTTGTTTGGGTGTGTGGTAAGACCGATTTGATCATATGGGGATTAGTTGAATTGTAATTTGGGTACCTTGATGAGAATGCAATATTGACGAGTCCATGAGGGGTCATATCAGGAATCTGTGCAATTTAAATAAAAATATCCAATTATATGGTGTACATTGGCAACTCTCATCATCTCTGGTCTCATTTCTGCCACAAATCCCACTCCCATCTTCTCTTACTGATATACTCTACATTGCAGATCTAATCTCCAAATACTCCCCTAACCTACGCTCTGCCAGTGATGTATGTCTCTCTTCAACTGTTTCCACCTCCTCACATTTCTCAGATAAAATCTTGTGCAGATGCCGCTCTGTCAGATTCTCCCCTACTCTTCACAGCTTCAACACTCTCTGAATACCCATCCATTCCGAGAAGATACCATTTTGTTCTCTAATACCAGTCATTCAAACAAGCCAGTGATTTCAATCCCTGCATTCTGATTGGATCTGAATTGTTTGATTTGGTGAAAATATGATTAACACATATTTCAGTCAATCTGAAGCCTACACAAAACGGTATATAAGCAGAAGGTATGGTCAAAAAAGTCATAATTTGGTTCTTCTTTAGTTTCTGTCTTTTTAAAAAGACCTTTTTCATGGACCTACTTATCCAAGTCTAAAGAGTGAGTACCAAGGTATCAATGGACATAACTGAATCAGTCAGTCATCGACAGAGGGTAATGTATTATTTTATTAAGATTTATTGTTGCAATTTATTTTACTATTTTAATAGTAACTATATTTTTATTTTCTGTATTTTTATATTGTGCCATTATCTGTACTTTTGTGTAAGTGTAGTGTACCATATGGGTCCACAGGGACCCCCATGGAGATAGCACTAGGGTCCTTTGCTGTCTGAATGAACCCCATAGGGGACAAGTACTATAGTTATGCATTGGGACCCACATTTCTCCCATATACCCTTCTCTCTTCTCTCTTCTCCCCTGAAGCCGAGCAGGGTTGGGCCTGGTCAGAACTTGGATGGGAGACCGTCTAGAATACCAGGAGCTGTATCTCTGTCATGAATACCAATTGGATCAGTATGACCATGGACAGTCCATGAGGTCACGGAGAGTCGGAAACTAAACATATTTATTTTTTTACAGTACAGAGTGAACTGGTTTTACAATAGTTCTACACAAGATATTTACTTGAAAGTCAAGAAACTGCATGGTGGACTCTAGCTCCATGAAAGAAGACGCATCACAATTTAACTAAAGGATACCAGCCCAAACACTTCATGACACTCAGGCAAATCTGTGCAGTGTAATTTATAGAATCACAATTAAACAACATAAGGATCCTGTGGGGTTCTGAGGACCCCTCCGCTCTCATTAACCTGGGTTCTTGCCCCCACTGGGTTGACCATCACTAAAGAAGTCTTCAGAGTAGATGACCTGTGACCTCTTGTCTCGGTGGGAACCTTTCACACTGTTTTGGACGGCTGTGGAGAAGAACCAAAGAGATTAGACAAAATGAATCCATCACCTAGATCAGAAGCTACACACAAATGAGGAGAAGCCAGCAGGATGTTGGTTGTGTTGGTGGAGTAATTATCAGCAGATAAAGTTGGTACTAATGTCCCTTTATAGACCCCCCAGTCAGACCCCCCTAGATACCGTGTTGGGTCTCCAAAAGAATGATGCATGGTCTAAAAGACAGTACTGATAACTCCATGACATTAATATGAATAGATTAGAGGGGAGAAGGGGATATAAGAGAGACTTGCAAATATATCAAAGGGTTTAATAACGTCCAGGAAGGAAAAAGAGGTCATGATTTGAAGTTGGATGGGTAATGTACAAATACTGTAAAGAAATCCATGCGTGCTTGGTATAAGCATAGGGCCCTTTTGGGGCTTAGTTAGGGTCATGACTTACCTAGAGTTCCCCAGACGGATTTCCCGGTGGCGGCGTCCAGCATGGGCTGCTTCCGGGCGATGCTGACCTTGATTGGGATGTCCTCTATCATCATATTATTGAGCTGAGAGAGAAAAGGGTGAGAGGAGAGAATGAGAAGGGGGAAGAGATTGGAAAGGAAGAGAGAGAGAGTAGGGGGGGTAAAAGGAAAGAGAAAAGGAGAGGAGAGAGGGGTTAGAGTGTGGCGAGTGACAGGAGGAAAAAGGAGGGAGATAAAAGAGACAATGGAGAAAGAGATGAGGGAGAGAGTGGAGAGAAAGGAGGCGACATGAAAGAGAAAGGAGGAAGGGGGGGAGAGAGGGAGAGAAAGAAAGGGGGGGAGAGAGAGGAGAGAAAGAAAGGGGAGGAGAGAGAGGAGAGAAAGAAAGGGGGGAGAGAGGAGAGAAAGAAAGGGGGGAGAGAAAGGAAAGGGGGGAGAGAAAGAAAAGAGGGGAGAGAGGGAGAGAAAGAAAGAAAGAAAGAAAGAAAGAAAGGGGGAGAGAGGAGATTAAGAAAGAAAGAAAGAAAGAAAGGGGGAGAGAGGAGATTAAGAAAGAAAGAAAGAAAGGGGGAGAGAGGAGAGAAAGAAAGAAAGAAAGAAAGAAAGAAAGAAAGAAAGAAAGAAAGAAAGAAAGAAAGGAAGGGGGAGAGAGGAGAGACAGAAAGAAAGGGGGAGAGAGGAGAGACAGAAAGAAAGGGGGAGAGAGGAGAGACAGAAAGAAAGGGGGAGAGAGGAGAGAAAGAAAGAAAGGGGGAGAGAGGAGAGAAAGAAAGAAAGGGGGAGAGAGGAGAGACAGAAAAAAAGGGGGAGAGAGGAGAGACAGAAAGAAAGGGGGAGAGAGGAGAGACAGAAAGAAAGGGGGAGAGAGGGAGAGAAAGAAAGAAAGAAAGAAAGAAAGAAAGGGGGAGAGAGGAGAGAAAGAAAGAAAGAAAGAGGGAGAGAGGAGAGAAAGAAAGAAAGAAAGAAAGAAAGAAAGGGGGAGAGAGGAGAGACAGAAAGAAAGGGGGAGAGAGGAGAGACAAATAGAAAGGGGGAGAGAGAAGAGAAAGAAAGAAAGGGGGAGAGAGGAGAGACAGAAAAAAAGGGGGAGAGAGGAGAGACAGAAAAAAAGGGGGAGAGAGGAGAGACAGAAAAAAAGGGGGAGAGAGGAGAGACAAAAAGAAAGGGGGAGAGAGGAGAGACAGAAAGAAAGGGGGAGAGAGGAGAGACAGAAAGAAAGGGAGAGAGAGGAGAGACAGAAAGAAAGGGGGAGAGAGGAGAGATAGAGAGGGGGAGAGGAGAGATAGAGAGGGGGAGAGGAGAGATAGAGAGGGGAGAGGAGAGATAGAGAGGGGAGAGGAGAGATAGAGAGGGGAGAGGAGAGATAGAGAGGGGGAGAGGAGAGATAGTGAGGGGGGAGGAGAGAAAGAGAGGGGGAGAGGGGAGAAAGAGAGGGGGGAGAGGGGAGAAAGAGAGGGGGAGAGGAGAGAAAGAGAGGGGGAGAGAGGAGAGAAAGAAAGGAGAAGTGAGAAAGGAGGGAGAGATGAGAGAATGGAGGGGCGAGAAGAGAGGAGAGGAAGAAAGAAAGGGGGGAGAGAGGGAGAGAAAGAAAGGGGGGAGAGAGGGAGAGATAGAAAGAAAGAAAGAAAGACAGAAAGAAAGGGGGAGAGAGGAGAGACAGAAAGAAAGGGGGAGAGAGGAGAGACAGAAAGAAAGGGGGAGAGAGGAGAGACAGAAAGAAAGGGGGAGAGAGGAGAGACAGAAAGAAAGGGGGAGAGAGGAGAGACAGAAAGAAAGGGGGAGAGAGGAGAGACAGAAAGAAAGGGGGAGAGAGGAGAGACAGAAAGAAAGGGGGAGAGAGGAGAGACAGAAAGAAAGGGGGAGAGAGGAGAGACAGAAAGAAAGGGGGAGAGAGGAGAGACAGAAAGAAAGGGGGAGAGAGGAGAGACAGAAAGAAAGGGGGAGAGAGGAGAGACAGAAAGAAAGGGGGGAGAGAGGAGAGACAGAAAGAAAGGGGGAGAGAGGAGAGACAGAAAGAAAGGGGGAGAGAGGAGAGACAGAAAGAAAGGGGGAGAGAGGAGAGACAGAAAGAAAGGGGGAGAGAGGAGAGACAGAAAGAAAGGGGGAGAGAGGAGAGACAGAAAGAAAGGGGGAGAGAGGAGAGACAGAAAGAAAGGGGGAGAGAGGAGAGACAGAAAGAAAGGGGGAGAGGAGAGATAGAGAGGGGGAGAGGAGAGATAGAGAGGGGGAGAGGAGAGATAGAGAGGGGGAGAGGAGAGATAGAGAGGGGGAGAGGAGAGATAGAGAGGGGGAGAGGAGAGAAAGAGAGGGGGAGAGGAGAGAAAGAGAGGGGGAGAGGAGAGAAAGAGAGGGGGCGAGGAGAGAAAGAAAGGAGAAGTGAGAAAGGAGGGAGAGAGGGGAGAAAGGAGGGAGAGAGGAGAGAAAGGAGGGAGAAAGGAGAGAATGGAGGGAGAGAGGAGAGAATGGAGGGAGAGAGGAGAGAATGGAGGGAGAGAGGAGAGAATGGAGGGAGAGAGGAGAGAATGGAGGGAGAGAGGAGAGAATGGAGGGAGAGAGGAGAGAATGGAGTGAGAGAGGAGAGAATGGAGGGAGAGAGGAGAGAATGGAGGGAGAGAGGAGAGAATGGAGGGAGAGAGGAGAGAATGGAGGGAGAGAGGAGAGAATGGAGGGAGAGAGGAGAGAATGGAGGGAGAGAGGAGAGAATGGAGGGAGAGAGGAGAGAATGGAGGGAGAGAGGAGAGAATGGAGGGAGAGAGAAGAGGAAGCGAGAGAAAAACAAGGAGAGGAAGAAAGAGAGAGAGAACACGGAGAGCAAGAGAGGAGGGGAGAGAAGGATAGGGGAGAGAGCAAGAGGGGAGAGAAAGAAACAAACAAACAAAAAGAGAGAGAGAGAGAGAGAAACAAAAACGGAAGGAGAGGAAGAAAGGGAGGGAGAGAGGAGAGAGAAAAGGGGAGAGTGGAATGTGAGTTAAGAAAGGAGGAAGATTAGAAGAGTAAGAGGAGAGAAGTAATAGCAAAGAGAGGAGAGGGAAGTGATATATATATATATATTATTGTGCTCTCTCTCCGTATCAGGTTATATATACACACACTGATAGGGAGAGAGAGCAAAACGATAAGAGAAAAAAGAGGGAGAGTACGTGATAGAGTGGTAGTGAGTATCTCACCTCTGTAATCGCCTGGTCAGCTGACTCCATCTTCTCAAAGGTGACGAACGCACAGCTGTGGACACAGAGGCAGTTACACAAGGTCCTAGAGAGCTCGCCCTCCCTCTCTATACCCAGATACCATCATGGTCCCTTTTCTCTCTACTTACTTCCTTGGCGCGTCCGTGGAGAGGTCGATGATGCTCCCAAACTTGGAGAAAGCGTCTCGCAGCATCGGCTGGGTCATCCCCACCCCGTTCACATACACTGTGTTACCCTTCCTGGGGGCGCGGCGCTCTGGGAAAGAGTCTGACCCTGAGATACAGAGAGAAAAGGGGGTATGAGACTGTCCCACGTCCGAGGGTGACACAGACAGAGGGGAGCTAGGTGTCTGTCCCTCCCACTAGAGGGTGTCATACTTACTTCTGTAGAAGCCCTCTCTGTCTCTGTCTCGATCTCTGTCCCGGTCTCTTTCTCTATCACGGTCTCTCTCTCTGTCCCTGTCGCTGCGGTCTCGTTCCCTGTCTCTATCCCTTTCGCGGTCTCGCTCTCTCCCGCGCTCTCTATCGAATGAATCTCTCTCGCCGCTCCTTCGTGCTTCTCTCTCGCTGTCTCGATCCTCCGGCTCTCTCTCGGTGTCTCGCATCCGATCACTGGAGCTCACAAAGCTGAAGGGTGAACATGGCAGACACAGCATAAGAGTGGGGCTTGTAGATACAGATAGGGACTAATGGAAAGCAGGAGAGAGAGAGGCGGGGGAGAGAGAGAGGCGGGGGCAGGGGGTGGCGGAGAGATAAGACGGGGGCAGGGAGTGGCGGAGAGATAAGACGGGGGCAGGGAGTGGCGGAGAGATAAGACGGGGGCAGGGAGTGGCGGAGAGATAAGACGGGGGCAGGGAGTGGCGGAGAGATAAGACGGGGGCAGGGAGTGGCGGAGAGATAAGACGGGGGCAGGGAGTGGCGGAGAGATAGGCGGGAGCAGGGGGTGGCGGAGAGATAGGCGAGGGCAGGGGGAGGCGGAGAGATAGGCGAGGGCAGGGGGTGGCCGAGAGATAGGCAGGGGAGAGAGAGAGAGCACACAAGAGAGATGGAGAAGCATCCAAAACGAGCCAAGATAGGGACTCACCTCTCATAAAGTGACTTTCTCTGAGCACGCCGGGAGCTCTGGGGAGAGACAGAATGAGAGCGTGTGAGAGAAAGACAGAGAGTGCTTACAGATAGCGAGAGTACAATGAGAAAATAGAGAGAAAAGGAGAATGGAAAAAAGAAAGTGGAAGAGAGGAAGGGAGAGAGAAAATGGAGAATGAGAGAGAGATAAAAAGAGACGGAGTGAGAGAAAAAGGAGGGGGGAGTGGGAGAAAAGACAAAGTGAGTGAGATGAAGAAGAAAGGGCAAGAGAGAGAAAAGGAAAGACAAAATGAGAGAGAGGGGGGGAAGAGAGAGGGAGAGAGGGGGGGAAGAGAGAGGGAGAGAGGGGGGGAAGAGAGAGAGAGAGAGAGAGAGAGAGAGAGAGAGAGAGAGAGAGAGAGAGAGAGAGAGAGAGAGAGAGAGAGAGGGGGAGACAGGGAAAGAGAGAGAGAGGGGAATGGAGAGAAAAGGAAAGACAAAATGAGAGAGAGGGGGGGAAGAGAGAGAGAGAGGGGAAGAGAGAGAGAGAGGGGAAGAGAGAGAGAGAGAGGGGGGGGAAGAGAGAGAGAGAGGGGGGGAAGAGAGGGGGGAGAGAGAGAGAGAGAGAGAGGGGGGGAAGAGAGGGGGAGAGAGAGAGAGAGAGAGGGGGGGGGGGGAAGAGAGAGAGAGAGAGGGGGGGGGAAGAGAGAGAGAGAGAGAGAGGGGGGGGAAGAGAGAGAGAGAGAGGGGGGGAAGAGAGAGAGAGAGAGGGGGGAAGAGAGAGAGAGAGGGGGGGAAGAGAGAGAGAGAGGGGGGGGAAGAGAGAGAGAGAGGGGGGGAAGAGAGAGAGAGAGAGAGAGAGAGAGAGAGAGAGAGAGAGAGAGAGAGAGGAGAGAGAGAGAGAGAGAGAGAGAGAGGGGAAGAGAGAGAGAGAGAGAGAGGAGGGAGAGAGAGAGAGAGAGAGAGAGAGGAGAGAGAGAGAGAGAGAGAGAGAGAGAGAGAGAGAGCGGTGT